>JAFIDM010000002.1:14062295-14078391 GCA_023159025.1 Thereuonema tuberculata
TTTTTTCCTTTGTGTTATTTGAATATTAGGACGGGACATGAAAAATATTATTCCATATTCCATCAAACCCTCTAATATTAATATTAAATCGAAAATAAAGTCTTCCAAAAAAAATCACTTTAAAAAGCAAAAGTTTTTATTAAAAAGAATGAATCCAAATAGACCCATCCAGTCGATCTTAATCCATAATCCATATTAGATTTGATTCCTTATAAATAAACAACCGAAAATCATCTTCACTGATATTTTGACCAAACTTTGAAGAAAAAGATTAACAAACAAAGAAATCATTTCTAATTAATCTAATTTCCTAAATATATTTATCTTTCTCCCTAATACCTTTTGAACTTTTGAATCGATTCTAAAAATGTTGTTTAGAAATTTAGAAAACGTAATTACAGACATATCTTTTTTTGTAATACATAAAATTAACGTGCGTACATCAACATAAGTAAGAAAAATAAAAATAAAACGCACAAAACTAAGATTATCTTTTTTTTATGAAATGACGTAAAACACACGTAAAACATCTTTAATTATCTTTTTTTTTTGTTTGAAAAATAAACCGAATGGATCGCTTTGTAGAAACCTGTGAAGATGAGAAAACTATTACAAGAAAAACAATTGATTTTCGTTGACAGTGAATCGTAATCCATTTTAAAGTTGCGCGTGCTTTACATTGATCAAATTTAGTTGGATTTAGATGATTTTAACAAATATTTTAAAAAAATGGGAAAAATGAAGTTAGGATTCACAGACAGTTATTCTTTCTAAATATTTCTCCTTTGTATCGCATTTCAGGACTTTTTTTCTTAAAAAAAATAATACTATCATCAACTTATATAATTGGCTAAGTTCGTCTGTCTTTCTGTCTGTCTGTCTGTCTGTAACTCGATATAATTAAGCTATTAAGATAGATCCAAGGTTCTCAATGGTACCATTGAATCAAGGGTACTCAAATTGGATGAAATATTAATTCATTTTGTCATTCCATGTTGTTTCCATGAAATTTTAACTGAAATTCTAACAAAACCAAATAATTTTGTCACCACCGCACCGATTTTAACTGAAATTTGGAATACTCAGTTTTTTACGCTGATTTTGAAACTCAAAACCATTTTTGCCGTAGAAGAAGCTTCGTTCACAAGTTAGCGCAGTATTTAGATTATACAAAGGTGGGTTTTAAATGCCTTTCGGCGTTATGAGTCAAAAATAAAAATAATTTCATTCTTACTTTTAGTAAATTTTATTTACAAGGACAAACTTATGATATGGTTGGTATTTATTTACCAGAGCCTGTTTTTAGTCTTGGATAGTTATATGGTGCCATTTCTTGAGCACGTCGTGCTTGCGACGTCAAAATCAAAATTCTTGACCGAATAGATCAAGGACATCTGATAGAAAAATCTGATGCTGTTTTTACAAAAAATGTAGTTTATAAGGAGATATTTACTTTATAGTTGATAGTTGATAATAAAATGACTTTTCAGATTTTTTCATGCCTGTCGTCCGACAGGCTTTGCTGCTAGTAATTAATAAATGAATAAATAAAAATTTAAGAATCTATAAATACTAGAGGCATGAGGGAATCTATTTTTATTAATGAATTCAAGAAGCTGTTGTAATTTAGAAATGTTTCTTTTAGATTTTCATTTAAGTAGTAATTCTTAACCAAATAAAACTGAATTTATGGTTTGAGTAAGAAGACAAAGATACATAAAACGATGAGAAGGGAACAAAGAAAACAATTGTTGAGAGAAAATCTCTCTTCAGACAATGTTTTGACAGACCGATATCGTGATCAAAGATCGTAGATAGCAAACGCGATCAACTGTATCTCTTTGTATCGAATATTTAGACCAGAAACAAATAAGTCCATAAAGAGAGTAATTTTTATCACGACAGCAGTTAAGAAAAATTAACAATCAACAATTTACATCCAATCCACTTTCAAAAGAAAAATTTCAAAATTTACATCGCGAAAGTAAAAGAAGAAGATATGAACAGAATCAATGATTCCTGCAACTTAACAAAATCATACCAAGTAGAGGTATTCTTCTATTGTTATATTACATAGATAACAACGCATAGAATAAATTGTTTACCGGTAGTTTACCAGTTATTGTGAATGGTAGTTTGACGGATTGAACATTTATAACATTCTTTAATATGCACTGGAAAGAAGAAACGAAGGAACAGAAACAAATTCATACAAGACCTATAATAGGTCTACCAATATATAGCTGTGCTTGACATGTCAACGAAAAAATAGTGCTTATTAGATTCAAAATAATAAAATAATAAAAAAATATTTAACCATCGTAATTTCTAAAAATAATAATAAAAGCGATAATATGTGTGGAATACATTTTGTATAAACACACACACACACTCACCGCTACAATAATAAGTTATTCGAGATATTACGTCAGTTGCCCACTCCATAAACTACACTATTGAATACATGGGTGTTTGAATGTAATTGTGTTTAAAAGATATATTTCATTAAGTCACTATTCTATGTTTAATGAACAATATTTACTTCGATGTGAAGAAATTCCTTTTTACTTCTCTGAGAATTTAATAAGAGTTTTATCTAAGAGGTGAAATTTATTAACAATCTGTTAACTATTGTAAGACGAAATTCATTTTTTTTAAAAAAGAAAAATAAAAGAAATCATTTGAAGTGACTAAAACGTTAAACATGTAGAAGAAAGGTTTTTTTTCTGGACAACAACCAGGGTGTGGTCATTAAATTCCATCCATTTGACCCTGAAACCAGAACTGTAAAAAAATATCCAATCGAAAAGAAACTAACGACATTTCAATGAACATCGAATTAACGTTAATTTCATAGATAATATTAAATATTAATATGCAAGGAAAAAAACACACGCATAAACTAAATTAGTACAATAAATGCATCATAAAATTAACTAAAAGTTATTATTGATTTTTGCTTATTTCTACTAAAAGAATTAAAAATAAAATCTTTCATAGCCACTAAATGATTTTTTTAATTTTTCTTTATTAAGCGAGATTTTGAACT
The DNA here is from genome assembly GCA_023159025.1 of Thereuonema tuberculata. Taxonomy (NCBI): domain Eukaryota; kingdom Metazoa; phylum Arthropoda; class Chilopoda; order Scutigeromorpha; family Scutigeridae; genus Thereuonema; species Thereuonema tuberculata. The sequence continues at coordinate 14,065,345 of JAFIDM010000002.1, forward strand.
TCATTAACATTTTCGAAACTAAAAGACTATAATAATAATAATAACAATAAATAGCTGAAAACATAACGTTTTAACATTCCTTAATGAATGCTGTTTTGTGGCTGTCAGTTGACCATTGGCTGAATCCTGTCTTTACGAACCGGTTTGTAAATATTATTATAAATTCCAAGATTTAAAAAGAATTGAAAGCAACCAAAGTCTTAAGCTGAGGATCAGAATAATCTCGATATTTAATAGATCTAATTTAATAGACTGAAACTGAATAAGGATTAAGTCCCTTATTAATAAATCATCGGAACGAAATTCATACAAACATCGTCGTAAACTAATCCACTGATTAAGACTAAATAAATAATCAAGTGATTTAGAGAAAAGAATAAAACATTTGATGTTTCCCATTTCAATATTTCTTCGAACAATATTTTCCTATTCCATATTCACTCTACTATTCATATGTATTTTCAAATAGAGAATAATGAAGAAATCACTTGAATTCTCTGACACTAAATTCAGAAATAGGAGTCAACAAATCACAAAAAAAAAAATATTATTTAAAAAAAAAAGAGTCATAATAACATAGATGTGATTTTTTAATAATAAATGATTCCAAAATAATTGATACTGTTAGATTGGAAGCTTTTTTTATCATAAAAAACAAAATACATTATTATTAAACTTACACTCACCTCCTCAACTCAAAAGAAATAAATACGATATTCATACAGATGTGGCGAATTTTCGGAATTTATTTCGTTAATTCCTTTTACTAGCCTAATGACTCAAAAACTGTGGAAACAAAGGATGTGCATGAATACAAAACAAAGTAAAGGAACAAATGTATGATATAGATTGAAATAATAAATACAAAGCCAATACATCAAAGGAAGACATTATCGTTTGAACAATATATATGACTAAATACTAAAAATTGTTGATAACAAATGATAAGTAGGAATATAAAAACAAAGGAAATAAATTTACAAGTAAATAAATCACATGGTAATAATGAAAAACTCAACATAAAGCCAATTCATCAAACGAAGCATAATTGTCTGAACAATCAAAATTTGATAAATACCCAATTAAAGAAATAAATCTATTATCTAATTTTGCTCCATCACTGCGGTTTAGATTCCTCCCTCTAGTGTTTCGAATGATAATGCTTTCAACGATTTTCCGGGTTTTGGATTCCTTTTCTGTGTGCAGAATATTCACTATTGAGCTAATCCGGTGGCCGAACTTTATAGAATGTTCCGCTAATTCTGAAATGTCAGTTTTTTTGTTTCTGATGTAACCCGCGTGTTCTCGAACACGTTCATGGATTGTTCTTTTTGTCTCACCCACATAAAAATTGGGGCAAGAACCACAATTTATTCTATATACTAAACCCATTTGATTCTCCTTGACAATCTGATTAAACTTTTCACATAATATGTTCTTCAATTTGTTATTATAAGAAAAACCTAATTCAATACCATATTTATTACAGATTCTTTTTAACTCTATACTGTTGCTGTTTGAATATGGTATCATGATCCTATTGGACTTATGTTCACATACCTCTCTTATATTAAATTTATTGTAATTCCTTATCGAACTGTCAATAAAGGAATCACTGTAACCGCTCTTCCTCAAAACATTTCTCATGTCAGTCATGCTATTATTAAAGTCTTCTTGAGAATTCGTTGTCACATCAATTCTCCTAATGTAATTTTCAATAATATTTTGAGTCATTAGGCTAGTAAAAGGAATTAACGAAATAAATTCCGAAAATTCGCCATTCTACATGAATATCGTATTTATTTCTTTTGAGTTGAGGAGGTGAGTGTAAGTTTAATAATTATGTACACAAGAAAGAGAATTAGAGAGATTTATGGAATAATTACTTACAAAATACATTAGTTTTACTGAAGTTTTACACTTATAGAGTATGTCTTACTTCTTTGTTATCCGTATAAATAGGTGAATTAAATAATCCAATCAAGACAAAAGAGAAGTAAAAACTGTTCCAATATTTTAAAAAACAGTTTATTTGTGTTCTTACGAAAGAACACCTCCTCATCTGTCCAAATAATGAATTGCAAATATTTCCAGGAACCTTTAATTTTTAATCAGTTCCTTTCTTTTAAGAAAGATCTAATAAATTCGGAGCAAATACAAGAGCAAATCAACCGGTTTCAATGTTGATTTTTTTTTAAATAAAAAAGGGCGTAAATTAATACATACATACAGACAGAGAGAACATTTAATCATTATTTTTGTAAATATTTAAATTTACAATCAGTTTCATTCATGTATAAGGAGGGAAAAAAAAGCATAAAACCACACACAAGTAAAGGTTCACTTATCTATTTTTGGAATTTTCGTACAGGGAATCCAAGACAGACCGTTTCGAGAATTCTGTCTCTCATCAGGTGGGTTCGCCCAGTATTCAATAGCTCAGTGGGACCAAAAGATACATAAACAAAGAACAAATAAACAAAATATGACCCTTAAGTTAAAAAAAAACATCAAAATACAAATTAAGATAAAAAGGGCCATGAATTAATCCCCGCCAGCCCAACGCTTACCTTACAACAACGCTTAAATTAGTGTATTTATTAAATAAATTTTATTGATAATGATAATAAATTGATAAAATAATATAAAAATTGATAAAATAGAAATTTAAGTAAAATGTTTATTTCAAGTTAAATTGAAATCAAAATAAAGTCAAATATTATTTCTAGCAAAATATTTTGATTTCCAATGGTATTACACTTATTCAACGCAAGCTACCACTAGCTTATAATCTCCCAAGAGATTCGAATGCGAACTAAAAATTTCAGAATTTTTCAAAATTATTTCCAAACGCCCTAAGGAACTCCTAGAGCCGGCCCTAGCTTAGCTTCAAATATGATTCTCTACATTGCACTGTGACGTGTTTATTTGAGACATCCTTTAGGAATTGATTTGTTATGAAAGATTTTACTAAACTTTCTCATATCAGAGTCTAATATGAGCGGATTATTCAATGAAAGGAAAATATTTTTTCATTAGTTTTTCTTTTTTAAAATGAAAGTGATCTGTCGTAGAATAAAATGACCCGGAATTAGATAAGCGGAATAGTTTATTCCATCCATAACTAATGTAAAGAAAATATGTCAGAGTAAAATAGTTAACAGTTAATCAACCAGATCGCTAAATCCTTTCAATATTTGTGAACGAAGAAAAAGAAAAAAATGAATCAATTGAAAAATGCTTCATCATTCCTTTAGCAGCTATTTCTTTTTTTTCTTCGTAGTTGGTTCAGAGAAGGATTTTTTTTCAACTCCATAAGAAAGTGAAATTGAATGAATGAATAAAAAAGTATTAAAGAGAAGGAGACGCTGCAATGGATGAGGGACTTACAAGAATTGGTTGAGAAAAAAGAAAAGGAGGAAGATTCCAAGGAAAATGACAATTTTTATATTGTATCATTTTTTTAAAAAACTTAATTCTATATCTGTAGAACGAGTGAAGTGAAAAACGGTTGTATTTTATAAGAAGATGTGAACAGACACATTTTTCATGTTTCAAGTTTTTATTCAAAGCTAATTGAAGGAGTCAAAATTAAAACATTCACAGAATGACCTACAAGACCCATGGAGTGAAAAAGAAACTAAATTAACAGTTGAATCAAGTAACTTCATATAATGATACTAACAAAGCAAAATTTGTTTATTGTTTACGATAAAGGGATGTGAACTCTCAGGCCCAGGGAAGTCTAAGAATACTTTTACATAGGAATGAAAACTTTCTTTCTTTGTTAAGAAATTAGAACAACCTTCCTGAAGCAGACGGTTTTGTTTTTCAATTTGATTTTAGAATTCGAGAATATCTCTTTTAAAAGCTCTCATTCTGAATGAAGAAGGATAGATCCTTTGCTTCGGTCTCTAATGATTTTGTAACTGCTGTAAAGAATTAAGTTTTAGGCTAATAATAAAATAATTTGTAATAAAACATAACCGTATTTATTAACCTGCATTTATTAATTTCATCTTATTATTTGTTATTATTGGTTTCTAGGAATTCTTACGGGAGTTCTTTACCATCCACCCTTTCCAAGGACAGCAGGTTTAGAAAACATCAATGATAATTACTACTTTTATTATATATAATCATATTTAAATGATCTATAGAATTTACCTATAGAATTTTCACTACAAATGTATTATTATTATTATTATTATTTGCCACTGGTGATGGTCAAACTAGGAAGGCTGTTTCACACAGCAGGACTCACAACAAAATGACACCAAGATTTTGGCAACACAAGCGAAATTCGAATCACTTCGTTTGTTTAACTGTGGGGAAATTAAACCCATGTTAAACTATGATTTAACGAATGGAATTCTTATTCTATGGTGAGGAACAGAACCACTTCTCAAGGGAAAGGAATAAAGAACTGCCCAATAAATTTTTGTTTTCAAGCTTTATTTAAGTACATTTTGAATAGAACTCCACGTTGACAGCGATCAATTCAAAGGAACTGTTCTGTTCGACCTTTTCTTATTTTTTTCAATTCACTCCTTTCTAGGATTTTTTGAAATTAATGACTTCCCCCAAAATGTAAGAGAATCAAGGTCAGTTTATTACCATTAGTAAAACTTTTCTTTATTCTTTCGTTAGTTTTAGCTTCATTTACTGATTTTAATTCAAAATCAATCATATTTAGTTTTGTAAATAACGAATAGAGCGATTAAAAGTTTTTCCCACTGGTAGGTCAATCAAAAGTTGCTCAACATCCATTCTAAGATTACCTTATTAAATTAAATTGAAAAATTATTAAATAAAAATCATAAAAATACCAAATCTATTTCACTTTGCACGTTTAATGATTAAAATGCTTCCAATGAAAATAAAGCAAATGTTAAATCTTTAAACTTTTAAAACTCTTAATTTTACCTTAATTTCCATTTACTTCTGAAGATATAACGAAACAAAATAAATTAACAAAAAAATTAAATAATTTCAATTTACTTAAAATGTAAATTAAATCTTTTCAATTAAAAAATAAAAGTAATATTTTGACACGAAGTAGGAAGAGACACAATTAGAAGGTCTCTGTGTTTTGTACTTTTTCTTGGAAACTGGATTTGCAGTCCATTCTTATCTTTATATGATGATGTGGAGGCTACAGATTTGTGGAACCTATTACAAAGAAATGCTGCTGATCGCAGCATCCTCTCTTGATAAAAGAGTTTGGTTCAGGAAAGAGTTTCTCCACTCTCTTGAACGGATCAAAAAGGGATAATAGAAGATTAAGATGAGCTGTTAATTCATTTTGGAAACCTGTTTAAAAAATTGTTAGTAAGTAAAACAATGTGGTACTTATTGATGAAATTAAGACAACACTGATAAATAAAAATATCTAAGACAAATCAATCTTAAATGTATTAAAAGTATCTCATTCATAGCGAATTGTAATGGAATGAACGACATCTGTACTAAGAAAGATTTGGGAAATATATCTAAGAAGGTAATTAAATACAATAATTATGTAATAGTTATCAAGTTCAAAGTAGATCCAACTTCCATTTAAAAAGTGAAAAGATTCATCGTAAACCAACTTATAACAAAAGTATGTAAAGCGACAACTGCAGATGTATGTTTATTTTCAAATGAAGAACGATAAAGTATTTGAGTTTCATTTGAAGAATTCAGAAGATGTTTTATTATCGTGAGGCACAAAATAAGAAGCCGTTGATCCCAGAGCTGGTAAAGATTAATCCAATATGAAGGAAAATGCTTAACAAGTTTATTAATTTATCAAAGAATTTAACAAAATCTCCAATAAAGCTTTAATAAAGCAGGTAATAATTGTTGTTTGTAGAAAAGTCATTATATTCGTATCTTACCTTTGTGATATATTCTTTTGTTTTGTTTTTTTTAATATTGCATATGCAAAGAAATACAGCAATATATTTTCTTGTATGTTTTTTATTTTTCTACTATATTCTCTCGCTATTCTTTCAATTCCGAAGAGTTTGACATTGAAGTTTTATTATGTTTAATAATAAATCACGTATATGAAATTGTGAAAGAAAAATAAAACTTAAAATTATGTAAAAATCACATCACTCTAACGTATTTCCTTTAATATCGGTAATATTTCGCGGAACTAAATCATTCCGCTTCTTCAAACCATTTCTAATATTAAATTAGAAATATAATTTTTTATTAGAAATAGTTTGAAAAAGCGGAATGATGTAGTTCTGCGAAATATTACCGATATTAAAAAAAATAAAACTTATTTCAAACATTTTGCTTTGAAAGACAATTCTCCATTTTATCCAGGTAAAAAATTCTTATAAACGTGTTTCGCTATTTATCTTAAGAATTAAGCATTTTTTTGTTTTTAGAAAAACTTCATTGGAAAAAACAAGATTGTATATATATATATTGCGATATACAGAAATCATGATAAATTACATTCATTTTAAGAAACTAAGGGCTTTTTACTATTGTTGGATTCTACATAGGACATAGTTTGAAGATATATTTTATATACGACTTTGTTTGTTGGTGTTTTAATGGTTATATACGACTTTAAAAGCCTAATTTTGTATGATGTAATTCGAAATCCTTTTTATTTCTTTGTTAAAAAAAATCAAATTAACTTCAGTCTTATAAAAAACCTTCTTTTTTTTTTTTTTTTTTTTTTTTACATATTATGAATAAAAACAAGGTAATTAATGTTTTTAGACAGTGTTAAAATTATAAGACCGTTCTTTACGCAAGCGTGAAGCTTCTCGCTTTGCATCAGCATCTCGTTTTTTCCGCATATCGAGACATTTTTTTCAATTTCAATTATAACAATCGCAACAATTGCGTCTTTTGCATGCGCAACAATCATATTTATAATGCAGCTCTACAACAATCACAATAATCACAATAAATGCAACAATCAAATTTATAATACTAAGGAAATTAAAACAATATCAATGATAGTTTCATTGTGACACGCAAGCTGTAACAGGGGCCGCTAAGGGTCAGGGAGAGGTCCTACAGGTCTGATTTTTTTTTTTACGTGGTCACCTACTTTTTGATGCTGAACACAATGGTGAAGGTTTCGTTGTAATATCTCTAACCGTTTGGCCACTACAGATTGTGACATCCAGCAGACCAAGAGCGATCACCTATGTTTTACAGGTAAGCTGTAACATAAGAGTCGCTAAAAATAAAAGTTTCTATCAATAATCCTAAGCTCTAAGAATCAATCAACAATCAAAGAAACAACACAGTTAAAACAAAGAACAATAGACAATTCCTATGTAAATTCTATCTGATTTCACATGGTTTTAATAATGTATCATTGTTGTAGAAACAAACAATCAAACACGCTCTTTTCCATTGTTTTATTTTAATATAAATATAAGTGAATTTATAAATACTTTATTTATGTATGAAAAAAACTGAAGTTGATATATCTTTGGAAGAAGAATTTCACTTGCAGATATTTGCTATTTGTTCAGGTGAAGATAACCTGATATTGAAGTCCTGTCATGTAACGAAGGTTTCAATGGAGGTCAGTGCTGCCTCCTCACGGCAGCAGTCAAAATCAGTCACAATGTCCATTCTTCCGCCTCCGCCCGATCCTTTTGAATACGATCCATCGGTCTAGTGTTGTTGTATCGGTGGTAATAGACACGTCGATATTCCCATTGAGAACAATACTCGATTTTAATCTGCCCGCCCCCGCATGAGCAATGGAGCATCTTGCGTTCCCATCTGTGAAATTAAAAACCACTCGTCCTCGATGTGGTCGGCCTCAATTTCACTTTCACTCCAGGGATTTCCTCCCACGAGACGGAAATTAACACTAACAACATTAAACGATAATTACTTAGTTGAGAAATACGGAAAAACCAGCAACTCCAGGCATGAAGGAGTTGTCATTTAATTGCAAGGGTGGGAAAACTAATAATAATAGTAATAATACACACGAATTGCTACAAACTGGAAATTTTTCACACAGGTACAAAACTTACAATTTCCTAACTAAAGGTATTTTTAATTCAGACCAGGAAGGCCATCCACTTGCTCCTCTAGTATTTAGTAAACGAAACAACCAAAGATTTCCTTTTACGATCTGATTAAATCCAATTCCATGAATAATTAAATTTCTCAAATTATTTTTGAAACTAATTAGTAGTTAAGATTCTTCCGTCAGAATAACTGCAATTACTAAATTGAAATGTTTGAAGGATGCTTCGCTTTGAAATATGTGACGCTTCATGTTTCCGGAGTCTCTTATTTTTATCAAACACAATCAACAAAAAGAACCCTTACGACACAAGTTGAAAAATTGCAAATACAGAACTGTTTTCGCTTTGTTTTTCAGGAAAATTGAGTTTCTCCTGTAAATATGTTTTTTAAGGTTTTGACTTTTTTATTATCATTCTGTCATTTCTTAATAATAATCTTACAACAAGCTATGATGTTCTAGACTCGGAATTATTATTATTTCTTATTATAAGTACCTTGTTTTAATAAATAAAATTTCAAAAACAAATGAGCAAAACCAATGATAATTTTTTTATAGTTTCAATTCTTAAGATTAGTAATGAGATTGTCCTTGTCTTACGTATATGAGAAGACAAAAACAGAGTTTTAAGAAATTATTTTATGAAATTACTGTAGCACTCACAAAGTGTCTCACAACTTCATGAAGTGTTGAGATTCTCACTACGGATTCTGTTGATAACAATTTTAAGATGAAACACTCTTGAATTTGACGAAGGCTTCGACTAAATAACTGTTTTGAAACTTAGGCTTCTATCTGAAGGCATCCTGATGGTAACTGGTAAAGACGGAAAATCTACTGATAACTTTTGGATCCATCCCAAAATGTTCCTTTGCAAAAATGAAATAGGTTTATTCCATTGGGGACATTTTGTTCTCGAGATAATTTGAGGGGAAAAAAATGTCTTCAGCCAAAGTCACTTTTACTGTGTTAATCTTTCTGGTCATCAATTTCTCTTCTAATGACTGGATTGTTCTTATTTTTTTAAGGCTTTAGCCCCTTTAATTAGTTCTTATCAATTTGTGAAGAAAAGCATTTGATTTTTTTTTCCCATTTTCTGAAGCTGATCCAAAATTCCCTAAAAACAATTTCTTTAATCATTTCATAATCAGTGGGTTCTTATTAGATTCTTCCTTAGATGAATTTTATTTCAGTAAGTTCTGTTTTTACCTTTTATTGATATTCTCCGTCTTCTAGAACCATCTAATTCTTTTCAAAAGCGAATATTTCTCTTTGAAAAACATGCGACCGGAATTCATTGTAACTGAAGAAAGAAAATTTAAAATAATCTTCAGCACGTAAATAAATAAAATAAAATAACCTTGGGATGCCTTTAACAAGATCAACCTCACAGAAGCGGTTGCGTCTGACCAATGCAGACTCGGACAGATTCTATTTTCATTGAGAGCTCAAATGATGTTTTAATCCTTATTATGAGATAGTTTAACATGGACGAGCAGATTAACAGTTGTGTGGATGTTCCTTGAGTTTAAATAGAAGAAAAATAGGTTAAGTAAAAAAGCAATGTTTCTAATATTCGGGAAACAGAAAATCTCAGTTCAGAAACAGACAACTTACTTCAATCTCATTCAAGGGTCTAACTTTGGCTGTTGCCCACTACACCTATGAGATTCAAACACAATTCGAAACAATGGATATAATTTTTGTTACCAATGAAATTTGTACTAATCCAGTTTTTACCATATTTCTTCGTCTTCGCCATCACCAGTAAAGTGAAGTGATAGATTTCTTTAAATAATTAATCCGTTCTTATTAATTTTAATTCGTTTAAAATATTTATAATTAATTAATTGCTTATTTTTAATTAAACACTATTTTAAAGTAGCCTCTCGTTTTAATGAAAAAAAAACCACATACATTGAAACATAAATAAATAAGCCTCTTTCGTTTTAATATTTTTAAAAACTTTTTTAGTAAACATTATAAAAAAATTATTATAAGTTTCTTTTAATAATAGCTATTTTACAAAAGATGAAACTGCATTGAAATATTTCTTTTTCTGTTTTTACACAGTTTAATGGAAAACAGTTCTCAACAATCGTTAACCTTTTCTGTACTATTCTAAAGTTTATTAATTGTAAGAAAATTAATAAACAAAACCGTCAATAACCCAACCCTTGAAATGTCCCTGAAAAAATTTAATAACTTTTATAATAATTTTGTAGCTAATTTTCTGTGGTTCCAACACTGACGTTAAATTCTAATTAGAACTCAAAATTCTATGAAATACTTCAAGATACTTTTTTTTTTCGATAAAAACAATTACAGATTTACAAACGATTTCTCAATAATGACGTAATTATTAGGGAAAACAACAACTTGAACCACAAAAACCGTGGATTGTATTTTGCGTAAAACAATTCTTTTCGTGATTTCGGTTGATTGGTAAACCGTGTTTTTTCCATTCGTGTTTAAAAGAAAAACAAATTCAATGATCATGGGTTTCTTTTCCACATTGAATTCACAAAGAAAATGTTCAAAGATCAACGCAAAGAAAAGATAATGGATATAAATATCTACATCAAATGTCCAGAAAATCCGTTTACTGTTCCAAACTTGTTAAACGGACCATAACAAAAGCACACAGAGACGGTGATCTTCTACGCCTACCTTTACTTTTGAAAAGTATTAGAAAGAAGACTTCACTGCGATTCCGAAGTATTAGAAAGATTTAGAAGTTGATACAGTTAAGAATGAAATCTTCGATGGAAATCTCCTCATTTGGAAGAAATCTTGTAGCTGTGATTTATTGATGTCTCATTTGGATGCTTGTTAGTCACGAGATCCAATGTTGAATCATAAAAACCCCTTTTCACAAGGTTAACGATCTTCCATCTTAAGTCTCACAACGGAACCGTTTATCTTGGGAAAAACCAGGCATTTCCGAGATTTTCATACTTCACCAATTTTACGACTTTTCAACTTGTTTCAGCGAAAATAGTTTGTGTTCGATGGGAAAAAGGATCTCAAAGAAGCCATAACTTGAAGCTGTAAAACTCAGAGAACAACAAACTGTTATAATAAGAAAAAAAAAAGAAAGGTTTCTCGAAAAACATGGAAAAAACCCTTTCCTATTTTTATCTTGAATATTTTTTGCAAAACTTATTATGAGGCAGTAACAGGAATTGGGAAATTGAAAAGGAGTGATAGGTTTTAGTAGATGTTTATCGATGATGTTCTTATGACTCATTTCATGAATATTAAATCTATGTAAACAAAGAATTTGTAATGAAACGAATTCCTTTTAGGCAATTGTCAGGTGGGCAATTGAAATATTTTAAATAAATGATTAACAAATGATAATTATCTAGTTTGAATGAAAGAAAAACATCTACAGATGTTTTACAGAGTCAGGTTTTGAAGAAGGATTTTTATCTTTTTATTCGTAAATATAATTTATTCGTAAATATTCATGAAAATATTATTTTCTTTGTGCGCTGGAAGAGCCGGAAGAAATCGGGAAATTTGTTTCTCCAATAGATTGGTCCTAGGGATCACCCAACCCTCTTTCAATACGAGGATCTGTTTTTTTTTTCCGAGGTTAAAGGCGGGCGAACGTCGGACTGGCCTGTCAATCCGAACTTCATCTCGAATCTCGCCGAAGGAGTCTTTACAGCATCCGATAACCCTTTGAACTACTTTTCAATGCACTTTCTTAAGTAATTCATTGAATGTTTATTTTCTTTTATTATTCTCTTTTTTTTTGGTGGTTAAAGTGTATTAACAGTCTTTGGATTTAAATTGAGAAATTTATTAATTTTCTTAATTTCTCTTAATGTTCTTTCTATTCTTTTTCATAGAAACGATTTCATTTGAAAAAAGTTGTGAAAAGATTCTTTCATTTCGTTCCCAAATAACGACAACCATCCAATCATTTCTCTTCGATAAATCTAGGGATTCAGCAAAAATCCAAATCAGAAAGAAAAACGAAGAAGTGATTTCTATGGAATTCAACGTCTTTATTCTTGTTTGCTGGATCTGAAATTAGACTTAAGATGCCATTTCAAAACCTTACATTACAACAACTTTAATTCAAACATTTTCAATATTAATGGGTGTACTTATTGGCGTAATGGTAACTTAAAGAAAAGATTAAATTTTAAGAAACATTTAACATTTTGTACCGAAACAGCTGAGACAAACTGTTTCTTAAATAAGCAAAGTTTTATATCTTGGATAAATTTTCTAGGCTTCATCTAAAACTCATCCAGAGAGAAAAGGATTAGAATAAACATTGTTTAAATTCCAAAATTTAAATCTAATAGTAGTAGATGCAATCGAGGACTAACACAAGTAGTTTGATTCTGAAGGAGGAGTGGGACATGAGACTGGATAGATCCTTGTTTCAGGGATTTTATCACTCTGGAGTGATATTTGCTCGATATTTCGGTCTGGTACCTCGGGCATTCTTCAGGAGATGTGTATTAATTACATTAAGGTTGGAGCAAATCTAACAACTTCCGTTGTTAGTAACAACATATCCGAGAAACTAACAACGGAGGTTGTTAGATATGCGCCAGTCTTAATGTAGGGGAAGGTGTTGTACCTTTGACCGATTATACCTTTGACCACCCTTGCTAGTGCTGTCATCTATGAGCATACTTTAAAAGCTTTTCTGTTTAATGTGTAACATTCCCACTATCTGCGCCTTAAAACCTTCAGTAGCAGTTAGATCTTTGACTTACAAGGAGTGAAAAATATTTTTCCAATTCCATCACCGAAAAGTAAGTATTTTGCAAGTGAATGTTTCTTTAATAACATTGTTTATTTTCTTTTGATTCTTATTTTAACAATAATGAGTAATACATATATGCACATATGCATATATATGCTATAGATTAATTGTTAGGACTTTTAAGATGACTGGATTAACCTAAAAATTGTAGCATGGCGTGAAACGTAAGTTTGACTGATGTTGTACCTTTGACCACAGCAGGGTGTTGTTCCTCTGACCAGGTCAAAGGTACAACATTACTTAA
>JAFIDM010000002.1:14078401-14152600 GCA_023159025.1 Thereuonema tuberculata
GGAAATTTAAATATTTTTTGCCAAATTTTTATTTTTTTACCAAATCTTATCCAAAGAAAGTAAACAATCGATTGTTTGTCCACGACTTGAGTCTGATATTGAATATTCATCAGGGGAAAGTGTTTTCGATCTTTCAGATGAATGCCATGAGTTGGAGAAGGAATTAAACTTTGAAAAAGAAGATTTAGTTGAAGAAAGTTACGTCCTTGTCAAGCTGACAATAATAATAATAATAATAATAATAATAATAATAATAATAAAAAAACAAGAAATACTTAGTAGCCCAAATAAAGGAAGCAGTATGTGATTATTTTAAAGTTAAATATTTGAAAAAACTACCGAAGATGGCGAAATTCATCCAAGAAGATAACCAGCTCTACGACATAGAACTACAAGATATTGTGGCCAGGCTACCAAGCCCAACCACAGCTGGCGGCACAGCTCGACTAAAAGAATGTCTATCTTTTGGAATGTGTATATTTTTCATTGCATAATGTAGGGTAAACGGGCAGGAGTAGGCTACTTAAGCCATTAGAATGTATTTCATGGTTCATTATTCTACTTTGAATTGCGTATATTTGTCAAATGTATACATTTCTGCATAAAAATGTTAATTAAATAACTAGTATCTAACTGTCAGTTTCTACTACCACCTGGTCAAAGGTACAATACCCTCCGATCAAAGGTACAACACGTAGTTGTACCTTTGACCACAAGGTATAGTTTTTTTGTAAAATAAAAATAAAATACGTATACTCAAAATATAATACATAAAACACATGCAATTGATGGCAAGATGAGTGAAGATCACATGTATCCATTCAGGTAAGGATTTACTTGAGTAGAAAAAATTGTAAAATTCATTTAGTGAAAACTGGTCAAAGGTACAACACCTTCCCCTAATTAATGTAATCTCCAGAAGAAGGCCCGAGGCACCCGATCGAAATATCGAGCAAATCTCACCCATGGAGCCCACTCAAACAAGGATCTACCCAGTAGATAGAAACTTTTTATTCCACAAAGCTTAGACTCTAGGAATAGGTTTAGAACGTTTATGAAAACATTGATTCACTTAAATCAAAGACCTAATAGTAATAAGCATGGGTCAAACCTTAGACAAAAATTGTTTGTATCGTCTATAGTTCGTATAGTACAAGACCAAAATACCTGAAAAACCCTTCATCTTAGAAAACTGAAAATGAATTGGTTTATAAATATTATGGAATAAATACATACAAATAACAACATTTAATCACTGAAACGTGTTTTCTTTTTTATCTCAGCACGGATTCGGAAATTGGGACGAAAATTAAACAGTTTGGTTTGTTTCCATTAAATCATCTTTTGTATTCTTTCACTCATTTTTTTTTCAATAAAAATTCAGTTTCAAATCTCCTGAGTTTATAAATAGATCGTAGATCATAAAACAGTTACTGAATGAACATCCTCTATTTATTGCTTGCTATGCAGAAGTTGTCATTGTTTGGTTTTATTTTAAGGTTTCTAATTAAGATTGATTCTGACATAAGCCATTTCTTGAGAAATATATTCAATTTTTTGTAAACTTTTGCTGTAAAATAAAATACTGGAAATTACTTCAATTAACCTTAATCAGAAGATTTCAAGCAGTTTTTTGCCCATGAAAAAAAAAAATATCCAAGCAAAACCTGACTTTTTCCCTTCGTGTGTCTCTTTTTTTTCATCATTGATACAGAGATTTCATAACAATGGTTTAAAATCAAAAATTGGATTTAACACAAATATAATTTTCAAAATCGATTGTTGAAGTTTCAAAATCACGGGGAAATCACCGCAACAAGAAGAAAATAAAGTAATAAATTAAAGTAATTTAATTCTTCGTGGTAGCGATGTAGGTCAATGGGGGCAGTTGCTATAGGATACATCAATCACTCCACTGACTATTTGAATGAGTGATTTTTATTGTTTTTTGTGCTTTATTTTATTTTTGTGATTTACTTACAATGTAAAACAATATTAAACACAGAAATGAAAGTGCAAACATCAGTCAATAATAGCGCTGTCTTTACTAGCCCAAAATTAATAAACACTGTAAAATTAATTATTATCATAATTAAGATTGATATTAAAAGATTATTATTAAGAAAAACTATTTGTTTGTTACTTTGAATATCAGTAAAACATAAACATATAAATTTCTATTTTAAGTTTTTGTATGAAATTTTTCTTATGATTCCATTTAATTTGTTTAGTGATTTTCAAATGAGGATTAAAAACCAAATGATATGTTTGTATTTCTTTTCTTTTCCTTGATCCTTATTCTTTGGCAAACGGAAGATTCAAAATAAATCTTAAGGAAAAAAAACCGACTGAATTTCAGAAAAAAAAAGTCTCTCATTCGACTGTTTTAGAAAGTGAACTGTATTTATTGCTCGATTCCCATTGGAGAAGCAGGAACTTACTTATTATACTCGAATGATTTCAATGAATTTCAAACCACTGACCCTAAAACAAGGCCACCATTATTTTGGATTGAATAAAAAAAAAAAAAATAAACCCGACGCTAAAAACACAATAAAAACATAACAAATATATACGTATATGTTTTAGCAATTTGTGTAATAACCGTTGCGTTTCTTTTTTTTATTATTTGTTTGTTAAAAAGAGAATAATAATAATAATAATAATAATAAATAACATTTTGAAAATAAGAAGGTTTCTTAAATCAGTCTCCTACGATTATCTAAGAGGAGAAAAATCATAGTTTATTTATGGATTTATAAACAAAACTTTATACATTTATAAATAAATAAGTATTTGTAAATTTGGAAGGAAAAAAAGATACAAGATTCTCCATTAAAATTAATTCTGTTGCTTCCTTTAAGTTTTAGATTAAAAATATTTATTAAATATCAGAGTCAAAACAAACTGACTGAAGAATCTTCTCTTTTCTAATTAAACAATTTACTGTTAGATATTTCTTTGTTGAAATGGCGCTGGACGCGAATTTGTGAATCGGAATGGAAAGAAATAATGAAGGAATCATGAACAAACATCTTTAGATTACTAAAATTATCAAAATTTGTAAATTAGATATTTTAAATCGGGTCATTTTATTTATTTTGATTTATTTTTATCTTTATCGTTTTCTATCGTTAACTGCAAATAATACCGAAGCTGAACTTAGAGCAGAAGCTTGAAAAGGAAATTGGAAAACAATTTCATTACAATCAAAATTATTCAAACATTGTTTATCTAAGGATTAAAAACTTCTTCAGACTAAGTTCTCCAAGATGAATGAATTCTGTTATAAATTGTTGTTTTCAGAATTATTTTTTTTAGAAAGCTGACAAATTTTTTAATAGTATTTTAAATATAATATGAACTCATAATTGAGAGACAGGAACCTATTTTTCTTTTTTGGTTGGACGATCGGTTGAGGCGATATAATCATTCTGTGTAAAGTTTTGAAAATGAATATTTTAATAATGATTTCTCCGAAGCGTGTTATTTTGATAACAGTAACATTTTGTTGATTTTGTATCTTTTCATACGAAAGCACCAAACTGAAAATGTTCTTATTCAGACTAACTGCAAAGTAAACCAAATTTCAACTATTTGGATGAGTTATAACTACCGGACAGAGTAACTCCTCTCATCTATTAACAATAAATAAATAAATAATTATTTTCGTTATTTTTGTTTTCATCCTGGATCAATCATTGCTTTCTCTTTTGTTTTTTACTTGATTTTCCGATTGACTATTTTCTATTTCTACAACTTTCTCCTCATTCGTTCCGCAAATAATTCACTGAAGTGAGAGGGAGAGAGCGGAAAAAAAGAAGAAGAAAAAAACACATTTCAGGGGAGTGGGTAGTCAGAGGATGGAAAGTAGTTTTTCTCTGCCCTTGCTCCTGACCTTCCCTTATTCTTATTTGGGTCACCAAACCTTTAGATTTATGCAAACGGAACAATCCAACCAGTTAAGGGAAGTTTTATCAAAGTGTCAGCAATGCCTTTTTGTAATAATAATAATAAAAAAAACCTTTTGTTCCATCGATTCGTACATCAATGAACAAACCTTAATCTCAGTCTCGATAAATATTTAGTCAAATGCTGAATCTACACTCGAAGCATCAAACAATCTTAGGAAACTGCCAATTTAAGACATTCTATTTCATTCTAACAGTGAAGATTAATAAAGTATTAAATTCACTTTTCAAATCATCTTTAAAAAATATTTCATTTTTTTTTTTTTCATTTAAAGCAGACAATTTGTTAAATGAATTTCTAAACCATATAGCAGTAATACCTACGTAAAAGTTTGGTTTGCCGCGGGATTTTAGGAACAAGGTTTATTTGTAACACAAATGTGCGTAAAAAGCAATAAAAAGAGTGAGAAACACTGATCTAAACTCACGTATTTAACGCTATAGGTCAGTTTTTCTCAACGTTTTTTTTTTTTTTAATTCACGACGTACTTTTACGTAAATCCCCCGACACCCAAATCTTATTTGTAAAAACCCCAGGGGACACCAAAGTTTTTCATTGCTTTAACTGCTATAATAGACTCGTCTGAAAAATACTCATCAATTACAAATGAATAGAACAAGAATGCAAGTCTTTAAAAATAACACTTAAATATACCTGAAAATCATTTAAACATACCTGGAATAATTTTAAGCAGATTTGAATGTGACTTAACTTTTTATTAATCTTAATTATTAGAACGAAACTGAATGTAGTTCTTATTTCTGTTTGCCCAATCATTGGACTTCTAGATTTTTATTCAAAATACGACATTTGATTAAGTTAAATGTTGATTATAGATTCACTCTCAGGATTTTCTCACCGGTTGAAGAGCTCTGATGTAGGTCGTGTAAGGTACTGCCTTCTATATATGTAGGTAAAACCGCGAGCTCCCTTTTATATAAATTTATAAAAACTGCGGAGTTTCTATTAAAAAGATAATCTAAAAAAAAAGAAAAACAAAAAAATTAAAAAAAAAAAAAAAAAAAAAAGAAGAAGGCAAAAGCTTAATCAGACTAACTTACAATCGATATTCTTTAACACGAGTTGAATACTTCCTTAAATACTTTCCATTGAACGTTGGTTAAGCTTCGAGTAAAAGGAATACAGACCAGACAACAAATAAATGAAATAAGGAGGAACAAGGAAACGGAGAAAACAAACCGAAAACAGCCAAATTAAAAACAAGTTAACAAATAAAAAAAAACACCCATTTGTCTTTGGTCTGTTGCAGTTCAATTGGGAAACAAAAATTAAAGCAATAGTAAAAGTTAAAAAAAAAGTCCAATGTAGGGAATGTGATTGCACTTTCGTTGTAATGGCCTGAGGGGCCGAGATATTACTTCCCAGCCTCCGCCCAATGCATTTCGGGAGAAATATAGGTCACGAGGTTAAGGAACCATTAGGTTTATTGGTGGAGAAGAGACGGTAGCGAAACTCTTCCCGAAATGCCCAGGGGCCACACCTATGCCCCACCTGAGAGTCAAACAATTTATGGAATATGGTTACCTATGGTGTTTAAATGGACTTACACATTTACGACATCGTTACGACATCGGAAAGGGCCCTAGTTTGACTCCCATCAAAACATGAAGAGTTCAATCACTTCTAAAAATCTTCAAGCTGAACAATGAATACAACAGTCCAATGGTTCAATAACAGACTTCAATGGAAAAGAGATTAAAAATTAATTAATCCAAAAGAACAACAACCATTGATAATAAAATTTGCATGGATGTCACATAAAAATATTGGTCTAAAAAAAAAAATAGCACTTGTAATAGCACTTTTTACATTCAATTTAAAATTCGATAGCTTACGTCATCTGAAGTTACTGAATGATCTTATAATTGTTCAATTTCACAAAAACAAAAAACAAAAAACTGTTAAGTATTAATACGGAAAAAAAGAAAGATTGTAAGTTTTCCTACTAAGCTTTCTTAATATAAGGAATGTTTGAAAAGAATGCATGTTCAGACACTACAGGATGACTTAACAGAGTTTCAATTATACATGGTTTCGATTGAAAGTGACAATCAATTTTTAATTAAACAACTTTTGGGAATAAGAAAAAAATCGTAACTATCACCTAACCAGCAATTGCAGCAATACCCCTGTTCATTACAGATAAATTGTTCCAAAAAGATTGATAGATTACTAATCCCTTCCAATATTTTATTTAAATTTGACAAAATAAAAAAAATCTATTTACTTGTATTATTCAGCGTTTTAAATTTAATTAAATGAATCTAATTAAAACTCTTGAAAAAATAAAATATCCAATGGAAGGACACTACAAAGGTTTTAATTACAAATAAAATATAAACAATTTAATTGTTACTTCATTTTTTACATATAAGTGCGCATACAATCATAAATATTCTCAGCTAATTTATTCGATTTCTTTGTTGTCTTCAACTTAATAAATAATTGTGTTTAAAACGTAAAATTTCAACCAATAAAAGTATTGTGTTGCAGATTTTATGAAATAATTATTTTTTGATTTCTAATTAACAGTTTTCTCTTATTGAATTCGTCGTTTGACAAAAGCAAGATTCTTTCGTATTAGATCCTGATTAATCTGATTTGACAAACCTAGTGCCATATTAATCAGGGAAATGCGGATCTCCTGCTGTTCTGATTATCAACGATATCAGGTTTCTGGAGTGATTTGGGCCCAGCAGCCACTGGAAATGCTGTCAAGTTTAGTGTACCATAACCTAGTAACATGGAACAAACAAGTGAATGTAGTTCATGTATGAATTCGGGATTGAACTCACTCCAATCTCATCACGACCAGTTCCTAATTTCAAGCAAGCGAAGGAATTCATTTCCTAAAGCAACACTTTCGTATTTTAATGATGGTTCATCGGAGATAGAACAAGCAAGACTGGATTAGAACCAGTACACAATGGAAACCACCGTAATAACCACTGAACGTATAGTTATTGTCCATTCAATGATTTTTTTTTAGTAGCTGACATTAGTTATTAAGAAATAATAATAACAATAACAATAATAATATTGGTCCTTGACCCGCCATATTGTTTTTGCTGGGGAAACCCAAGGTTTGAAACATACAAACATAATAATAATAATAATAATAATAACTCGAATTTTTGGAGAAATATTTTTTTTTTTTTTATTTTTTAAGATTTAATAACACAATGAAGGAGTAAAAAAAAACTGAACTTCACGAAATTCTGATTCATTCCTAAGTTGCATTAATGATAAATATATAATTGGCAAAATGAAATTCTTTTAGCATTATAATCAACTACGAAATATAATCAACTTCTTATATCAAATTATACTTGATACTCTGCCAAAGAACACAACCCAATAGTTTGATTGCAGATCTTCAGATAACAATGAGCACGTGGCAAAATAACAATCTCTCCCACACAAAAAAAAATGACCTTTTCATTAGTGAATGTGGTGGTGAACCTGGAGTCCCGGAATACTGTCTCGGATAAAAGCTCAGAAAACGCTGAATCACGCCAATATTTCAGAGGAAAAGGAAATTCTTTTCTTTCTTTAACATAAACAATATCATCTTTTGTATCGTATCTAATATTTAACTAATTTGAGCAGCGATCTACTGGTTTGATCACAGTCACGGGAATGGGACTAAAATCTAATCCATAGACGATGATCACAGGAAGCACCAGAGTTTCTTCACATTTTTTTAAAGTTATTCTTCTCGACTTAAAAGGGTGGGAATGAGTTGATTCTTCCAATAATGTCTAATTATTGCTTTGACCTAAGTCTTACTACAGATTCGCGATGGAAACAATGATAACTAATACATATTCTTCCCCTAGTATTTCTTTTGAGTCTTGCACTGGCTGAGTAGCTCTGCCTGAGAAGAGCTTAACAAGCTCGAAACGGTCGTCCCACAGTCTCAGCTCGACTCAAAAAGGGCATTCTTATTTCCTTAATTCATACCTTCGCAAAGAAAAAAAGAATATTTATTAACAAAAATGCTTCAGTAATATTTTCAGTCTTTCATAAAAAATAGAAGCCTTTTTTTATGGTTTGTATTTTCCTTTTTGATCAAAGAGCGAGTGTAAGTCAGTCATTAGCTCTGTTTTCTTTGGTTAATGGAACTTTTCAAATTTAGCTTTCACTGTAAATAAAAAAAATTTAGGTGGAGTTCCCTTCGCATGGATTGCATTTCATTAATAAACATTTGCTGTTCAGCCACCTCTTTCATAGTTAACTAGCAATGATTGTTTTATTTAGATTATCGGACAATAACAGCTGTTGACCTTTGAACTTCAAGGGTATGAATTAGGAGAACTGACGGATACAGGTTCCTTCACAGGTAGAGGACCGACCTCACGCCAACGGATTTCAAAAACAAAAACATTTGAATTTGTCACAAGTATTAAGCTGTTCTAATCAGAGTTAAAAAGACACTAGTTTGAAAATGCCTGAGAAACTGTTTTAAACAATGACTGTCCATTTGCAACTCTGATAAAAGAGGAAGGAATAGGTTTCATTCAATAGCTACCATTGTTATCCTACTTTGCTTAGAGGAAGCTGAGATTCTAAAAATCAGTCTGTTATTAATGGGCCTCTCCTGATAACTTAGCAATCGCTGAGTAGATCCTCTTCAATGCTTATTTTCACTGCATTTGAAACTTCCTCCGAGTAAATTTCTGTAGAAACTCGCGCATGAAGGTGACAACAATATCCATCAAAAGAAAGAAGTAAAATATTTTTTTCTGACGCAAACAAGAAATTTCTTTTGATGTGTAACAACGTGTCTGAGCTGAGGTTTGTTTTTGAGTCGATTGAAACCAATAGGAAATAGAGAATTCAGTATTAGCGAATTCAGTCAATGTTCGTCATATTCTGGAGATGTATTGAAAGCATCCTAGGGTAAAATCATTTTGAAATATTCCTCATCAGCTGGAATCGTGCAAAATAATTTGAAATTACGATGCCTCTACGATAAAAAGCATAGAGAAAGAGACAGAAATTGGTGAATTAATTAGGAAATAGGAATTAAACTAAAGAAGCTACGATCTGTGATTTGAATTAACAATAATTAGAAATAATTTAGAATAGACACATTTAATTAACAAAATATCTTACATATCAGACTATGCTTGAGATTCGATATGTTTTACATTTTCTAATTTGGGAATAGTTTTTTTCTGCTTTCAATATAATGAAGTGTTTGTTTATTTTATGAAACTGTTTCGTTTGGTTTTTCGTCCAAGTTATTCAAAGATCTAAAGAGACTTGTATTAGATTTAGAATTTATTTCTTATTACAGTACAAATGAAATCAAGTGAGGCTGGAACTACAACTCAACAATGCTTCCAAATTGTTTTCTCAATCAGAGCATACAATGCAGTTACAGTGTATTAATCTTTTTTTTCCCATTATCGCAATGTGTTGATTTATCCGAACGCTTTGTCCATAATATTTAGCAGTAGAATTGAAATTTTCATTTAAAGCAAGCATTTTAAGCTACAACTGTCCAATACCAACTACTCAGAAACGTTCGCAACGTGAATTTATACCAATGTAAAATTGTTCTACATATTAAAAAATTACAAAACTACAGGGAGAGAGAGAGAGAATAAGCCTAATTTGGTAGAAATAATAATAGAACAGCTGAATCATAAGAAACTTGTTGAACTTTAAAATTATTTCAAATAGTAAAATTCTGAAAGGAATAGAAAAAGTTAAGCCAAAATATCTTCAGATTCCATCGATTTTTCACTGGGATTTGAAAGAACCTCTTTTTCCGTTGAAAAGTTAAAGACGAGGAAATGTCACAAGAAATAAGACATTGTTCCCAATTGGTAACCACTCACCCACCCTCTAACCTGTAATTGAATGGTTAGATCTTAACCATCGACCGTTCACGAGTTATAACACAAAATGAGTACACTGCACTGCAGATAAAAATGTCCAATAAAAACTTATTCACGCGTTGAAATAACAATTATTAGAAATAACAAGTTTGAAAGTAGCTTTAAGAAATAGGAAAAGACAAGTTTTGCTAGAATTTATTTTACAATCGAAGTTTAGAATCAGGTAATGTTGAATTTCATACTTTTACTCACTGATAACACAAAGATAACAGTTGAGTTTTTTCTTATCACAGAAGAAAAAGTCTTTACTTTATTTCAGGAGGTTTTTTTTTCTTAGAAAAGGAAAATGAAACTGAATGGTAAGGATCTAGAAGGATCTAGAAGGAAATAGAAAAAGGAATTGAGCTACAGTGAAAACTCAGAAAAACAACTATACAATGTTACAGCTACCTACCTATCAATTCAGGAATAGATGGATGAGAAATTGAGGAGTTGGAATGAAAAGAACAAAGCTAACAGTGATTGTTATTGTGAGTGTAATTTCTTTTTCCCTGTCGTAAGAGGTTTCTATCTCTACTGGTTGTTGCTTTAAATGTACATGGAAGGAATGTTAATAAAATAAATACGAAAAAGATAAAACTCCAGAAGAATAATAACAAACTTATAAAAGTGATAATTGCATAAAATAATAAAAGTGATAACTTTCATTTCATTAGTCTACAATTTTTTTAGCAATGGAATCACGAATAAATTCTTTTGCTTTATTAACAGATCGGAAAAGTTATAATTATGAAATATATTTTGAAATGCACCTGAATGATTTTAAAATCTTTTCTGAAGAGTTTTCGAACCATTTGAAATCACGATTTTTACAATTCTTTTCAACAAATTGTCAGGATTTAAGCCAGAAAAAAATGTTTGCGAATAACATGAAAATGAAGTTTATCTACAAAACGGAAAAATCAAATCCCATCATTCATTTCAATTTAAATACTGAAAAAAAATGAAGGATTGTTTTTAGTACCCTATAGACATTTTTTAAACTACCTCGAAATTTAAAATTTACTCAATATAAATTGTACAATTTTATATAAACATATATTTTCAGTATACTCATTTTTTTTTTTTAAACAAGTGTTCATATTGGAGAGGCTAATATAGAAATTCAAAACTGGGAGAGATCATTTCATTGTTTTAGATTTATCTCGAACACTAATTCAGTGAAGGTATTTTAACAATATAGTGCAGTCGGACCTCTATTTAACGAAGTCGCTAAATCCCGAAAAAAAGTTCGTTATATGGAAAATTCGTTAAATAGAGATTCACCTTTTAAAATTACTTTAAACTATATAAAACAGATTTAAAATACATAAACAATAAATATTATTAAAAAAAGTAATAATTTCAATGATATGAAGCATACATTACCAGATGCGTACTTAAATTTTATTAATAAAGTCTGTTAATTTTGTCTGAGTTTTTTTTTTGTTTTTTTGTTGAAAAAGTGTTTTCGCTCTTAGTATGTCTCGCATCTTTGCAATGCACCAAAAACCACTACAGTATTTCCTTCAAATTGTAATCCGCGTCGGATTGTTTAAATAATTTTAGCATTTCATCATGAGAAGGTTTTGATTTCTGCATCATGATCTTTTCCATTTTCATCATCTTTATCGCAATTCATAGCTGTATTGCTTTTATTTTTCACACTGTCCAAAATATCCGATTCAGTTAGTGTTTCCGAGGTCTCAACTTCAAAATCAAGTGAAAGATAATCATCAATCAGCACATCATCGTTAATTTCTTCTTTTTCCATCAGCTGTATCCACATTCTTTCATTTCCTCTAAGGGAATATTAATAATAAAAACATTTCAAGGAAGAAAAAAAAAATAGATACCACGAAAAAGTTCGTTAAATAGAAAATGCACTTCGCTATTTGGAGGTTATTTTACGAAGAAATTAGCAAAATGTTCTTGGTTCCAAAGAAAAGTTCGCAAAATAGAGGTTCGTTAAATAGAGGTCCGATTATACTTTATAACTTATATCCTGTGATTATCAATTTCTGTTATCCTAAAGATTTAGGTTTTAAGTTTCAGAATAATTTTTATCAAAGAAGAACAAAAGTTTCCTAAAAACACGAAACAGGACAGAATACTTACAAAAAAGGTTTTTATTCTTCTATGTATTTTAGTTCTTTCTGCTTATCTGTTAGATTAGTTACTGAAAACTATAAAATTCATTTTTAATTGATCAGTCATTACTAAATAATATGTTGTTTAAGGCTGGAAAGCATTTTATAAAGAATTTAAATAAAATAGTAGAATAATTTCTAACACTAATTAAAAAGGTAATGCTATGCACGTGCTATGTATTCGTAGGCACGGATTCCGCAATATAGTCCCGTAATTCCAAAATAATATGCGTCCAAAGTACATATAAATAGAATCATAGCTAGATTCATGAAAAAAAAAGAAATCAATGATAATAAATACCGGTATGTATTGTTCAAAGACAATAACTTAATTTTTTAAGATATTTTATTAACAGTTCATCTTCCTTTTTACCTTTGCCGTTAAAATTAAGCTTTATAAAATTATTTTTAAAAATGTCGTCCACTGCTCTAGAAATTGATAACAAAAATCTGACATTTTCCAATTGATTTCGAATTCTTGTAGTCATTTCGGACTATGCTGTTGCCAGGGAACAATGATTGTTGGTTCTTTGGTGAAAGGTGAAACCATTGTATTCCTTACTTATTACTTCTTTTTCTTTCAGTGAATTTTATTTTCGTTTGGATGTAGAAAGGCAATGTTAGGAAAGGCAAATTAACGTCACTAAATTATTGTTATTATTCAAATACAATAGCAACGTTACAATTTCTATTGTTTAAAATAATGCAACGGTTCCACGATAAAACAGTTATGATTTATTGTGAATTCAGTTCCTTTATCTTGTTCTTTGTAATGATCACCAATCTCAAGCTTACTGTGTTATTGTTCGAAATCCTCAGAAACTAAACAGAATCTCAATGAAATAATGGATGGGATTCTAATTGTAACGAGACGCCATTGTTCCGCTTAATGAAGTTAACGGTGAAAGTGAAAAGGAGATACATTGTCAGTCTGAGAATATTAAAAAGGTAGTGATGTTTTTTGTTTTTTTATTTCCACTTCCTCAGCTACAGTTAAAGAAACTCTAAGGAAAAAAAACAAAAACATTCCACACGGAGATACTCGGTTTCCTTTTCCTTTTTGAATGAATCCTATCAGGTTTTCCTTTTTCTTCGTTTTCCGTTTTCCCATAGGTACATTTTTATTTTCTTTTTCTCCTCAAGTAAATGACAGACTTTTCAAAGGATGAGTTTCAAAAGATAAAGATTCAGGAAAGGACCAAAAGAATCAGGGTAGAATTATTCCTTAATTATTGGTTTCAAATAAGGAAAAAAATCAATAATAATAATAATAATAAAGATAACGTCGTTCAAAAGAAAGAATAAAAACTCTATTAAGAAAAGTAAACAAAAATCTGCATTTTTATATATATATATAAAAAAAAAAAAAAAAAAAAAAAAAACACTTAAAAAATTCTTCCTTTTAACCCAACACCAAGGATTGCAAGACATCTCCTCTCTGAGTCTAAGATTATTATAAAAAACAACAAAATTAACATTTCTCTTCCTCGAGATTCAAAGAACACAAAATCCTTTTCATACATTGGAAAGTTCCCATAAATTACAGAAACTTTGATTCACATAACTGATATCTTTCAGGTTGAAATAGTGATTCTCCTACACTGATACATCGAATGAAAAGTAACTTCACATTATATCAAAATAGATTTTAAAATCTTTCAGTAGCTTTAGAAGAGTTATTCTTAATGTAGGATGCGAGATGCGTACAAAAAAACAAGCCTAACTGAGAAACCTTTTCACTTGTAATATAACAGATTATTTTTTAACGATTGATTATAACTTTACATGAATACGTAAAGTTAGATAAACCAAAATTATTAATAATTAATAACTCAACCTTCAGATATTTAATTATTAATAATCTTAGATCTAATTGTATAATTTCAAACAAAGTCTATAATTTGTACATAGTTTTTAATTTATAAAATGCTGTTATAAAGTCTTGAGGATTCTATCAACGCAATCTGACGATTTTTAAATAAGAAGTGAGAGGAAATAATTATTTTGAAAACCAAAGGGTTTGCGACAGAAGTAAAGGCTCTAGAGCAGTGGTTCTCAACCGGGGTCCATGTAATATTTTTCGGGTCCTCAGGGATCTCATTGAATCACACTTATTTTAAAATGGTTTATTATGAATTATTTACCAGTGTGCATAAATGCTCCATAGAATTTTATTAAATTAGTTTTTATTCAAAATAAAGCATAATCATTTACTATTTCGTTGATTATTAATATAATCCCTTTCCTTTTTCTTTTATCGAATAGCTATGATGGGGGTCCACCAAAAAAAAAAAAAAAAAAAAAAAGAAGGGAAAAGGGGTCCATGGGTAAAAAAGGTTGAGAAACCCTGGTCTAGAGTCAAAAGTAAATTCCAATGAACTGCAAGGACACTTATTAGAATTATTTCTAGTAGACCTTTCAGAGTGATAGATTGGTCTTTGTATTTAAAAACAAACAACTTACAATTTGTTCAGAAGTAGCAAAGATGCCCTAAATTAGAATGAGATAAAATTTTCCTTGAAGACAATTCCTAGCATTCACGGCTACAGATCTCTTAAAAGTTTCATCACCTGAAATATACGCGTCGTTGAAGCTAACTGATAAAAAATAAAATAAGGTAAAAATAAACAAAATAAATCATTTCATATCTGCTAAAGAACTCTCCAAATTAATTGAGGAGATCACAACGAATTTATAGAAAATTAAGCAAATGAATAAATAAATACCTTTAGGATGAAATTTGATAAACTTAAAAATATGAGAGAAAGTATGAAAAATGCGAAATTACAAAAAACAAAACTGTTTATCCTGCGTGTATTCTATTTTTAAAAATACTAAAATTGTAAAGTATCCGGTTTGAACAAATTAAAAAAAAGTTCTAATAGTAGACTGATCTATATTGAATAGATTCCAGCGTTTGAATATGTACTATTTACAACTACGTATTTAAAAATATATAACTAGTTTAATAGAAACTTAGATGTTGATAAAGTTACATAGTTGTGTCCGAGCGTATTTTTAAATTTTTTATATTAATTTGTCGTCCGGTAAAACTCTTCAACATCCCATCTTTTTCCTGCTTCCGCCCGTAGTCAGCTGAGAGGCATTTCTTTAGCCTCTAGAACTTTCTTTTCTCTTCATCCGCAGAAGAATCCATTACTGATTCGTAGAAGAACAAGTGAGAAATTCAATATTAATAATTATTTTTAATGAGGTGTTCTGACTCTGGATTTATACTTTCCTTAGAAAATGTGAAGATTCTGAAGCACGTTCAATACGTGGTTCTTCTTTTAATTTCTATTTTTTAATCTTTATTTTTTTCTTTAGCTAATTATCTTCAAAGCTGAGTTGGTGCTTTTTTTCTTTCTCCCAAATGAAAGCGCATTTTCTTCTTCTTTCAAAAATCGATAAGATTCAATTAAATTGTTCTTGCAAGGTCAGCTGCAATTGCTACTCCCACCGGAATCATAAAGATGGATATCGTCCCTGACACCTCAGCCCATCCATTCCAATGAGAGAAGAACGCCCACTCAGCGTTGTTTTTAGGCAACGACGACGACGACGACGGTGGCGCTGCTGTTGCTGCCACTAACGGCGACCGTTCCCAAAGCCTTCAAAGACGCCTTTTTCCATTTCAGTAAACAGCCCTATTTAATTTGAATTATTTTGTGACTTTTTTTTTTCTTCTCGAAAGTTCTATTCGAACACTTCCATTTCCTGTAAGAAGAAAGTCTGTTGAATTGTTCTGTTTTCCGAACATCATTTTTTACATGCAGTGCTTCAAAAAAAAAAGATAGAAAGTAAAAAAAAAACCAAAACAAACAAACTCAATTCTATGTTATTTCCTGTAGTTTAAGGAATATTTTCAAAAGAATTGCATAATTTTTTCCTTTCAATTAGGTTACCTTTCAAAAGTTCTATTTCGGGTCAGTTTCTCGAACCTTCTTCGTGATTAAAAGTCACGGAAAATCCCCATAAACTTAGTTACTGTAAATCTGTAAAGAATCTGAATAAGTGTTAGATTACAGTTAATTAAAGATTACCTGTAGTCGAAATAAGTTTGAAAATAAAAAAAAAAAACATTCAATGCTAACTAAATTTAAGTAAAATACATGTTAGCATTGAACAAAAAAATTACAAGATGCTATGCTGAGATAGCAATGATATAAAGGATGAACGTGATGCTGTGATGCTCAACTTTGTTTGTGTGTTCGAGACTCGCTGTTGCGGATATGTTGTTGTGGATATGTTACAGCTGAAAATAAGAACTGCAGTGACGACTTCAAATTAATTTCATACATCGGTTTTAATGAAAGAAGAGAAAATGACAAACATGGACAATATAATGAAATTGTGCTTCTAGATGTGTGATATCATATATTTGTGAAGTTTTTATTCTTTTCATAGAAAGAATAGAATATAGAGTTTTAACATATGATAATTATTCTTCTTACTATAAGTTTTTATTTGCGTAAATTATGATATCGTATGTTTATGAAGATTTAAGAGAACTATTCCTCAAGTCACGATATTCGAACTTGTTTATGAATACCTTTATTTTTCAACTTGGAATGTTCTGCGTAACATATGCAAGAAATTCAAAAACAAATATATCTCTAAATGTAATAAAACGAAAGACAATCAACCGGAAATTCCTATTAGTACGAACAAGAGACAAAAACTAAAAATAAGTAGAAAGGAGAAGTCGGAATAACTTGTTTGAAGAATCGCGCTCTGTTTAATAACAATGCCACATTCAATATTCATATTTTTCCTTTTAACTTTATACGTAAAAAATAAGACAGTCTTGCTACTTAACGCCCCGAATTAAAAAACACGGTGGAATTATGACATTCATTGGTGGAATTATAACATTCCACCAATGAGTCTTATATTGTTGATATGTAGCAAACATGGACATAAGAATACCAGGTGAGAGTTCTTCTTTAGAGAAAACCCAAATTCAAAATCGTTTATACAAAGTCACCATCTTTTATCGAAGAGTTTATTGATTATTTCAATACTTTTTTAGTATTGTTATTTGGTTTTATCTTGTCTCCTATATGTTGTAGGGTGTGATAGGTACGGTAAGCGTCAAAACAAACGATACTGGAAGACACAAGCTTTTGTTGCTCATGCGCACCACATGATCACATAATCGAACGTCGTCATGGAAACGTAACAGTATGCTTATGTTGGTTGAAGCTTGGTAGATGTTCAAATGGTGTTAACAACGGAGAAAAAGATTTTATTGTGGAGCAATATTTTCGCTCATTGAACGTTCTATTTCGGACGTTCAAATGGACCGAGTTTGCCATAAGTAGGAGATGCATTTCAGGAACAGTTATAAAAATCCCCACTCATAAATATGGTTATGTTAGCCATTATTAAAAAAAATTCGTTGAACGAGCAGCATGCTGACGCAGCGCAAAGGCTGCACGGGATGTCCAGTTACAGTGACAATAAATGCGAATTGGTGTTACAATTGCCTACGTGTTAGCGACATGTTAGCGATGACGTACGATGATGAAGCTTTTCTGTCAAATGTCTGGTTTTCAGATGAAGGCCATATTCATTTGAATGAATTTATCAATCGACAGAAACCCGCTTTCTGGGATTTGAACGACCAGACATCATTGTTGAGAAACCCTTCCATAGTGAGTGTGTAACAATATGATGTGCGGTGTCTGCAAACGACATCTTGGGCCCTTTTTTGTTGATGATGATCCTGGCAATCCTGTTACTGTGAACCAGATTCGATACAGAGAAAACATTCTCACACCATTTCTGGGGGATCTCATGAGATTCTGCCGTGCTCGTAACCTGCCATTTCATGCGCAATGGTTCCAGGAGGATGGGTCACTTGCCGCAAAACGAGGAACACGCTTCAGTTGCTTCATGCGAAGTTTGGTAATCGCGTCGCTCGTGAAGCAGCCTTCCCCTATCCGTCTCATTCACTTGATCTTACACCACCGGAAGCTTACATTTGGGATATGCTGAAGGAAGCCATTTCCCGAGAGAACCCAGCAAATATTGGTGACTTAAGTGACAAGATTGTGATCTACGTCAGAAGAATAAAGCAACCTCTCTTCACGGATATGTTTGAGAATCTCCGTGAACGTTACTAGTAGGCCTACTATCTGCAACGCAACGGACAGCAAATCGAACACGTGCTATGCCTCAGAAAATGTGAACATTGACCTCCATGTAGCGCAAGCTTCCTCTTCTCTTGTATTCTCTTTGTCACATTAACCATTTTTGTACACAAATAATTCAGTATCGTCTGTTTTGGCGCAAACTGTACTTAGATGGACAATTTTTGGAGGGGACTTAATCTCAAAGGAAATCAATAAATTGCAGTTGTTTTCTAATTTGTTGCAAAGAATGACATTAACTCTTGCTACATTAGTTAAAATCCCACGACATACGATAAGCAATACTTGTTATTTAAATTACTAATATAAAATAAAAATAACAGTAATAAAGATTTCGAAGAAAGATTTACAGAATGGTAAAGTCTTCAGACAAATAAAACTTAATATAGAAAAAAAATGGACGTTTACTTAGTTGGTTTATATTTGAAATGTGGTATTTGAGAATTTAAATGCGTCTCTACTATATCATCGAAATCACAAGGTCAACAGTGTTGTTGTTCTGACATTGCAATGGAAAATGTATTTAAGGTATAAATAACATTTAATAACATGAGCCAAACCCTCAGGCACAAGTCAAGGAAAACTTGCTGCCAATGGGTTCAGTTCGGTGCGAGGTTTAATGGCATCACTTTACATTCTATTCCACACTTAAAAGCAATTCATGTAGATCTGTTATAGACTGTTGTAAAAAATTATAGATTATTCCAGTGAGAATAAAAGGCTGGAATTGAAATGACCTATGCTGTGACATTCATGGAATCCTTGTAATTCGGTTTCTGTAATATTTAATGATAATAAAACAATCACTTGTTTATGTTCCAATATGAAAACAGTGAAATACGCTCGTTTATTGAATCAATTACGCCTATAAATTTCGAAAAGATTTCACATAGCCACATTAAGAAACATTAAGAGATTGAAGTTAGGCCTAATGAACCCTGGATGGATAAGGACCACTTCTTGTATTAGGGATTTCAATAATACTTCTAATTCACCTAGAGCGGAACGAAAGAATATACAATACAGTGAATAGGTTCATTGCAAATCTCTCATATCCTTTTCTGGAAAAACTTTTTCGTTTTTCTCACTGAAAATTAAAATTATTTATAGGAAAGACTTCAAAACAACTTTTCCAATCAATTTCCTTTTGAAAAAAAATAACAGATTCCTTCCATTTTTTTATTGAATTCAGCTAAAAATGGTTTCATTCTTTGACTTTATAGCAAGACCTTTGCATATTCCTTTCTTTTTTTTAATGTGCCTTTTTCTTAGTCAATTTATTAAAATTCGATATCTAAGCACTTAAGATGTGATTAAATGAGACCGCCGTTTACTTTCTCTCACAGGTTTTTTTGTTCAATATTTTTAAAGTTTTAATTTTGTTGATTTGAAAACGAATTCAATTCATGATCTGTTTGTGGAAATGATGTTATTCTTGTTAATGCGTCCCTTGGTCACTTCTACAAAAGTAACGCAATAATAACATCAAAGATGTAATGATGAGCTTTTTCAAGATACATCTGATACTAATTAATTACATTTAAAACGTTAATTTTGTAATTAAATTTTGAAAACAAAAATTTATTAATTGACTGAAAACTTATCATTGTTGTGCCATTAAAAAACTGACATCAAAAAATAAAGATATTTCAATGTAGGATTGTCTGTTGTCGGCAGAAACAGAAGTTCAGAAGAGGAAATTTGAAAGAGATTTATATAAAGAAGAAAATATCGTGTTATTTGTAGTTATAATATCTTTTCAACATTTACAATACTTAGGAAATTGAATTTTAACTCTTATGATATTACAATACACATCTTATCTCCACACTTTAATCTGACATAGAAATCTGCTACTTGATGTTATTGACATTAACCTAGAAAATATTTTAAAGATCTCATTTCAGTGGTTGGTAATAAAGTTCCTCACAATTTTATTCAAAGTAATTAACGGCTTCCACAACAATGATAATTTATTTGTAAAGCAAATTTGTTTGAAATGATATGCTACTGTATGTCCTATAATAGCGGAGAAACGAGGGGGAAGGAAGGTATTTGTTCCCTTGTTCTAACACCCTCATTCAACCGAAAATGGACGAAATCTAAGATAGTTTGTATTGGAAAGTTCACTCCCCCATTCGGAAAAGATCTCGACCTTTTTTTTTGGTTGATGACCCATTCCAAAATCCTGGGAATGCCTATTTATATCAATGATGTAAAGAAAATTGCCAGATGTTCAACACTCATTTGTATACACTAGACAGCTACCCGCCTCGTTCTACAGAATGTCTTTTGACCACTTCGTTCTAGGATTCCCGCTACATTTTTATGTCTAGATATTTCCCTATAAAAATAACATTAGGTCAAATAAACATGAAAATCACAGACGTACATAATTAATACTAACGTTTTTGTATCTCAGTATTGGGCCAAATCGTAACAATTTCTTAGATCGATTACTGATTTTCTAAATTTTAAGTTACAACGTAGCTTAACTAAAAGAGTTTACTGTGTCAGTGATTGACGTATGCTTTTGATGAATCACATCGGACGTTTTTTTGCAGAATTGGAATTGGAATTGAACTGTCTGATTATAGTTTGATTGGCCTGAAGAAATATAATGATGGAAGAGGGGAATTTAACAAACATAACTTTGTAGATCCTTTGCTCTATATAGTAAAGATTGGAAAGAATATGTGGAGAGGATGAATATTTCATGAAATGTCAACTTCGTGGACTGACTATTAGGCCGTTGTGGGTCATTTTTAATGCTGATGAAGGAGATGACTTGAAATGAATGCAGTTTGAAGCCCTCTAATGATATTTCTTTCTTAAAAAACTCTAATGTTTGGGGAAATTGTTTGGTACGTACCTTCTTCGCCACTTGTTGCTAATTATTCCTATTTAAAATCGTTGGGAACTTCATCACCAGCCACTATATTGAGTAAACTGAAATACAGAAAGTAGCAAAGAGGAAATATATGGAAGTATTGTACAAAGCTTAAGCTAAAGCTGTTAGTGTTTGTATGTATGTATTCTTGTCTGTATGTACATATTCTGTAACATTTCCAGGAAACATTTATAAGTAATATTACATGAAATAAATGGCGATAGCTGACGGAATAAATGGCAGTTTCCATAGCGAAATCCAGTCCCATATCAGAGACTGCAGAAGCATATATTTAACTGAACTGCCACGAGCCAATTTGTTCCTTCTTCTGCAACGAATGGCGTAGCTGGATCAGCCATTGTGTTGTCTTTGACTTAAGCAGAATGTTTCACAGTTTGTTTATTGGAAGGCTAGGTAGCTAAACAGTCATGCGTTTGGTTAGTTGATGTTAAAGGACACAGTATTGTCTACAGTAGATTAGATGTTAGCAATGAATGCATGCGCATAAAAGAAAGAGACGCCAACCTGGTTGGCCGAGTGGTTGCAGCAGGTTGTCCGCGCACTCGCTGGCATCGCAAAGCGTGAATTCTAATCGTGCGTCAGTCGATGCAGGCGTCCTTTGGTTCTGACCCAAAGTCCTGAATCGATGTAAAGTTATGGGTAACACCTCCATTGGACCTATGACGTCAAAACAGTGGCAAGTTAAACGAATAACATAAAAAGTACCTTGATATTTATTCTCATTCAGCAAAGTTCATTGCATGAGAGAATTAAAATTAATTTTAAGCTTTTTAACCTCTTTAAGATTATTTATGATAATCTTATTAAATTTGTCGAATATCAATTTCAAGGTTTATGATTAAGATGTATATAAAGGATCAATAAAATTATTAATTTAACAATATAGTTTAAAACCACGTTAATTAAACTAGAGAAATAAATTACTATTATAAAAAATCTTAAATTAAGATTAAATTAACTTAAAAAAATTAGTTATTAAGATGACTGAAGTATTTTGTTTTTGTTTTTTAAGCTCAAAGCCCACTGACATCAATCTCTTTGCAAAGATTTTCACTTAAAATAATATTAAGTTAAATGGAAATTACCAAAGACCAGACGGAAAAATTTTTTATTTCCTTTTAATATCCGCTGAAAGAAATAATTAGGAGATGTTGATTATTGCATTTGATATAAATGCAATGAAACACAGACACATGTCCGGCAAGTAGCTCTTTTTCAGTTTACCCTTTGGCTAGAGAATGCGTTTTTTAGCTATAAAAAAGTGGAATTACGTTGCTCTAATGTTAATATCCGTGGCAGTAGATGGATAAAGAAAAAGACAAGATACAAGAGTGCTTATTGGTTGTCGAGATACACGAAGTACGAGATTCTATCTGAATATGCGCGGAATGTCTCCAGATAATAGATACCACGCATATTTCCACTTCTTAGCAGCGATTAGTAAATAGCTTTAATTTTTATTCACAGGAAGCTGGTCTAAGGTATTTTTGGAATTAATACATATTATTCTATTTATTAGTGATATTTAGAAATAATTGACATTACCACATTAATTTCTATATTAGTTTCTATCTTAGTTTCTATCTTAGTTTCTATCTTAGTACTATATCCTAGATAAGTAATAAATTCAGATGAACTACATTTTTATTTTAGAATTAAAAAAAAGCAAAACAGCAAAGATGGATAATAAGTTACTTTGCAAATGTGCACAAAATCTGATCGAAATATGGACATTTTTTAGTTGTATTAAATAATTTTAAATTTTATTAAATGGCGTTCAAGTTTCAATAATAAAAAACAGTTTTATTTATCTTTCATTTATTTTTACAATTATTCTAAGCTAAAACTGATTTATTAAAAAATGTTTGAAGAACAACCAAACAGAAAATAAAATAATAATTTTAACAATGAAAAAAAAAAAATACATTTCTTGAAGTTAAAAATTATATGTAAAATATATTTCTTTTTCATTATAAAATTTTTGTTAATAAAATTTTATAACTGCAGTTTTTTTAATCCAACAAATAACCCAGTGTTTATCTTTTATGACTGAGATCTTACCTGCTAAAAAGTTACTGATTTAATTTTAACCCTACATCTTATTAAATGAAGCGGGTTTTTTTTTTTTTTTTTTTTTTTTTACCTTTCCCGTGAAAGAAGAGGAAGACCTGTTTTTCTCAATGAAGAACTTGGTCATTTCATTTCAGGAATGAATGAAACTTTGAAGGACCTGAGAATAGACCTACATTTTTGTGTCGGTGTGAAAATGCAACGACAAATTAAGGACGTCCTCAAGTCCCTCATTTAAAAAGAATGTGATTTAGAAAGATGTCATAAAAAGTGATTTGCAACTCGTTTCCGGTTGTGCTAATCTACGAATCGTGATTTGAAGTTCCTTGCTACTCTTTTTTTTTATGTAACTGCATTGAATTGTTAATGTCAAGAGTGTTCGTCTTGAGAAATGGTTGCTTAGAGATTGGGAAGAAAACAATCTACGTTCCGAAGGCCTCAGAGACGATTTGTGATTCTTTTTAATTTGTTCTAAACTGAATACACACACACATCATCGTCAAGGTCTTCATTGGAA
The DNA here is from genome assembly GCA_023159025.1 of Thereuonema tuberculata. Taxonomy (NCBI): domain Eukaryota; kingdom Metazoa; phylum Arthropoda; class Chilopoda; order Scutigeromorpha; family Scutigeridae; genus Thereuonema; species Thereuonema tuberculata. Next base: position 14,102,086 of record JAFIDM010000002.1, read on the forward strand.
TCGCGTGAGGCCCCAAATGCGGATACTCCTGGGTGGGTGGCCTTGCAAAGAGTGAAACCACCTCCAGCCATCGGTGTGAAAGGGGTTGTCAGGGACGAGCAGTGGAATGCGAACATCCCTGCCAGCAACGACTCATCCACGGACCGGTTATGGAGTTATGGGAAATGCAGTTATTACTATCGACGCTTTCATCATTGGAAAAGCAGTTCCTTCACGTAATGATCAGAAACAGACACCGATTGATTACTAATATCATTGGGAATGTCTTCTGAAAATGGAGCAAACCAACTTATGACATCAATAGTAAAAGAGCTGTTCTCAATTATTTATATTAAAACAAGCATAAAATTACCAATGAAGCTGTTAGTGATTTTCCATTCAAATAACGAGATCTCCGCAATAAGAAACATAAAGGAAGCATAATGACACCTTACTTGACCAATCAGAAAGAGACTAGATTAGCCAATCGAATTAGTTGACCATAATGCTTTAAATGTTCACAGCTTCCTTATTCTGGCAACTTCGTTTTGTTAGAGATCAAATTGTTTTTTCCTTCATCACAGTAGGAAAAAAAAAGAATCTCTTGATGAATTCAGGAATTTCTTTTTCCCTGTAAAGTTTTGGTTACATCTAATAACAACTCAGCTGATATCTAACAATTCTATAAAAAGAACCACTATAGAGGAAAAAGAAATAGTATCCGCGTTGTTAAAGAGTCCGGACGACTTTGTTCCACTCTTGTATTAAATCGATTTTTTTTACTGAATATCGATTACGATGAAATCAGAAGATAAGTTTATTCTTTTCTCGCTGCAGATGAAAGTGTCCCTCTTATCTAAAAAGGGATACTTATCTGAAAGTGTCCGTCTTATCTGAACACAAAAGGAATGATAATGAAAAGAACATCAGAATACATGCTAGGGGTGGGAGTAGATCAGACTAATTACAAGATTGATTGAATGGATTAAATTTAGAACTAAATAAATGAGTTTGTTTATAAATGAACAGAGTGCTTGATAGAGGGGTCAACTAGGAAACAGACATGTACACGGAATGAGAACTTACCTCAGAATTTTAGAATGGTTTATCCAGATAAGTGAAAGGAAATTTTGATGTGATTAGAAGTATATACGTCCCGTTAGACAAGTGATTAATTGTGTTTCAAATGTGGAAGTGAGAAGGGATATGGAGGAGACGCAAAGAGTGAAACAGTTTGTAGAACTATCTTAAGATGATTTAGATAATGATGAGAAGAATGTCACTAGTATGTGGGTGAAGCGGATGGCAGCAGATGGATGAAAACTGAAAACTCATGGATTTGAAATGAAAGTAATGATAATGGAAAATTCTGAAGTGTAATATGTGAAGAAAGTTTGGAGAAAACCGATTTGTAATTTTCTAGTGAATGTTTTTCTTTCATTTTATTTTGTGTGTGTAGGAGGATATCAATGTTGTTATTTGAATAGAGGTTTAATTTCAGTCTTTTCAGATGCTTTAGAGAAAGACTGTTGGCGATGTTTGAACTTAGAAAAGATTGCCTAAACAAGGTGAGGAAAAAAGTGAAAATAATAAATAAATAATAATAATAGTGAAAGACTAGAACATTTTGTTAAAGGAGAAAAAAAGCGACTTATTACCAAAACTTGGATTAGTTAAAGAAGTGACAGATTTTGCTGCGGCTGTGAATTCTGTGCCAATTCAAAATCCTGTCTCCTTCATCGACACTTCAAAGGAATTACAAACATTTAAACGTTTCTAACATTTCATTTCTCTAAAAAAAAGATATTGATATCTAAAAAAAGATAAATTAATTAATTTAATTTAATTCAATAGTCAATAATCACCCAGAATCAAGTGAATAATTTGGGAACAAAGGCTTTCAGTTCAAACAACAAAATTCTACTTTCAAAGGTCACCAATCAAGACCTCTACAATTTTCGAATTTCTTTTATACAAGAGTATTTCCTCAAAAACTGAATCAAAAATCATAGAATGAAATATCTATAAAATACGAAGGAAAATAAACTCAAACTTAAAAGTAAATCTGGTATTTTTCTGGTGGAATTGACTTTTCTAGAACAGACTTTAAAACACCTTGAAATCCGAAATCTTTAATCATTCACACACAAAAAATATATAAAATATAAAAAACAAAAATTGTATTATATATCACATTTTAATGGTGAAAGCAATCTCAATTTCTTTTAAGCTGGGATTTAGACTTATTTTTGTAAAGGTTTTTTTTTTTTTTGTTTCAATACTTTCATGAATATATGAAGTGTTCTTGATATACTTGTATATTCTTGATATATTTCTTGGTATACGCCGTTGTCATCTTTAAAATCTTTTTCAATCACTTTAATTTATTAAAATAAATTTACTTTCAATACAAAGGCATTGTATTAAAAATGATCTTTTAGGGTTTTGTTTCCTTAGCAGAAAGGATGAAAATGTTTTCGTGTCCAAATGAAGTCTTTGCTTCGTTCAAAGCCATAAAGATAAAAATCCCGATATTCTGTCAAAAGCACAACGTCATCACGAATTCGTGACAAGCATTGGGTTTTAGGCAGAAGAGAAACCCACGTCCACCTCCATTGTAGGTTCCTAAATATTGGGATTAGAGTTGGCCAAGTGATGAACTCAATTGCTACGCTTGTGGATCAAAGGTTCGCTGATTGCTTCGGCGTGAATTCACTTCATCCAACTGCGCTTCTATTGTGATGGCGTTGGCGGTCAGAGGTCACGGTGTAACATTTCCCAGGACTCTTTTATTTGCTTCAAACAGCCAAAGAAATAGTAAGATTTTTTTATATCCTAAGATAAATGAGGAATATTTGCCCATAAATAAAATAAAAGTAGCAAATAACATATTTGGACCAGAAACGACATATTTCCACTACCCATTTATGAACTTACTCTTCATAAACTTTCGGTAAACAGAAGACATCATAGATCTATCTTGATATGAAAGTCCATATAAAACATCTTACTCGATTTTTTCTTAATAAATCCGCAACTCCAAAAAATATACATGACACTAAATTTGATAACTAATATTTCGTCTTTTAGTATTCAAAGACTTTCTGAAGTTCCTCTTTTTCCGTAAATAAATAAATAACATAAAAAGAAAAGAGAAAATTTCTTTTCTCATACAAAATAAATACAACAAAGCAAATATATTCAACGAACAAGATAACATGTAACAATTAATACAACCTCTGAGCCATAATCAAATAATGAAAAATACAAAACGAACTAACAATGATTCATAATAATACATAAAACAAATAAATAAAAAGAGTGATATGAAAGTGTTCGAGTTCAGATTGCACTGATTTCGAGATTTTCAAAGTTGTTTTATTCCATTTTCTATAAATAAAACATGAAGAAAGAAACCTGATATTTCTACAGGCGTTGTTGTCTATATCAGTGGTGAAATCTAAAAATGGATTCCTGATCTAACCATAAATGAGGTTATTTTATTTGTTTTCTTTTCCATTATTAATAGTTAAACTAAATGATATTAATTTAAACACTGAAACAATTTCCGAGATTCTTTTTCTTTAGTTTTCATTAAAATTAATAAATCAAGAGAAATACTTTATGTAGAACTACCAAAAACAGCCGAGTTACAAAAAAGAGTTGTCCTGATGATAAAGAATTTGTAATTGTGTGATCACTTTGAAACTTATCCAATTGGTAGTATTAAAAAAATTAATATGAAAAATATTATTTATTTCTAAATAATAAAAAAAGAAAAGAAAATTCATTATCATAAATAAAGACGGAAAGTAAAAATATGAAAAAAATAAAATAAAAAAATTACTGACTCGAAACAAATTTCAGCCAGTAACCTCCAAAGGCCAGCGTTTGGCCGTGGACACTTCTCACAGAGAAGTGAGTTAGTAATGGTTTAAAATTATCCAAAAGTGTCAAGGGGATTAAATCAGGGAAAGGGAGAGATCAATTGGAAACCTGTTGTTTCCGCAGGGTCCTAAAGAATAATTGTGCAAAGTTTGGTCCAGATTGGTGAAAGGGTATAGCGAATAAACAAACAAACAATATATAGGGCCTATATAATATGTAAGAAGATGAACGATATTTAATTTCCTGAGGAATGAGAAAGCAATTATGAAATATCAGAGAATTAATCATTATATTTGTTGTCCGAGATATTCATTTGCTTTATTTGTTAGAATATGTTTCACTACACAAAAAAATAATGTATCGAGTGTGAGTGGCACAAAAAATTTAAAACTTATACAAACGTTACCGAAATTAATTGTATAATGCTGATTGATGTTCTGATGTTTCAATAGACTAAAATATTTGTCAAATAAAACCTTGATCTACAATAACAATAATAATAATATACATTGAATGCTAAATACAAACCTGGACCAAACGGTTCAGAAACAGGCTCATATTGGTTCTAACCCAGCGCTTCTCAACCTTTTCTTGCTTTGTGGGCAATTACATTTGCCTAATACTGTTTAAAAACGTTGTTTAAAATCACATAATTCGTGATAATTATGCTTCATAATTAAAGGGAAAGAAAAGGATCAGATGATGCAATAAAAGAATTCATTGCTAATCTACGATATCCTAAGCAGATGTACATCAGAAGAGAATATAAGTCATCAGTGGAAGAACAGCTTGTTCTACACTCTGAAGATTTTATTTATTTATTTCTTTATTTATTTGTTTAATTTTTTTCGATCGAAATAATCTTTTTCATTTCTAGCTTGGTAATATTTTGTTGCCATCAAAATGTAACAAAAAAAAATATTGGAACTCGAACCTTCTGTTTATTGTTCTCAGAAGGAAAAATTCCAATATTCCAGGGAACTGATTATGTTTTAAGATGAAATAAAGGAGAACTGGTAGATTGCTTTTTTTTTAATTCCATACCTGTCTTAGACCCTAAAGAAAGCTAATATTTCTATATATTACAATTTTGAAGTAATGTCTTAGAATTCCTTTAATGGGCTGATGTTAAAGTATTCAATATTAAAATAGTCATAACATTCTACTCCCCTGGGCTGTCTCTATATTCTTTATCATTTTAAACTTTACTCAGCAAAACCAATGCAACTGAAAGAACGGAAAACATTTAGCAATCGATGAAATTGGCAACATTTTAATGATGAGTTCACAAATAGGCAAGATTAGGTCAAACAAATGATCAATCTTCAAAGACCTACAGTCTTAAAGAGAGAAAGAAGAATAGCGACCTCAAAAACTCCTGTCACTTCATACGAACATCGCCATCAATGTCGATTACATCCATTTTCTGTCCACCTTCTTCTAACAGTTGCTTAAATCGTTTCCAGATTCCTGAAGAAGTGTCAAAGTAAATTCCAAGAATACTAATTATGAATTGGAGTCAAAAGAGTTTAATCTCTAATTACAGCCTTGGTTGGACAATTACAATAATAAACGATGCTGTGATTTTATTTTGAAGCAAGTAATAATTATCTCTTGATGAACTGGTTTAATATTAAGGGCAGCTATTCTAATTACTTGAAATTGCTTGGATCTTGTTATTTGAAACCTATGATTTTTCCTATCGCGTTACTCTCTTATCAAAGTATCATTAATGGCATCGTAGTAGACAAAAACTGGTTCATTGAAGCCTCTGTTACTGAACCATAAAAAAGATGGACAAAGACAAACTGCTTACACTGGACTTGACTGTTAGCAAATAGAGGCAGCTGGAGAAAAGCTCCTGCCTCTGAAATTACAAACCAGGTAATTCGTTTCCGAGTTCCTTACACTGCTCAGTTCATTTCGAAAAACTGAGGAAATTAGGTCATTTCAATCGATTCAAGAAAATGGGATATATATATATATCACTATTTTCTAATACTAAAACTCTATATAAACTTAACTGACATCGATTAAATAAGGATTTTTGAAGTGGTTTTGGTTCGTGTTGAATGTATCGATGCAAACAACATTAAAAATACAAAAAATAATTTCTTTCTTTATTTATTTATTTATTTATCTTAAATCAAGGATAATTAAAACGTAATTGTAATGACTTCAAATAACAGCAACCCCAGTGAAAGAGAAGGCTAGAGCCATTGAAAGGAACAACTTAGCTCCAAATGATCTGAACAATATGCTGTGAATAACCCAATCAAACGCTTTCCAAAAGTCTTTGTCAAAGGGTGTGGCGAAACATGCTTCCTATTTCGTTTTTATAACTGTTAAATTGTTGTTCACCAACTATGAAATAGTGAACAGGTTTGCATTCAATAAGGAGAAATTAAAACATACTTGGTTAGTGAAGAAAGGCAGCAAAACAAAATCAGAAAAAATCAAATATAAAACAAACTCAAATACTACAAGGAATTGAATTTAGTTTATCAACAATACACTAAAAACTCGTTTATCCGAATCGGTTTATCCAAAAAACTTGATTTATTCGAAACGATTTTTGGAATATTTTAAAAATACACAAAAACATTTTTCCGTCGTATAATCAATAGAATATTTAATTGAGTAGACAAGCGATTATATAACTAACAATGTATAGTAATTAATGTAATTAATATTAATAATGTTTAATATTAATTAAGTATAGGTCAAATACAATATATTCCGGATTCTCCTCAAATTTCATTTATCCGAAAAGGGCGCGATTCTATCAAATTCGAATAAACGAGTTTATTAAAGTACATTAGAGTTTAACAAATATTAAAAAGAGAAAAAAAAAGTTAAATACTTAAATTTTCCTTAAATAAAAGTTAATTTTTAAATTTACTAGAAATAGAATTTCTTAATTAATTCTAAACTAGAGGATAAAGAAAATGAAGCCACTTGCTTCTAATAACCCTGAATTAAAGAACGTGAAATAACTATAGATTTGACTCACAGAACATCTTTTACCGTTTCTGTATCGGTACGTTTTACTGTATGTGTTTTTACAGGCATTTTAAACAAGAAATATTTTTTTTAAATGAAATTCAATTTGAAGGAAAACTATCCCAATTAAAAAAAACTAGCAAAATGAAGAAATAGAAATTCTTTCAGAAATTCATTCTGGCAAGAATTATTACTGAATGAGATAATTATTGCTAGAGAATTGCTCGCAATAAGCGAAGGAGGGATTCATAAAAGTATTAGTTAATTGTAGGTTTCTCTTCGTTTTAAAACAAACAAAAAAAACCTGAACATTTAAAGAAGTGATCGATAAAAGATTGAGCAGAGTTTACCGAGAAATTAGAAATGTGTTAGAATTCATTCATGAAATAAAGATTGTATACATTTGCTTTAAAAAATATGGTTTCCCATTAAATATATATAATTATAAAAGTGAAATTATAACAGTTTTATCCTCTTCAATATATATTTAAAAAAGAGTAGCAGGGTAAAACTATTGTAATTTCACTTTTACTGAACCGAGTTGACTGTGCGGGAAATTATAAGGATATGTTTTTTTGCTTGTCTTTTGAATAAAACAGGTCGACTCAGGTTAGAAGAACGAAGAAAGCTATGGATTCAAAATTTCACAAGCAACTAAAAGAAATTTAAAAATCTGTTATTAATAACACAACAACTGGGTTACATTAAAGAGCTTTTTACACTTTCTGAGGATCGCAAACTGTTCAACGAAATCATTGATTTTCGATTCAATCTGATTGTATGAGACAGAATTTTCATACAATGGAACATAAAACCAATATAGAACCATTAGTTATTTCTAGAATCTGCTTCGGAATTTCAGTGTTTACGGAAATTGTCGTTGGCGAATTCATTGATAGCAATCTTCGGAATACAAATAAGTCAAATACGGAAAGATTTCTGAACAACAATTGGATGAAAATAGCAGGAAATTATTCATTGTAATTTCTTTTTTAATAAACAATTTGATTTCATCATCCACATATTACTTGATGATTATAAAGATTGGATATAGAAGATATATCTTAATTTATTACTTTTCATCCAATTTTACATTATTTTTAAAAAGCTAACTTTTTAAACACATTAAAAAAAAATAGAAAAAAAAGAGTTCAATTGGAAGGAAAGCAGTTTTAAATGCTGCTCACCTGCTTTGCGATAAATAATACAAATAAGAACTTTTCTTTTTTTTTTTAATACCTTTACTTTATTCTGTTGATTTCAGATTTGAATTTATAAATGTTAATGAAAAATAGTCAAGAAGAGAATACGTTTAAAATATACAATCAGCGAATGTAATGCCTTATTGTCTTAAAGGTTAAATAATCGAAAGAGAAATAGTTTTAAGATAATATACAAAAAAAAAAAGAGCTCTGTCTTTCAAAGGAACAAGGAAATAGAAAGACGCTATCTTACAAAATCTAGGATTTCTTGGCGAAAGAGACAAGGGAGGAGATGATCTAAAAATAAAAACAGCAAATTAAGTAAGAACTACCTGACATCAAGGCTCAAATTACCTTAAGCAATTAAAACATAATAAAAGAGAAATAGATCGGAAGCTGCTCTTTTGTAAACTTGACTTTAAGGTTATTTTCAACTTTTAATTCTTTCAATAACTTTTCTCGTATATTATAGAAAAAAAAAGAGCAATAAGTTATGTTAAAATAATGGAATTGAAATTTCTGTTATTAAAGTAGAGATGTTTGCAAGATTTTTATTTCGGGGGAGGGGAAAGGAGTTGATCTCCACCAAGCAAAAAAAAAGTAGTCATCAAAATTTTTTGGATGGAAAGTGCCAAGATCCCTCAGTCAATCATCCAACCAAAAACAAAAAGGAAGAAAATGTAGGAAGTGTACTTAGGAGTAAATCCATGACAATCCCTTCCCCCGAAATATCGAAATGTATAAAATACGTCGTTTTTTCATTCGTTTATCCAATTTTGATGTAAAGAGTGGAAATGAAGTTATAAGTACTCTGTTCTATTCTATATTGCGAGCCGTAGTACAATAGCATTTAGGACGCAAGGGTCTGTTGTACAACAAAAAACAGCAGCAAGGAGAAGGAAACAAGTACAGGAAAGAAAAATAAACTTCCATGCCTGCCCCGGAATTCAAACCCAGATTCAAACAAATGAGCCACCTCATGAAGTCTTAACTAAATCCAAAGCGGAAAAAGAGAATTTCTGCTTTTTCTAACCTTTCAGCATGAAAAGAATCAGGATTAATTCTCAAATGTAAAATAAGAAGAAATCCTTAGAATGTACCAGAAGTAGCAAAGCGAAAAAAGTTTTTTGATCTTAAAGAAATTTTTACTACGGAAAAAATCAAAAACTTTTCTGGTGTTGAAAGTTTTAAAAAAATCTCTTCTCTCTTTTACGTATTGTAGCATTTATTTCGTTATTTTCATCTGAACTAATCTAGAAAAAGAAAGTTGTTCTGTGATTCTACTTTTCCAAGCGGAATTGGAATCAATAAAATATTTTAACATCACTGAAAAGTATTGATCTTGTCCTTCTTAAGACAAATTAAGAATTTCATTTTCATTCTTTTGAAATTATGGTTTCTTCTTTTTCCTGCGCCTGAAAATCAAGTGAATCAATTTTAAAATGAATATAATTAACTGTTTTGTTTGTTTGTTTTCTACTCACCGGGAAGGGACCTAGTAGATGAAGCGGCACTGGCACCTGAGAAATAGAGGCACAGGAGTACAACAACCCCCCTGCATCTCAACAGTGGGACAAACATATCGTCCAGTGGTAGCTCAACAGTTATCCTGTCACTTCTTAACAACTGTCAGGTAAAACTTTCTCACTCTCAACGTTCACTGGGTCAAACAAAAATCACGTAAGAAGAAACAACAGCAACACGAGTTCATGGGTGGGTCTTTCTTTGGTTGAATTCCTTTAAAAAAAGCGCTGCGATCCCGGACGTCGATGTTTGCAACAGCGGCAGCAGCTTCGTTCTCACGCTCATCGACTCCGAACGTCGGATCGCGGACTGACGGAGCAGGTGAAGGAAAAAAAAAAAACTGACCGACAAACTCACGCTTACTCTCGTCTTCGGTGAGAGAAAGAGAGACGGTGGCGAGAGTGCGAGCGGAGAAGTGGGTCACCAGGCGGCAATGGAAGCACCAACCCTTCACTAGCCGCGAGTCAGATGAGACATAACCTTCTGAGGAGGAATGCATTTATCATCGATGACCCACAACCACGTAAATCATAATAAGAATAAAAAAAAGAAACCAGTAAACCCTTCTTCTACACTTGGCACATTAACACAATCAACGAGAAAAGTAATTAGCATTTTTAGCACAAGATGTTTTTTCATTTCCAAAACATTGGAGAAGAATTTTTAAATATAGACCATGTTTATTTACAACCATATTTCTTTAGAATATAAATTTCTATCTTTATGAAATATTGTTTTTTTAAGCGGTGTATTTTAATTTATGAACACTTCATTAAATTTTAGAATATTAATTAACATTTATCCCATAATGTCATTTCAGACTTCTGAGCAGTTAGCCCACGTGCGCACCTGACTGCTTTGTAACTCATACCGCAGGAATGAAAGGGGAAACTTAATTAGAGAACCCTCTTTTTGCTGGAGGGTCTGTAAGCACCTCGGAAAATGAAACAGAATTCATCCAGAGGAGTTGAGAACAGGGGATGTGCAAAACCACTCTCACAATAGAAGCGATCAGCATACTGCTGCAGGCAGGCAGCAAAGGAGAGATTTCTCTTCACATTCCTGCGGTCTGAGTTGCAAAGCAGCCGGGTGCGCGCGTGGGCTTAAAGAAAGTTCCTAAGATGCATTGATGTACAAAGATTTAAATGTAAAGAAATGAAAGAAGATAAAAAAAAATCGACTTTGTATTTAAAAAATTCTCAAACGAATTGTTAAGTCAAGTTTCAAGTAGGCAGCGGATTAAGGCTAACCTAAGAAAGGATAAAAATTGTTGCTTCTTTTCTACTAAAATCAAAGAATCTTAATTCTGCTACTGGAATTAAGAATGTCAGTTTGTTTAATGCACTCGCTGGGTGAGGTATTGACAATGGACTGAAGGAGCCAAATACAATCATGAGCAACTAGAGATAAGTGGTTCGAGGTTCAATCCCTGGCGGAGGACGAGGAATTTCCCCAGTTTATTTTTCCAACACACAGGCCTTAGAATTCACCTAGACCTCTGTAAAACCGACATCAGGATTCTTTCCCTCAGCTTGCAGGCGGGCGAGCACTGGATTGGCCACTCAATTTTCACTTAATCAAAGTAATGTGGGAGCCTTGAAAGATAGAAGAGAGAAGGAAAAAATATCAAAACTAAGTTAATATGATCAAAGTTATCAATAAAATACGAATTCATTTCGTTAAATAAATAAAAAAGTAAAGAAAATTTTTCTTAACTTTAAAGAGGTTGTATATCCTTTAAATGACTGATAAACAAGAATATCATTTGATAGAAAATGCTTTTGAATGATAGTTTTTGAAAAAATAAAGAGAAATTTTTTACCTCATTTTTCGAACAGAATTGGTAAAAAGAAAATTAATAATAACAAAAACAAGTGAAATAAAGCGTTGCGAGTTTAACAAATGAGGTTCAACGAAACTGGAATAGAAGAAACCAAGGTAAGAAAATAGAAAAAAAAAATAATATTAAATTCACAAAAGAAATTCTGATGCTTAATCATTATTATTTTGAGGAATTTTTTTTTTTTTTTATCTCTGTAGCCTGATGGGACAAGAGATCATTTCAGTTTTTATAACAAACTAATTCATGACCTCAGTTTCAGTATCTTTGGATTTCAAATATCTACTCTGTTCCGTGGGTGGCTAGGTTCCACTTGGTAAACTGATAAGAACTTCATCTAAAGGTTCAACCACTCGACATTGATTAAGAAAACTATAATTGTAGATAAAGATGCTAGAATGGCGTTCGAACCGACGACTTTGAATTTAAAACTGGTTTCGCAAGGTACCACTGAACAACTGACAACGTAGATGGAACAGAAGCTTTAGAAGTCGCAAATTCGAAATCCCACTGACTGCGCTGAATTTATTACTGGCACTTTCAGTTGAGAAAAACTAAGAACTAAACTCGCATCAGATCCTGTTTCAGATCCTTAAGTTTCTGGAAGTAACACAACTAACTAAGAAATAAATAAGTTTTTGATCAAAATGTTATAATTTTTAAATGAAACATTATGAATACATTTTATGATATTTGGAATGAAGGAAAATTAAATTACCATCATTGAAAACAACGATGCGATAGAGCAGTTTCTAAATTTTTTCAACATTGGAATCAATGATGAAAACGGTCAACAGAGGCAAATGACACGATCATAGACCGTCAATGATAGGATCAATGATGTAAACAATAATGAAAAATATGCTGGTGTGATTTGGGCATTAGTGACAAGTCCATTGGTGGATGTAACAACTGGGACAACAGACGCACTTTGCAGTTGATACATGTCTTGCAGTTCGATTGCAAGTGCTTGGTATTTCCTCTTTTTTGCTGCAATGGTAGATGTAACGTGGTCATCCTATGATAGCAAATATCATTAATGACAGCAGTTTTAGCCTTTTTATTGAATAAAACTATATCTGGCCTGTTGGCTTCTACTGTCTGATCGGTCACCATAGCCGTGTCCCAGAGGAGCTTGGCAGTTTCGTTGCTCAGCACTTGTTCTCGTTTGCATTTATAGTAAGGTGTTTCCTTCTCTATAAGGCAATATTGTTTGGCTAAGGCTTGATGGACACCTTTGGCCACGTCGTTATAACGATGTAAATATTCCTTCGGGACAAGTACTGGGCAACCTCCTGAAATATGTGGAATGGATTCAATATTCTGTTGGCACAGCCTGCATCTATTTGAGATGTTAGTTTTCAAGAAACATTTTTCATAGGCTTTTGTGCGAATAACCTGATCTTGAATAGATAAGATGAACCCTTCAGTTTCTCCGAAAAGTCCACTTGTTCGCAGTCACTCAGTAGAATATTTGAGATCCGTATCCTCTGAAGTGAGTGCTACAGCAAATCTTCCATGCAGAGTTTTGCTCTTCCAGTTGTTTACTTGAACTACTGTGTTTTAACATCTGCCGCAGCAGTTTCTTGAGACAGTAGCAGTGGAGTGTAATTCTGATCTTGTTGACATGTTACTTGATGGACAGACTGTTACTAGACGTAAACTATTCCCGCAAATGTTTATCCTGTTGGTGACACATCATTGTAACGCTTAATAAGCCTCTTCCGCCAATATTTCTAGAGAGAAATAGAAAATAATAAATTCCCAAAGACAGACGTTAGAAGGTGAAACAGTAGGCTTCCATCAGTGATTTTAAACAATGATTGTTAATCCTTTCAGCTAATCTGTTTATACTTTCCTTACAATGTTATTTCTTAAATTTCTTTTTTTTTAAATTTTTCTTTGATTTTATTTAAAGTCGTGAAAACAACAAAACGAAAGTCTCTGTTGATTTTGGAATTGCAGCTGAGTACAAACTTTTGATTTCTGAAAAAAGGGAATTTAAATTCGCATTACCTACTTAAATGGACTTAATCCGAAATGATTTTAATCCTATCAAACAATGCACAAATAAGCAGATTAGCTGAAAGGATTAACAACCATTGTTTAAAAACACTGATGAAAGTCTACTGTTTTAGCTTCTAATGTCTGTCTTTGGCAATATTTGTCGCCTTCAAGATTTATTTGAAATCTTTTGATGAACTCTTTTCCAAGATTCTTTTTTCGAAAGGACCCAATTGGAAAGATTTCAAATAGAAAAGTTAATCGTCTTTAAATATGAAAACCACGTTTCAAGAGGATCCATCCAGAAATTTGAAAGTCATTAAAGGACTTATACCAACACTGAGTGATTTTAATTTTCTTCGAAATTACTTAAAAAAATAAAACAAAAAAATGAAGTAGTAACCAACTCGATTTGGACGGTTTCATTTTCTGATGCTTCTAATAGTTCAATTTCAGTTCTCTTTGTAATTAAGCACCTGTAAATCACTGAGGAACCAGGGATATCGATTCTTTGTATAGATTACAAAGAAACAGCAGTCACTTAACTCTCTTTATTCTCAAATATCTTTAAATGTTTTATAATTTTTTGATTTTATTTTTCTTTAAAAAACTACGATTGTTTACATGAATTAGATGAACAATAATGAAATTTAAGTGACTAATTAAGAATCTTGGCTCCAAATTACCTTAATTTCATGGACTTAAATTGGCACAAGTGAATGTTTGAGAATATTCTGGCTGATCAAGTACACCTGGATTGCAATATCGCCTGTTAAAAAACAGGTGGGGGACACAGATTTTCATACATAATTCTGGAACACGCTGGCAATATTTTCAATTAGACGTACGATTGTATCTATGGTTTTATTATTATTTTATCAATAGCTGCCATGAATCAATTGTCAGAATCTTCGTGCTTTGCTCTTCTTTGGTGAAGCAAAGATTAACACTTTGAAATATCGATTACTTTGATTTGTTTTTATCTTCTTTGAATTAATTTCTGTTATTTTCTCTCGGGAGCTTAAAGCTGTTCATCATAAAATGTTACTTTAACATCTTTAATCAATGGAGTCTATGAAGTTTTATTAACAGCGATTGATTACAAGTAATGAAGAGCATCTCTACTAAGCTGTTAAATGTGTTAATGGCTGTGGGTTAATGGTTCCGCAAATCATTATTAGATTGTTCCTAACAGAAGGACACTAACTAAGGCGAGGCAGAACTTGGTTATAAACTTGAGTTTACACTTGAGCTCTATTGTGTAGATTGAGGTTAAGAAACAATAAAGAATATCAGTGTTAATATCAAATTTACACCAACAAAAGAGTTCAAACAAAGGTGTGTTTTCAATAAACGTTATATTAAGGAAGAAAAATAGAAAAAACTAGCCTGCGTCAAGAATAAAACTCAACCCTTGTAAGAAATAGCTTTGAAATTGAGCAAAAAAAAAAAAAATGCTTTTATTTCCTGAATACAAAAACGATGTTAATATTTAGTGTATGTTTTTGTATTTTGGTTTTTTTTTTTACTTTTATTCTTACTGTATTTTTGACAGTAGGGTAAGGTAGGGTAAGATGACGAACTTAAGCTTCAGAGATTCTCCCTCGGCTTAGTAAGCGGTTTAAAACCCCGAAATTTGAAAGGACACTTCTTGTAACCTTTATGTTCAATAAAAAAAATATGAAACGCTGTTTTACCCTCTCGAATTACGAAAAATATTTCACCAAAAAAAAAAAGAGTAATTTTCGTCATCTTACCCCACCTAAGAGGTAAGATGACGAAGGGGGGTGGGCAAGATAACGAACAGATAAAAGTAATACATTAAGATAGAAACATTTTATTTTAAAAATGCAGAGAAACAATTTCACTTACTAACGTGTGGCATCAATTAGTAAAGTCAAAGATGAAACACTTAAAATACAATAACAGATTGTTCGTAATGAAACAAAACTTTGAACAAATTAGTGTTGGCTCTGGCACGTTATGTTTCTTTGCTGCAGCATTTACACTTGAGGTTTTATCTTTTACTTCAACAATAGCTGCATTCATTGTCTCCTTATCCCACTTTCCCCTTTCACTTTTCCTTGTATAATTTCGTGGTATGTTGTTTATAATACCTAAAACATTCATAGATAAACAGTCATACATGAGCATTTAAAATAAAATAAAAAAAATAACAGCAACTAAAATTCAAGTTAACAAAAATTGAATAATTTTTAAAATAGGACAAAAGCTATTCATAAAAGGTACTCAAAAACATGTTGGGTAAGATGACAACTAAGCAAACTTCTCGTCATCTTACACGCCCTGCCATCTTATCTCACGCCGCCAATTTGGTTTAGAACTTATTTATTATTACCGTAGCT
Source organism: Thereuonema tuberculata (assembly GCA_023159025.1). NCBI lineage: Eukaryota > Metazoa > Arthropoda > Chilopoda > Scutigeromorpha > Scutigeridae > Thereuonema > Thereuonema tuberculata. The sequence continues at coordinate 14,117,892 of JAFIDM010000002.1, forward strand.
TATCGTAAACAACCTACATCACAGATGGTTCTTTACATTATGAGTTGTATTTTGAGAATATTTTATGAAAGAGCAAAAACAACTTAAATTGGTCGAGTAATTCCTTACGCTGTAAAGTCCAAAAATTACAACGCATGGGAAACAAACACATCTTAGTCGCTACTGCTCGCAAAACAATCTTGCCCGACATCCTTTGCAGTGAACTTCGTTACTAATCACCTGAGTCTCAGAAAGTGCTTGGACAGGTGCTCCTATCTATGAATGCGTCAGAAAAATACAGAGATCGTCATCTTACCCGACTTTCCCCTACATTTAACATTTAAATATAATATATTTAACGCCAATAATATTTCCTCAGCAATTACATTCTTGGGACCTAAATTATAAATTTCTACTGTATTAATTGGTTGCGTACATTTTAAAATACATAATCGTAAAAAAAAAATTAAAAAATAAAAAATTTTGGGACTTAAATTACTGTTTTTTTAGCTTTTGTTTTGTTTTTTAAGATAATTGTTTTCTTGTTTCTAAGGTTTACACAATGCTATGTTTTGAATCGCCAAAGATAATAAGAAAGAAATAAAGAGTAGCTTGATTCTTGAGATCATAAATCCACCACAAACAGAAGACTAACGATCTTTGTCTGACCCACCCCTTTATTTTTTTTCTTTCAGTCATTCTTTTACAACGAACAAAAGAAGCAGAATTCAAATAAAGAAGACAAAGTGTGTTTTCAATAAACATTAGATTAAGGAAGAAAATTAGTCAGAAAAACAGTCTGCACTAAGATTGAAACACACTCCTACAAGAAACAGCCTCTAAAATTGAGGCAAAAAAAAAAAAAAAAAATGCTTTATCTATGTATATCCTGAATACAAAACCAATAACGATAGAAGCAGTCTGACCAGTAGCGTACCAAGGGGGGGGGGGGCGGTCCGCCCCGGGCCCCCACCTTGGAGGGGGCCCCAATCCAGACAAGACTTTTTTTTTTTTTTTTTTTTTTGTGGTTGTAAAAGTCAGACTAGGGGGCCCCATCCAGACAAGAGGACCTTTTTTTTTTTTTTTTTTGGTTGTAAAAGTCAGACTAGGGGGTCCCCATCCACAACTCCCGCCCCGGGCCCCCAAAGGCGTTGGTATGCCACTGAGTCTGACAACATATTAAAACCTTCCACTCTAGAACGTTCTTCTCATCAGTGCTCCCTCAAATGCCCAGAATGTGAAATATACATTTGACCTACATGAAAAACATAAAAAACGTTGTGACAACTAAAGAAATTTGTCATTGTATTCTAAAATCCCAATTTTTAAATGTTATCATTATTTAATCCGGTATTCATCCAACACTTGACACAAATTCTGGCAAAAGCCTCATCGTTAGATTACTTTTCCCACCTTCCTTCTGAAACAACATACCCCGAATTACTTCAATACATTATTTAATAACTTTTACGTTTAAAAAAACAGACTTTTACTTTTAAAGTATCCCAAATTATCGCAGAAATAATTCTATAGTCTGTTCTTAGCAATGGTAAAAAAAAATCATATATTTTTGTGAATCATTGTATATAACTTATTCTAATATGATTACATATGAAGAAAATAAATGAATAAAAAATCTCCCGTATAGTTATCTAATGGAGCGTTACAGAGAGAGAAGACTTCAATTCATTTATTTATTTATTTAGAAAAAAGAACTATCAGTGATTGTAATCTATTTTTGAATGCGGACTAAAAATCATATACGACAATTAATAATTCAGACTTCGGAGTTATGGGTCCTGTTTTACCAAAAATCAACAGAAAAATCATACTGTTAAGATTAATCAGATGAATTCACAGAATCAGAAAATTCACAGAATCCTGACCCAAATAACATTTAATTATCGTGATCCCAGATGGAGTACAGACAAATTAAATAATTTGTTTCAATTTAAAAATGTACTTTAAATCTTTAGGAATTTAGATTTAGAGAATATATTAATTATCGTACTATGATGTAATACTTGCTGCATCCCAAAAAAAAAGGAAGAAATGAAGTAATAGAATTGTTTTCATTACACTTCCATCATCCCCTAAACAATATTTGTTCTTATTCAATGCTATTCCTATAATAAGCCTTCGTCTCTTGCAGTTGTAATGAAACCATATTCTTTTTTTATTTAAGATATTTCTTCACTTTGGCTTTGTTTATCATAAAATAATAAAGGAGGAACCAAATGAAGCGCAGGAAACGTTGGTGAGGTTAAATATTAATGACTAAGATCTCAGAACTACTTTTCTTCTAACATCTTTCACTGAAATTTATATTTTGCTATTAAATCATAGTCTTAAGAGAAGTTGTTTCAATCTCCGGAATTTGCTACTAAAAATCCTAATAACTCAAGGGAAATACTTCAATCTAACTATATCTCAAAATAGTCCTAAAATAATCAGAGAATTACAAAATGGGATTATAAAAATTATACAATAAAATAAAAATTACATTCATTAAAAAAAGATGTAATAATTTAACTTACGAATGATTGATTAGATATTATAGTGTATGATGAAATAAATTAATGCCAACGCACATAATTAAAATTGAACAATATATAAGTTATAATTTAAAAAATTCCGACTAGCGAAAAAGAACCATCTAGAACAGTGTTTCCCAACCTTTTTTGTGCTATACCCCACCTAAAGTATCTAAAGTATGCTATGCCCCACCAAATTAGGTATAACTTTCAACAAGAAAAAAATTAAAAAAAAAAAACTTTTTTAACTTTCACAACAACAAAAAAACAAAACAAAAAAACAAATTACTAACATTTTTTTACTTTCACAACCAAAAATAATAAATAAATAAAAAAAAAAAACATTGCTCTATTTTCGAATTGACCCCCTCAACAATCAAATTGCCCCCCTGTGGGGCGTGCACCCCACATTGGGAAACAGGATCTAGAATTTCAAGGTTATATTATGATATTTGTAAATAATTACCTATTATATGTACTGTACATTAACAACAAAACAATAAGTGATGAAATGCATAAAGGTTAAATTGATTCTAAATGTAAAAAATACATATTAAGTCCGATAGCATTTCTGTAGATATGAATTAAGCCAGCATAAGTTTTTTCAATGAACGTTCCTGAAGGATGTTTTGATTTTATTGTTTTTCTAATGTCTTCCATAGAGATATTGTCGCTATCCATCAACGATCACGTGATGATTTCGATGGATATTTCATCAGTGGGAATTAAGAAAACAGCTCTACTTCGGTTGCAATCAGTTTGAAATTGAACAAAGCTATCCTAGAGGGAGCTCCTTACTACAGGTGCTGCTCTATAATATAACTAGCAATAACGAGCTCCGTCTTCTGTGGCTTTTACTTTCTTAAAATGTCAAGTATTAAACAATCAATCCTACTATCGTAACAGTAACATCTACGAAAAATCGGAATCGGTAGCTTTGTATTAAATAAAATATGGATAAATTTTAAAATCGTTTATACATATTGTGCTGTAATACTATTATGGTGTATAATTTTCAGCAATGAAATAACATTTTCTAATATATTCTCATGGACTGAATAAAGGAAACAAATCCCAGCGCACTTTTTCTTTTCTTTTTCTTTTTTCATTTTATGATTATTTGCCTAAATTAAATTCTTTTTTTCTTTTTTTTTCAACTCTTTATTTGTATTGAATTTAGCAGATTGTTGTTAAGGCAGAATTAAGATGATACAAATATAAGTTGTTCTTGAAAAATTACTTTGATCGTCTCAAAATCGAATAATAAATACTTTCAATTTTACTGTCAATTGGCGAATGTATCGTTAAGCAACAAAGAAAAAGATATCTTATCTTACATTAAAAAGCACAACTTTTCATTCCATTTGAAGGCCGCTGACAATCGATAAAAAAAAATTTCTTCATTTTCATTTCAATACTGAGTCCCGATATCTGAAGGTTTTCTTTCCATTTTGTTCGTCCAAAGTCGACACCAGCGCACCTAGTGACGAAAAAAAAATCTTGCAAAGTAATTATGATTAATCGAAGTTAACACTTTTCTAATTCATATCCACAATTACGAAAAAGGTAATCTTTTCATAATATTTTCTTAGATAAAAAGATGCGTTATTAACTAAATTCAAAGTTGAAACAGTTACCTAATCTCACCGAATCTAAAAGTCTTCTATAAATCGCGGGAAATTCAAAAAGAAGAAAATAAAGTAATATAAGAACATGTAATTTTCCTGTTAAAATTAATTAAGAACATTCACTGGCAATTTCTTTTGCGTTGACTTTTAGACAAAACAATATTACTTGACATGAAATTTCCTTAACCAACTGTCAAGTTGAAAGATTTTCTAACAATTGTCTAAATAAGTGATCTTCACTTCGATTAACAATACCTGGCCAAGGAAAAAACAGATAGAAAAATAGTTTCATAAGATGTACCTAACTCGTCGTCTAAAAACACGAGATTACAGAAGAATTAACATACGATAATAATAACAGCAACAAAGAAATTTTATATAAGCAAATCTTATCTGTATTTCAATATTCACTCCGTAAATTACCTTAAGTAAATAAACTAAAAAAACCAAGCTAATTACAACTCATTGACTATTAAATTAGACAAGAAGAAGGAAAGTGTTTTGACGTCAGAAATAAATAATTGAATTGCGTCCCTAAGTCCCAAGATCTTGTTTTCCAACCAAAAAAGAAGCAATGAACATTGGGACCAAATATTTCAGTCCCTTTCGAAGTCTGACAGCTGCCTCCCTCCTCCCAGCTACTAAAACCAGGCTGCCCAAAGAAAAAATCCTAAATGATGGGATAATTCATTTACAAAAAGGTCAGTAATTAGTTTACTTAAGTCAGAACAAAAAAATAAAATAATGAGCGGTAAAAAAAAATGATGGCGATGGTTCAGAAATGTTATATAAATCGTGCTTAGGATGAGATTAACGTAATTTAACCACTCATTTTATCCAATATTCATTATCTTCCATTAATTAATTCTTCCTTTTTTCTTTTCTCTCACGATACAGACTGGAGCTGTAGATCAGAGGCTTTTCATCAACTGACCTTGAAGCCTAATTAAAAATGACTTTGCCAACATAAATTAAATCTCAGATCCAAATCATTACCTCAACAAAAAAGAGCCACTTTCTCTTTGTCATCACCGGCTAATTAGATTCATAAATTGAAATTTTTAACTCAAGACAAAAACGATTCAGTGAACAATAAAAGAGACAATATTGAAAAGAAAAATAAATTATTTTGTTCAAATAAAATCATTTAAAAGAAAAACAAAATCCTCCCCGAAAAGTCAATGTTATAATGAAAAAAAAAATAAAAAATTGTTAGGCTTAACATAATTAAAAACCTTGATCTAGTTGTGATCACAATGGATTTCTGAAGGAAAACTATCTGTTCCAAATTTAAAGTCGGCCATTAAAAAAAAGAGAAAGTTTTTTTAGAGCATATATCTATCTATCTATCTATCTATCTATCTATCTATCTATCTATCTATCTATCACTTCTTACTTATTGGCTTTATTTATAAAAGGAATAGAAATCTTATGATAGACTGAGGTTGACTGAGTTTTCTAGAATAAATACCTCTTAGAATTCTATGAAATAGATTTGCGATCTCCAAGTTGATTTCCTCAAAACACGCAAATTTACTCTTCAGAGCACTGGATGCTTATTTCTGCCTTTGGGATTCCCCGTGCACAAATAGGAGTTTGAAGAAATTCCTCAGAACGAAAGTCACTCGGGAGGCAACTAATTGGATTGAGTTAACTTAAGAATAAACAGATTTCATCGATTCTCAACAATGAACATAATGAAAGTATATTTTGTTTGTAATGAAAAAAAATTTAACGTGCCTGAATAATTCAAAAACTAAGTAAGAAACGAATACACAACGCTAAAAGAAGGAATTCGCACCCTGAGCTGTCACCGGGAAACGGTCCGTCCCAGTCTCTTCCCGGTGACAACTCAGGGTGCGAATTCCTTCTTTTAGCGTTGTGCCTTCGTTTGTTACCTATTTTTTTTTTAATTATTCAATTCACGTTAATCTTTTTTCATTTTAAACAAATGACTTTTTGGCTTTATTTAATGCCTTCATTAAATTCCTTTTGTGTCTATCGGATTGCAGGAAAAGGAATATTTGTATTTTGTATTCTTGTTTATTTTTGGTTAGGATTTCTTCGGGGGAAGGTCCTGCTGTCGGAAGCGAGACCCGGGATCCTTAACCTCTCGCACATTCTGAGTCTGTCGTCGGTGGAGTTTGATTGGCTGATGAGTCCTAAAAAGGACGAAACGTCTCTTCCATCCCAGTCTCTTCCTGTGACAGCAAAAAACAAAAAAAAAACCTACATTAAAAGGAAATAAGTTTTGAATTCTTTCAAGAACTTCTTGAATTTTGGGCAAAAAAATTTTTATATCCACTACGATTTTTTTTTTTTTAAAGTAGCATTTGTTTGATTGATTTTAAATACTAATTAAGGTTTTTTTGAGGTTTTAACCCTCTTTCAAAAACGTTTGTCATTCTAGAAATAAACATTCAAACTTTTACTTAACAATTTCAATGAATTTATTTTTTTTACTAGAAAACTTACACTTATGTTAATAGATATTAGACTTTCAAACAATAGTTCATTCTGGATTTAAATTTCTATTTTTTTTATTTCAACTCCGGTAATAATAAAAAATAACTGATTTAGAACCGATGATGGTCAAATCATTTGAAAGGCAAGTCTTTCTTTTAACTTCAGAAAGGAAAACCTGTTGAGAAATCTTTTGTTATTCTTCAATAAAATATATTTGTAGAAAATTCACTGACATTTTCATTGTGTTAATTGAAGACCTGAGGCTAGACGTTGATAACCTTTTTTTCCAAGTACGTTAGATTCTAACGAAAGCGTGATAGCGGTCCGTTTTCATTGGTATTTAAATTAATATTCTGAATTTCCTTTATTTCTTTGATTTCCTGTAACTCAATGGAGTTTATATCCGCAACACATTCGTTCAGGCTGTGAGGAGAAGTAGGCCTAGACCTATGTCGTGCTTCTGCACTACTTTCTTCTATTCACGAGAGCTCCTTTGACCATCCTGGCCTACATACCAAACCATCGCACACCGAGGAAACACAATCTCCGTTTGGTATTAGGCTTAATACTTGAACACGCTTATCAACACCGCAAATCGTACGCCCAGGAAGCCCAGCGAAAAACCTTTGTCATCTTTCTCTACCTGTCGCACTATCTTCAATTTAATGGCGGGAATTAACTGATGACGATTTAGGTTAACAGTACAATAAAAACTAATGTCACTGAATAAAAAAAACATAAGCTTATTTAAACTATCCAATTACAAGAAAATGCAAAATATATAATTAAGCAAATAAGAAAAATACGTTCATCAATGAATGAGACATTGCAAAAGAACTTTCGTTTAAACTGGCAAATTTTCAGTCCATTTGTTAAAAGTATTTCTGTTAATAATAAACAAGCTTTTACAATTAATTCTAGTTTTAATTTTACGATTATCAAAGGAATTTCGTAAGATGAAAGGTCGAAAATTGATGAAATGAATTTCTTAAATAGCATATTTCAAGGTAATTGTTCCAAGATTACATTCATTCTAAATTTATAATTTTTTGAAGTTAAGTAAATTATAAAAAATCCTTCCATCAGTCGACCTGGAAATGGTGTTTTTATAGGATCTCTTGAAACTACGAAGTTACATTTTCGATTTCCGTTTTATTTTTATTTTTTTTTTCATTTTATTTATCTACTTTATTTATTTTTATATCTATTTAATATTTATATATAAACATACAAATACGTATAAGCTGCAAATAAAAGAATATATATATAGACTATATACAAAAAATCGAACCAAACAATCTGGATCAACTCAACATAACCAGGAATCCTATATTAGTCCTATTGTGAGCAACTGATGTAGGCCTAGGGAATTCTTTTCAATTGCAATTGTTTGGAACCTGCTCCAACTGTTCCCGTAGAAGAAGATAGCAGCTGATGTTTTAAGAAATCAATCATTGACCCTGTTTGGTTCACAAGAGCTGATTCATATTTGTTAACGATTATCAATTCTTACGTATTTTGATGATGTTTGTGACTGTTCTTTCTCTTTATCTGTTTCTGTGATCTCAGCATCCTTTGAGAAACGAAGAAATGAAGTAATCGTATTGAAAAAATTCCATTTTAAACAAATAAACTATTTCAGTTGTTTTTAGAAAGAAAATCTTGATTCTGCTGAAAAAAGAAATAAATGTGATTCAAATGTAGCATTCGTTCACTGAAGTTCCATCCGCAAATTGTTGAATTCCAGCAGAAAAATTGCTTCATTATAATCATTAGATGCAGTCTCAATGGAGGTGGATCCACACCAGGGCTGGATCTAGGTAATTTTGTAGGGGGGGGGGGCAAACTCAGTTTCCCCCCCCCCAACTTTTTTCAACCAAAAACATGTTTTAGGGGTTAGAAATGGTGTACAACCAAAAGATTGGCTTCAAAATCGAAAGTCGTACCCTCCTTATTAGCACATTCCTATAAGGGAAACGTGCTAATGCATCACACAAGTTAATAAGTAAATTATTGCAGTTATTTTGTATGTATATTTCATTTATATCAAACTCTACAAAACAACATAATTTGTAGAGAATGTCTAAAAATTATCAAAATTCATTAGCTTCTGTTGTCCTGCCGCCCGGTGACTCCTATCATTTCCCGGAATACCAGTCTGTTATTCAGAGCTGAGGTTATGTGTTGAGTAGCCCGTACAAACCCTAACAAAAACTATTTTTTGTGAAGCACATGTCCCCCCCCCCCAACAATGCCGCCAGGGGCGCATAATCCATCTTGCCCTCCCACAGATCCAGTCCTGTTCCACACAATAAGTTTCTTTAACTGGTGTTTTTTGCAAACCACTCTTATATTAAATAAAACTTGACATTGACGTCACTGTTTTCATTGTTTGAGATCTCTTTCGTATCTTGTAAACCGTCATCTGAGTATATTTTATTACCTAATTTTGAAATCTTAACATCTGTTAATATAAATATTCCAAGTTAGTGTAAATATTTCATGTTTGGAATTCATGATGTCTTTGTAATTCAACAACATTTTCCATTCCTTTCACGAAGACTCCCTTATTTTATTTTTAACTTAGACTGTTTTCTTTTTACCCAAAATTTTTACTTGCAATCAATGAAGTAAATTAATGGTTTATCCTAAATCAGTGAAACATTTACCATATTTGGTTGAAGAGGGGAGGAAAAGGTTACATTAAGTTTTAAACAATTGCAATTTTATAATATTTGTAATGAATTTTAGAGTTGATAATACTTTTCGCAGAGGTTTCATTCCCGATAAAAATATCACTACATACAATGGTTTAGTTTCTACAGATGTACCCGTAGGTACTTGTAAGTATCTGACCACCATTAAAGCCAACAAAGAAGATTAATAAACAAAAGAAATCCACCTTGGCTATATTTCTTTTGTTTATTAATAAAAAGAGTTTTATATGTTTTTATTGTATTACTTGGAGTATTTTTTTAACAAAGTAGATTATTTAGATGCATTTGAAATATCCTATAAAGTAATGGATCGTTACTGTAAATCTGTATGTCTTCATATATTCTCTAGTCTTAATGTACATCTTTATAATAAATATAAAATAAAGCAAAAATTCCATTATTTCTTTCCTGATCAATAAACATAAGTATATCTGAAAAAATAGATTATTAGTTATTTCATTCAAACAAATTATAATTAAACAGTTCTTTCAAAACAAATTAATGATTACGTTAAGATTATAAGGAAAAAGCATTCCCAAAATTCGAACTTGATCATTTACAAAACATTAAATTCCATTTCTTGTGTTTTTTTCCCCCTCGAAGGCTAAAATGTTGAAATTCTCATTGAAAAACTAATGAAGGTGTTTTGCAATAAGTTAAAACTCAAAAAAGAAATTTATTATCTTGTATTTTTTTTTTCTAATTAAATGTTAATGAAAATCATTTAAATTCTAGAACAGAATCTCACAAGAAGAAAAAAAAAGTTTAGGAGGAATTATTCTGTGCTCATATGAATGTAATTTACGTGAGAAACAATAATGAAAATCGTAACTGAATCACCTCCTATTTGACCCCATGTCCTGCTTTGAAATCTGATCAAAAACTAAGCCTTTCATTCTTCAATATCCCTGTGAATCTTCTAGAATGATTCATGTATTAAAAAGGTTTATGTATTTTATATATTTAAGACATAAAAACTGAAAATTATTAATTTTAAAAATACAGTTTCATTTACATTATTTTTTCATTTCTTTACTTTGTAATATTAATTTCAGTTCCATTTGGATGACATCTAATTAGCCTATTTTCTTTTAAATTGTTATAATAAATTCTTGTAGTTGTTTTTCCATTCCGTATTTCAATGCCCTTGTATGTAATAACCAAAATGTTCTATTTTCATTGTTGACCAATAAATTAAATTTTTGTGTTTTGTTTTCGTTTTTCCCTTTACTAATATATAAACTACAATTTCATTTACCTTTTGAATCTTGTATCTCCATGTCACGAGTGTGAGACAATGCCTGGCTGCTTACATTTATCAACGTCTCTTCTGAGTGTCTGTAGCTCCAACCTATTTTTCTTGGTTTTCTTCAAGGTAGAAGTTAAGAGTTCATCTTAGAACTAACAAAGATGATTGTTTCAACCATTTAAGGTCAACTGAAGAAAAATTATAGCGGTACAACTGCAGTGAGGATGAATTTTACCAAATGTCACTGAGTATAAAGAAGAATTATGTGATGAAGAGTTAAACAGATCCTTATTACTAGAAAGTTATATCAGGCTCGAAAATTTAGCAAAATCAACATCACAGTGGTTTCTTTACCCGAGTTGGGATTCGAACTCACAACCTTTAGATAACGTGTCTTAGGTAGGTGAACTTTTTTTTTTTTCATTACATTCTTTTCCTTGGAAATAATGATTTTATTCTATTTCTGATTGAGCGATAAACAGCATCCATTTCCACTTTTTTCAAAAAAAAATTCGCAAGTTTCTATTTTATAAATTGCTTCCTTGTGTCATCTCTTTCCCGCCTTTCTATCGAAAGACGACAGGTGACATTTCCCCCTCATATTTCCGCATTCGGTTCCCTAATCTTTCTTTCAAATAAATTCATCATTGGTTCTTTCTCGACAATGTAATTTCGCAAAGCGCCGTGAAAATGCGAGGTTCATTAAAAAAACAAAAAAAAAGCAACAACTTTAAAGAATGAATAAACAATCAACAATTGGAAAGACAGAAATAGAATATAATTCACTCTGTGCGAAACCCATTTCGGGCTACACATATGAAAGAGAAGAGAAATGTAGAATTTCCAAGGGGCCAATTGCAGCCAGGGAGCTACTTGATTGTAGTGAAATTGAGGTCGATGACAACTTTTACACTAATTCTTATTACGTAAGAAAGTTAGTTTGTCATAAAATTTTCCGAAATGGTAGAAAACATTTTCTATAAATTATCTCTATTTTTAACCGAATCCGCTTTTGAGTTCATCCAAAACCGATAAAAACTGGAATAAGCTTCGGAATCGTTGTGATCTTTTTTCTGAACAATACTATTATCGAACTTTAAGCCTAATCGTTTTCATCAAATGAGACGACATAATTGGGTAGAAAAAATTGATAACCTGCAGTATTTTAAAACATCACGTCTATAACCTTAAACGAGGTTAGGAAGCGCAGAAGGCAGATGCTCCTGCGATTATCAGCCTCACAAATAACGAATACTAGATATAAAACATACATTAGAGAAGAAACTCAAATCAACGCTACATTCTTAATTTAAATAACGCTAAAATAGCTAAATTTTGTTTAAAATAATAATTCAATTATTAAAACTATACGTATTAAATTAGTACGATGAATATAAATAGCGCAACTGTTATGTCTAAAGTATCGTTTCGTCAATCAAAGAGTTTCAGAAAAGGGCCCCCTATAAAAAAAAAAAGGTTTGAGAACCGCTGCTCGAATCTAATAAAATTCTTATGATGACAGTGTTGATTTGTTTCTCGTTCATCTGATCTCCGGGTGGGTTTCGCTTAACCTAATTGAATTAGTAAGATTTCGTCAGAACAAAAGTAAGTCAATTCCATGTAATTGTAGGTCAATTAATCAAATACTGTTTATTTTGAACTTAGGGAATTCAATGGTAAAGCCTCCGCCCCTTCTTACTCCCACACAAGTGGAAACGCGGTTATCATCTGCACTTTAAAATCAAACGAATATTTTCAGAATAATAATAGTTATAGCCTGAGATTCTATTAAGATTAGTCGTTTGGTTTTTTTTAACCACCAGGTCAACCAAAGGCAGTTGGTGGGTGGATGTTTTTCCTGTTACGATACTAAACTCAATTATTGGTGCGGAAAGACACACTCCCACGCCTTCAAAACCACCCCCAAAAAAGAACTTTCCTAATTATGGCGTCGAAAACTGTTTGGGCTACAAATTGGGTGACGCAGTCGAAAATTACACGAGACACAAACACATTTCAAAGAATTCTGTGTGTGTGGAATTATGTCACTTAGCTTTTGCTGAATAAGGAAAAAGACTGGAAGAATCCACTTTTTCATTGAAGGAGACTAAATTTAATAAAAAACGTAGGTAAAAAAAAAGATGTGTTCTCCATCTTTTTTTTTTTTTTTTTTTTTTTTAGATTAGCATGGAAATTATGTTTTATATATATGTATATGCATGTTATGACGTTTGACATACTCTTGATTGTACATCACATCTTTGAGAAAAAAAAAAAGGTTTGCATCATTTGTTTTAGGAAAAAATATATGTATGTACATTTTAGATCGAATCATAACGAGGGCAGAGTTCGTGTTTATAAAAAAACAAATCTACTTAAATTAGGAAAAGATAAATTGTAAGCTTCTTTTTCTTAGCTCCTTGTCAATTTGATACAAAATATTGGCTGTAGAAAACAAAGTCTGGGGTGTTAAAAAAAAAGGCCTCCATGCAAGTTGCAGTACAGTCTGAAACTTTTCCTTTTTTTTAATTAAAGCAAAAGTTATGTTCACACTTTGTAATACCTTTCTTTTGTTAACACGTTGTTGCTTAATATGAAGTAAAAAAAAATTAAAATAATACTGCCTAATTTTAAAAAGCCAAAGGGTCTTTTTAAAATTTTCATTAGTTTCCAGTAAAAAAAATAAAATTTCCAATTTGGTAGTGCCTTAAACAATAGATGGTTTTCAAGTAAGTTTCTATTGTATTGTCTTGATACATCCGCCAACAAGACTAGAATCGTAATATTTTTCTTTTAAGGACTGTATTGAGCTATAATACAGCAAATAACTGAAAAAGCACGAGTTCTTAGAATTAATTACTAATAATATTTGATGATAACTAGCAGCTGTTATTCTGGAATGTAATATATTTATATCCGCCGAGAAAAGAAACAAGATTCAGGAAAAAAAGTTACTTATCTTGAAAATGGAAGATACTACGGAAATGATCGTTAGAAAAATAACAACTTTGTATCCTGCAAACTATTTGTTTGTCATTCTTATTGAGCTGCTTTATTTTTCTTATGGCTTAAAAACCACTAGGAAATAAGAAGAAAGTTCAGTGAACACCTGCACTTTTGTTCTGGGGAAGACGAAGTTAATCCAAACATTACTTGAATGAGTTTTAGCTGTAACCCATTTCCTTTTAATTGTATGGGTCAAGTGAGTAGTAGATGAGTATTCAGCAAAAGGACCCAGGTGATGACATTGGAATGCTAACAACATACAAATGAGAAGAACCCCCATAAACAACCTGAGCAAAATTACTACGCGTCCTTTTGTCTGTCATACAACCAACAGGATTCCAAAGAACAACTTTTATTTCATTCAAACTGAAAAGTCTGTTTTTGGAAACTGGTTACGACAACTCTTAACGAAGAATTAATGAAGATAGTTTCAACAGAAATAAAATGGACTTCATTTTATCTTGGCCATTTTAAGAAACAATTTCATTCATAGATATTTTAATCATATCACTGTTAATTTTTATAAAAGCCAAATGCATAAAGTTATGAATTTGGAAATAGTTTTAAATGTATTCCTTTACAATAACATTATCTTTCCCTATTTCAATTCGTTCGAAATTGTTTATTACAGTTAATCCTTCAAATTATTTAGTTGACTCTGAGAAAGCAAATAGTTGCTCAAAGGATTTAACAATAATGATTTTTTCAGTATACAACATTAACTATCGAATGTATTTTGTATTGCACAATTACAGTTGGCGTGAGAACTTCATGAAAGCAGCATAATAAGATCCCAAGAACTAACCGTAAAAATAGTCAACGATTAGTTAAACTCAAACATAAAGATAAAGATTTTGAAAGAACATAGTTATAGAATGCTCTGTAACTTTTTGGTTTAAACTTCTCACCAAAATTCCAAGATCATTAAGGAAAGACAAATAATATTTCATTTATTTTGAATATAATGATTCATAACATATGGACTGATGGATTTTGTTCCTTTCTAATCAATAAGATTTCCTTCTTAATGTCTAAAACTACTAAAACGCTTTTACTTTCTATGATCGCAGATCGATTTGGAACCTATTAACAACTATATTTCGTCTTAAATTATAATCTAAACTTTTTTTGTTCTGACTGTTTTTTTCTTTCTTTCCAATGTACATTTTAGAGGTGTTACCAATTTTTGGGTAATCCTAGAATATCTTTTGGTAGAAAAACTCTTTCCAAAACTAACATTCACTTCAAGAAAAAAAGAAAGAAACCAGATCAGTAGCTACAAAACCTTCTGAGACAAACAAGCGGTGATGTATTTTTCACAGTGAATCATCTAAACCTGAAAATACAAAATCCAATGTAGATAATAATTAAGGAATGGAACTGTACATTTTCACAAATTAAACGAAATGAGCATTTATATTAAAGATCTTTTGGAAATCAAATGAAAATTAAAATATCAAAATAAATTGAATGTAAAGTTAAAATCAGCTAAACCACAACTGATTCTAAATTGGATATTAATATGTATATGTAATGTTTTTATTCATTATTCAAATAAGTATAACATTAGTGTATTCTACATTGAAATTATTTATAATTATAATTGAAACTATGCAAAGTTATTTAATAGGAAAGCTTATTTTAAAAATACAAAATTAAAAAAAAAAAAAAACATAGTTAACAATTCTCTGATTTTTTAATACTCCTTTTGTTCAATGTTGTTAGATTAATCTTTCTTTTGATTTTCTTTTGATATTTCACACAAATATAACAACACTAGAATTCAGACTTTTAAGTAGTGCTAATCCTGTATTTTTCGCTAATTCTTTAATAATTTAATTCGCAATAATTAATAATAATAATTTTTATTGCAGTGCCTATCAGCAAGAACATGCAGAAAACTCACGCAGACATGATCAGTAAATACACTGATCTAGCACAAGAGCTCCAGCAGCAGTGGAGGCAGGATCGAGTACGTATTGTACCCTTACATCTGGTGCCTCACACTTTGCACCACAGCCTCAGCACACTAGAACTTCACAAAAACACTTGTGCACAACTCCAGATGGCTGTGATACTCAACACAACACGTATAGTTAGGAAATTTATGGACACAATTACACATCCCTAATCCTCCTTGCACACGTCTTTACACTTGGCAATGTGTGCTTTGATCCTTGACCCGCCATATTGTCTTTGCTGGGGAAACCCAAGGTTTGAAACTTTTTTAATAATAATAATAATAATGCTGCAATTCTAACAAGAAAACAATCCTTTAATGTAGGCCTAATCTAATCTTAGATCTATTTTTATATAATTACTCTGAATTTTGAGTTTTCTTTCACTAATCTACCTCGATGTACAAAATGCTACTTTAAATTTCTAGAGTAAATATTTTACTTAAACTAAGGCGAAGATAGGATTTTATTTCACGGATCAAGTTATGAAGCCACAAACAAAAATAAAGGTTTCAAAATTTTCAGGGAGGGGAAGGTTCTTTCAAATGACAAAATGAAAGAAAATAGCTTTATTATATATATATATCGGCATGCTTTAAATTCCTTTTGTGCCTAGCGGATTGCAGAACAAAGAACTTTTGTATTTTTGTTTAATTTTTGGTTAGGATTTCTTCGGGGGAGGTCCTGTTCTCGGAAGCGAGACTCGGGATCTTAACCTCTCGCACCTTCTGAGTTTGACATCGGTGGAGTTTGGCTAGCTGATGAGCCCTAAAAAGGACGAAACGGTTCCTTTCAGTCTCTTCCCGGTGACAGCTCAGGGTGCAAATTCCTTCTTTTAGCGTTGTGCCTTCGTTTGTTACCTATTTTTTTAATTAATTTCTTTACATAAACTAATGAATAGTTGGAATAAAAATCTAAATATAATTCTGTTCCCTATCTTTTCTGAAATTCAGTCTTTCCTTCTTCATTGCTGAATTCCATTGTCTTTTTATTCTTCCATTTCTTTTAATTGTTTAATTTTTATTTCTTAAATTTAAATTCTTTTAGAAATTTATATCCAACACAATATTCAAAACATTTTAGGATTTCTTTAAAATTATGACTCGCGGAAGAATTTATTCCTTTGTTACTTGGTTAAGAAGACGATAGGAACGAACACCAAGCGGATAAGTTACTATTGAAGAATCACTGTTTTAAAAGGCACAAGATAATATTGCAGTTGAAATATAATCCATAGGCTACATCAATTCATTTTGTTTTAGTTTTCAAAACTTTCCTACACTTACTGTAGCCGACTGGGTAAAGGCGCTTGGCTGCGGGTTGGAGGTGGAGGGTTCAATTCCCGGTCTCGGTGGAGGGCGGGATTTTTCCACGCTTCTTTCACCTCCAAACGGGTCCTAGGGTCTACCCAGTCCTCTGTAGAATGGGTACCGGGTGTCTTTCCCGGGAGTTAAAGGCGGGCGGGCGTCGGGCTGACCACCCAGCCCCAACTTCGTCCAGTTGGTCTTACCTCCCCGCGCCCCGTAGACCTATTCTGGCGTGTGACGGGAACAACTTTTACTTTTTAACTACACTTATTATTATTATTAATGTTATTATTATTATTGTTGTTAAAAAATGTAAGATATTCGTAAGTGAATTATTGCTAAAAGACATTCTATCATTTCATTCCATAAATAATAAGTTTTAAAAAAACAAATGCTGCTATAATCTCTTTAAACAGGAAACGACATATTGAAAAAGCGTTACCTTTCTCTCTAAATAAAAGAAGGAAACATAATTTCACAACATTAGTTGCGGTTCTCCACTGCAAGAGAAAAATTAAAGAAATCATGTCACAGACCAACAGCCTCAGTGTCTTTAAATCTTATCTAAAAATCACGTCCACGATCTAACTAAGTCTTTACTTCAACTGTCAATGGACTTAAATTAAAACTGTATTAAAAAACACCCAATATTTTTATCGAAATAATAGTTACTAGAATAAAATAAAAAAATAAAGAAAGAAAGAAAATTATTTTGATTATTATTATCTTTTTTTATTATTATTATTATTCGTTTGCCTTTGAGTGGTTGTTATATTGTATTTGGTTGGTGGAACTATGTCGTGAAGGTTAGTTGCACTCTTTCGCCTTACACTATTTAAACCAGTGCTCTCAAACTACTTTCATTTCAAGGGATAAATTAAGATGTTCCATTGTTACCACTGGCCGCAACAGGCTAAGGAAAACTTAGCAAACGACAGCAACTACATAGTAACTGAAATAACAGAAAACTAATAGTAATTATTTTTTTAAATGCTAACAAAAATAAAAACTATAATTCATGAGGTCATTTTCTGAAAATATTATTAAGTTTAGTAGAGATTTCATTTTTCTTTTCCTGTTCAATTTCAATTAACTTTACAATATTTTATTAAAAAAAGGGACCCAACACACTAAAGTAAATATAAATACATTTATAAGATTCATATTCGTCACATGCACATGTTCCGAGGTATCTTATACAAACCTCTTCTTCAAGTAAGAAAGAATACAAATTTTACGAATCTTTGTTGATAAAATCCAACAAATGCTATAAATACTGAGGTCTCAATAAAAAATGCCTTACAATACCAGCTCTATTAACTTTAATCAATTATTTTAAACAATAAATTAGCTTAAATTAATACTTTGATACTTAGATATTTTAATAATATTAAGAATGTTTGTAATCCACAAAAGCATAATTTGTATTCTTTCTTACTTTAGTCTGAAGAAGAGGTTTGTATAAGATACCTCGGAACATGTGCATGTGACGAATATGAATACGAATATGTATTTATATTTACTTTAGTGTGTTTGGTCCCCTTTTTTAATTTGATAATACTACACACCGTATTCATGAATGATTCACAATATTTTCTCGACTGAGTAATGGAATAGAACATTGACTTGAAATAACAAAAATATATTAATTATAGATTTGTGGTGAGAACTCAAAGTTGTTTTGAGCCTGTTTAAGCCGTGGGACCACTAATTTGAAACTGTCCATCTACGAAAATCAAGGATATTTACATTCGGTTTTATGTGGAGCGATGGTTATATTACACACCTAATCAAACCCTAGTCTTAGAATAACTATTGAATTTTATATTTTGAAAAACTGAATAATAAATCCAGTTATCAAATCTTCAAAATTCTTATTCTCTTTGTTTTTCTCTCCCTTCTTTGATGCTTTTTTTTTAATGAATCCTGAAGCAAATATCCTAATAATAATCTACAATGAAATTTAAATAAATTTTACTTAGGTTTTATCTTTTATAAAAGAAATCAATTCAATGAGATAACGGACACAAACTACATTACTTCTATTAACATTCAAGAAAGACTCTGGATTTTCCATTCAAATGAAAGCAGCATCTTCCTCGTCCCTTTTTGTGGAATTTCAAATCATTCCGTGATTGCAATTCCTATGAGATCTTTTTGGAGGAGTGGGGGGGGGGGGGGTTGAAGCCCGGGTTCATTTTTTTCTCTACAAATAAGCTAAATAATGATGCATTCGTTATTCATGCTTGTACATTCCATCTAGTTTCGGAATGTTCTAATTATTCTGTCCAGCAAAGTTTTATCTGTTCAGCTAAACAGCCTTAGGTAAAACAAAGCCAACTAAATACAAAGGCAGTAGATTCTTAAAAAGGAAATTTAACGTAAATCAGTGAATTGTTTTGCACTGATATTAAAGGTACATTGATTGGAGCGTAAGTAAAGCGGTTCTAACAGATCTAATAGATGGATGAGGTAGTCCAGTGGTTTAGGCGCTGGACTGAGAACTGGAAGGGCCCGGGTTTCATTCCCGGTTGTGGTCAGAGATTTTTCCACGGTTGTTTCTCCTCCAGACGGACCATAGGGTACACCCAGCCCTCTGTCAAATGGGTACCGGGTAAAATGACCTCAACTAGTGCCGTTGTCGAGAATCGCTGAGAGACTAAACCCCTCGCACCCTCAGGGCCTGCATGGCCTGTTGCGGTACAGTATAACTTAACGGATCTTATAGACTTTTAAATAACTACTTTTTTATATAAACTTTGATGTAGCTCAATGTATTTTTTATTCCAGTTCCAGTGTTTGAACTTATGCAAAGTAAATTTAAAGAAAGCTTACAAACATTTTGAAAAATATGATCTAGATAACAAGACGTAAAGAAAAACAGGATAAATATATTGTTCTATATAAAGTAACATCAGTATTGAAGAAGTTATTTCCTTTTTTTTTTTTTATTTTCCTTTATAATAATAGTAAACCAAGCATCTGCAGATAAATCCTATAAATTTCATAAAACTGTAATAGAATTACTAAGAAAATTAAAAAAAAAAAAAAAGACCAATCCAATATTATTTGCTCACTTGAAGTGTAATTGTGACCCTTAAACGCTTCTAAACATAAAAAAATGAAACAATGCCGTAAAATGGGGGAACTTCGACATATTTTACCTTCTCCACAGGACACTAATAACTGTAGAACCTTCGCTCATATGCCATCATGACATTTGATGTCTTGGCTCTTCAGTACCCAAAAATTATTTTCCCCCACCCCTTCCTTCCCCCCGTTTTGTGTTCTTTTTTGGTGCCGAAGTTACCCATTTAATGTAACAATCTTCTTTCTTCTATCTTCAATTGATCTCATTGTCACTTTACGAATCCTTTACGTTCACTATGGTGAATTTACGTAACTGTCTAATTATATCACTAATATTCACGGCACAATAATATTCACACTAATTCGGAGCACTTTCATATATCCAGCAATATTACTTTTAACTTTCGTAACTTAATTATATTGTAATGGAATTTAATATTGTCACTTCCATAACGAAAATATCACGTAGGCTTATTCACGTTGCACTATTATCTGGTATCATAACGATATTTAACTAAACAATATCAGAAGAATGGCTTTTCTTCGTAAACGTCGCACTTAAATAAATCAATAAATAAATGTTCTGTACTCACAGTCTTTTGTCTTCTAACTTCTAATACCACTATAGTTCTTTCCGTTGAACTTCTCTTTCCGTTGCTGCTTGAAATTGCCGCTCGATGAGAATCACTGATTTCATTGAAGGAAATCCTCCGCACTGCCGTCTATCAACGCACCAATCGCAGGTGGCGAAATCACGAACTTCAGTTTCTTGCTTCAGCTCTTTCTTAATTATACGGAACTAAATTCTTCCGTTTCTATCGTATCAAGTCTCCAATATTTCTTGCTTCCGCTTCTTTTAATTCGGTTCGAATTATTTCTCACGCCTTTCTTCTATATTTTGAATCGACCACAAATTTCATTGCGTAGCTGCATCCAACGCTTGATGCGCACGTCGATATTCCATCTGGGAAACCTGCTGACTTCAACCAGCCTCATTCGGAAACTGAACTGTTCACATCGTGTGACGTAACTGCACACTCTTACTCACTCACTGTCTGAGAACTTTCTGCGTCACATATTAACCCTACCGTTCTTTTTCTGCACTGTCTGACGTCATGGAAAATAAAAATAAAATTTTCCACACAAATTTTCTTTAATTTATTTCGAAGCCTTTTTATTTATTTTAATTAAATTAATTTATTATTTTATACTTCCCATCTTCAACAATGTAAAAATGACTATAACTAATGAAGGTATTAATAAACAGTCTTTGAGACCTAAATAAAGCAAGTGGGCCAACAACAGTGAACTCATAAAAAACATGGTATAACAATAGGTATCACAAAAAGGCTTTTTCCATGTTTTCTTTCCTATAGTTGAGGTAAGGTCTACCTCCCAACTTTTTCTACCTCTACTTTCTACCTGCCCGCTGAGATGGGCACTTTCCTAAGACCTGTTTTTTTTATAGTACCTGTTATTTTTGCTTAGTATTTATTCTTTCCATAATTATTTCCCGAAAAGCGCAAATAAAACGCAGTTATAAGTAAACTAACACTGATAAAAAGTAAACATCCCCTCTTTATTTCTTCTCACCCCTATTTTGAAGAAATCGAAGGAGCCTGACGCATGCGCAAAAGCGTTGAAGGCTTTCGTAAACAAAACCGAACAGTAAAATGTTACAAAGAATCAACAAATCAATCAATAACCTGAAACAAACAATAAAAAGTTAAAAATGTAGGTGTCGAACTTAACCCCGCTGTCGAAGATCCCCCATGTTACGCTACGTAAACAATAAGACTAAACTCATTGGAAGTTAAGATGTAAATAAAAACCTCATTACCCATAAACACTTCTCTATTCGATCCCTCTGGCCGAAATTTAAAATCCTCTCTTTTCCCTATACCGTATCTATAAACTACAATTAGCGGTCTTCACTTATAAAGTTATTAATAAAAAACTCTGTATTCTACTACCATTAACCCACACAAGATTAATTCACCCATTCCTACGATACAAGATCTGCCTAACCCATCTGTTACTATCAATTCGGAAAACTAAGTCTAACTATCAAAGAAGAGTTGTCAGCTTCGCCTCAACTTTGGAATGAAATTCCTACAGAGGTCCGTGAATGTCCTCTTCTTGCTCAATTCAAAAAAAAATTAGAATCATTTATGCTTCAATTTAAATAATATGCTAATATTCCACATTCTATTGAAGTCAGGCTGAAATTGTGATCTGAATCCCTTTCCACCTATCACCTTTCTCTTTCATCTCCTCTATTCTATCTCCTTTCTGTATCTGACTAATCCCTTACTTTCTTCCTCTTACTTCCTGTTCCTTTTATTCCTTGTATTCGTCATACTTAAAAGATGTTTTCCTTGTCCAAAATAAACCTGTAAATATTTGCTAAAACTTCAATAATTTTCTCTTTTGTAAGTATTTTTCCTGTATTGTTCTGTTCTTTAACTTATATTCCCTTTGTTAATTCTCTAACTCATGACACCCACTTGTCTTCTCGACAGAATCTCCTTTAAGACGACTGGGTTGTCTAAATCTCAGCTGTACCTATGTAATGTAAAATATTATTAACAATAAAACTGAAATGGAAATTATAAAGGTACTGTATAAATCCTCTGCGCAACAACTGTTCTTTCTCAATGCTTTTAACAAAAATAAAAATAAAAACAGCAAAGTATTTATGGAAATGTCGATTGGATGTTGAAATAATGTCTTTGTTAACTCTTAGGAAAACCTAACTTTCTCTTCTTATTATTCATTTTTCTATTCGTGACTTAACTTGAATCAAAACCGCTTTCCTGACTCTGAAAAAGAAATCGAAGAAAAAAACAAAGTGATCGGGAATTGTCTTTAATCATTTAAAAATACACAAACACACACAAAAAAAAAACTTGATATATTTAAATACGTAAAATATATACAATATAAAAATATAAAAAAATTTTGTATTTAAAATTCAATATCTTTCGCAAAATGGATAAGGTTTCCTTTTTTTTTTTAGTTTTCTCCAAAAGTTTCTTGATTGTATTCGATTGAAAACGTTTTCTTGACCCTGGCCTTGACCTATTCAATTGGAATTCATTTTTGAGGCCAAATCCTTGTTTTTCTTTGATTCAATTCTTCAAACTTTTGAAAGTCATCATCAAACCTACTTCAATCGTCAAGGAGAAATAATAAAAGAAATAAAAATAGAAAAGAAAAAAAAAAGAAAGGAAAAATAACATCAAAAGTGTAAAAAAATAAAAACAAGAAAGTTAAAACTACAAATAATTAAAAAAAAAAATACAGAAGAAAAGACAGAATCACAGTAAGATCGAAAGAAACAAATCTTATTAAAGGAAACGATTATTAATGGAAGAAATTAAGATTGAACTGTAAACAAGTAATACTTATTCCTTATGTATGTAATTTCCATTTTTAATTACTGTTTTACTCTTGCCAAATGGAACGTCTTGACCTTCATTTATTTAATAGCATAGATTAAGCTAAAATAATATACATCCATGTTGATAATCTCGCTGATCAATTCATTTTGTCCTTTTCTTTCTTTTATCCAAACTGACGAGTGGTGAGACCTCGATACAGATCAGGGATACTTAGAGGATCTCAAACCCGTGATGCTTCTGATTTAACAAAATATTTATCAAAGTGTAATAAGATAAAGATAAAATTAAGGATTTATATAGCGTCGGAGATAGTGCAATACCGCGTATGAGTTGTTTGTAAATACCGCGTATCGGCAAAGGTAGCAAAAATTGAGATTTCGCGCTCTTAGATTCGTAATGCTGATTGGCTTATTTCAAAAGTCACGCCATTTGAATTAACCAATAGGAAACCGACATTTACTTATAAAACAATATAGCATATCTGTCACTTCCCTAAAGTTGGCGACAAGTCTGCGTATTTACTAAACAGACAACGAGATGAGAGCACGGTTTGTATTGTATTATTATATACATGTCGTATTAATAGTGTGTCTTATAAACAGGGTTCATGTAAATATGTTTGACATCGTATTACGATCTCTATTTCAATAAAGTAGTATTTTTTTAGGTCTGCGTCCTTTTTCATAGATTATTTAACCAAGTTATTAGATGAAGACCCAAAAAAATGTTGTCATTTTCACAAATGGATGAACGGCACAGAATCGCAATAACATCGTATCTAATGTATTATTACGGTTGTCTATGGTCAAGACAGAAGTCATAACACACAACTTGAGAAAGACTGAATGAATGTAAAAGAAAGAAAGTTGAAAAAACGTGAAATATTTTTGCCTTCACAATATGTTACTATTATAAATAAAATAAAATAAAAAAATCTCCCAACAACGTCATCGTACTAGATTACCTTTTTTTAAAGATTACGGTATTAAAGACTCACATCTACGATTCAATGAGACCCAGGTCGCGGAACAGGTGATAAATGTGTAGTGGATATTAAAGTGCTCAAGTATAACCCAAGCGGTACTGTAAAGTACAAACTTCTCTTTGAAAACGACTTCTCCCCATTGCTTTGAAGACCAAAAAATGTATCAACATTGATTGACATTGAATCCCCCGCTTCAAGACATAAAATTGCCAAAACTAAGTCTTCTCTTTTACAAGAACTAAGAAGTGTAAAAAATAAATAAATGATTCTCATGACCTCTATGACAATTTACCTTCCAACGAATGATCTGACAATGTTTCGATGTTATTATTGATCTCAATTAGAAACTGAGGAACCGTTTATTTTCTTGTTCCTGATTTTCATAGACTTTTTTATTAGTATTTCACGATAATTACACTTATTCTAATGTTTGTTTATTGTAATAGATCGCTGAAACTCAAATACTGAGGAGAACCACAACTCGGAAAGTATTATTTCTTCATAAGGTTTTATTGATTTTTTTAAGTTTCAATGACGTTAAACGCTAACCGACGTATTAGGCTTAATAAATAAGACTATTATATGTACCTACGTATATTTTACTTCAGTATTTACCTACTTTAAGATTTGTGAGCAATTTCGTTACTTTAAACGTCTGTTATTGTGGTTAGAAAATGTCTTTGATTAATTAATAATCCCTTGTGATAAATCATTTTTAAAGAAAGAAATGTTTTAGAAGATTTTTGTGTCCATTTATGCAAAAAAGGAAGTCATTAAAACAAAATAAAAAAACAACAACATTTCAATGCATTTTTTTTTTTTTTTATTTCAAACCCTACGTATCGAATGATTACTATGTTTGTCATTTATTACTTGTGACAATGGAAGTAACTTTTAACATAAAGTATACATTTTATGATGAATTACAGTCGGTATTTGTTAAAAGGGATATTAAAGGTCTCCCAAAAAAGTTCAATCAAAGATATTCCTTTAAAGGACCAAAATATTAAGTTTTTTCTGCATCTTGTAAAATATGTAAAATGAAATTACGCGTATTGCACTGTCACTGATGATATCATAAGATTCAGGAAATAAAGAAAGAACTATAGAAGGAAAACAAATGGAGAATTGAAGTAGCAATTTACATGTACTGCGTGATACTGAACACATTGATGGAGCCATACACCTGACTAAATGAAAAAACTTTATACACACAAAGATAAGATACACGACCGTTTCGCCGTCGAGAGACAGCCTTTTCATCAATGTGTTCCGAAAACAAATGGAGGCTTAGGAAAAAAAATATACATGAGAAGCTTTTTTAAAGAAATCATTTACCCACTTGAGATTCTTAAATGAAATCAGCAAATATTAACGCCTACAGTTAAATTCTCCGAGAATAAACTGTAGCTAAAGGCGATAATATTTGCTGATTTCATTAACTTTTAACTAATGAAAAATATATATAAAATTGTTTTCGACAGGTATTAAAATTTTGTTTAAAATTTTAAACAAAAAAAAAATACTTAAAGACGAGTATATATTATTCGAAGATATAAAATTTACAAATGAATGAAGAATTTCCGCTTGAATTGTTTAATGTGTTTAAAAAGTACAAAAACAAAGAAAAAGCTAAAACCTAAACATTTAAGGAAAGTTCTACTACGATTGATGATAGTAAATATAAAAGAAGGAATTTTTTATTACCTTCAATTGAAATAATAATAAACAAAAAATACTATTAACTAAAATGAGATATTATTATTAAAAATTCTGTGTAAAATTAAATAGAAATTGTGAAAATAGAAAAAAAAAATGAAGAATGTTTACGTTTCTAAATTATATCTTCAAGAACTAAATACCGGTTCAAGTAGACATTTAAGTAAAAATCACGTTATCGTTTGTTGAATTGATTTCCATGGAATTCGAGAAGCAGTGTTTAGTGAAATCCTTCATTTCTTTTGTGAACTGAAGAAAACAAAACAAACCTCACCCTGAGAAGTTTTGTTGAGATTTTCAACTTCCGATTCAACCAGGAAAGATTTCTATTTGTCTTAATCCGTAAAAGATTAACTTGGATTAGCGAGTGTGTTTTGTTTGTTTTCTTCATTACTTCCATTCCTAAAAGAGGATGTGAAAATAATGTCTTTTTCAATATTTAGGACAAAAATCATTTCAGTGGAAAACAAACCAAGGGTGGGTGACATTGAAATTAGACCAAATAAAAAAACAGAAGGGAAATAAAATCACAACAAAAAAGAAAAACTTAACAAAGAAATCGTTCTATTAAGGTCAAATTTAAAAAAAAGGAAATAGACTTTTAGAGTTATTTCAAATTAAATTTAAAATTGCTTACATTAAAAGATTTATATCATCATACGAAATTATGGATAAAAATGGTAATCCTTTTCTTTGTATTTTTACTTAATATGTTAAAGTTAAAGAACGACAGGCCTTTGGGGTCGCGGGAGGTAAGGCTCCCAGCGTTTCGTGACCAATGGGGCTAGGTTGAGGTCGAGAGGTCAGCCCGACGCCCGCCCGCCTTTAACTCCCGGAAAAGAAACACGGTACCCATTCTACAGAGGGCTGGGTAGACCCTAGGACCCGTTTGGAGGAGAAAGAAGCTTGGAAAAATTCCCGCCCTCCGCCGAGGCCGGGAATCGAACCCGTTACCTCCAACCCGCAGCCAAGCGCCCTTACCCACTCGGCTACCGGACCCACTTACTTAATATGTATTATTACAAATAAATCTATCCTCCTTCGGAATTATTAAATTCCGAAATTTAATGAAACATTTTTCATTATATTTCATTTTATATCTATTAATATCACGATGTATAATGTAGTATCTTCGTTATGGTAACACCTGTATCTATTATAGTTCGCTCCATTACGGTTATTTCCGTATTTTCAAATTGGAAAATTACGCAGAACTTTTCTATTCTTCTTGTAAGTAGTTATTTGTTTCGTAACTATGGAAAGACAGACAAATTGTTAACAACAGGCATTTTCTCAAAAAAGAATTTGTATTTCATCTCCTACTGTAAAAGAATAGCAGATGATCGAGTTCTTGCTTCGTAAAGGTCTGTGAAACTGTAATGCAACAGAATTACAATTGCACAAAAACCCTCGTCTTCCATTGAGATCGACCCCAGAGCCTCCAGCAAAGTCTTCAACGAAATTTATATATTTTATTTATTTATTTTAAATAAATTAAGATCATTTCTTTTTCAAAGAAATAAAAAAACAAACGAAGGCATAACGTTACAAGATAGGATTCGCACCCCGAGTGTCACCGGGAAGAGACTGGGACGGACAACTCAGAGTGCGAATCCTAGCTTATAAACGTTGTGCCTTCGTTTGTTTATTTATTTCTTTGAATCATCGTTAAACTTCTTATCATTTCTTTTTGTTCATTAAAAATAAGAAAAGAAAAACTTATTGCATTTTTGTCTTAAAAAAATAAAATAAAAAAAGGCATTTATTATTTCAGCATTAATTCACATACGTTTTAAAATCTGTTTGGTGTAAAGAATTCATGCTGAAAGTAACTGAAATTGACAGGCACTGGCTGATTCTTTCAGGGGCGTTTTTGTTTGTTTGTTTTTGTTTATATAATGTGAGACGTGATACCAATATTTTGTAAGCTTGGTTGGAAAAGTAATTACACTGCCAGAATACTTCGTTTCAGATAAAATAAAGGTTTATTATTTTGTAACGCCGTATTGTTTATAATGTCACGTAACATCCCTCCCACGCCAAGAGATGTATTCCGTGATTTTAGAAAGAAGAGCAAATGGCTTCATTGTTTCCATAAAAGTGCCTCTTATTTCCAAACCCATTTCTCCTTGAGTTAAACAAAATGAAGCATAATAACCACAATTACACTAGAATTCCCCAGAAAACAGCAAAACAAGGTAAAGATTTCGCTAGAATACAATGGGAGCTCAGACAGACATCATCCCTGTAATTAAGAGTGGATAAACCCTATTAAAAAACACAAAAACAATGAAATACGGAAGCTAAACCTGTTTCGTAATAGAACTTATTGTTGGAAGCGGAATCTCTTATTTCAGAAGCTACTTAAAAGAGTTTTCAGTTCACATCTTAAGAAAGACAGTAATTAGAGAAAGTGAAAGCAGATATTACATAAGATTCACTCAAGGAGAAAGGAGTGGTAAAGAAAAGCCTTGTGATGAGATATTCCTCATCCCAACAATGGAAATCTGACTAATTATTATCATCTATTGGTATATCTTTAATATAAAATAAGAAGAAAAAATTTAACTACATTCATTATTTATTTATTTATTTATTTTATTTATTTCTTAGTTATTTTAAATTACATTTCAGTCCCGTTAGGAATTCAAATTCCTATCAACAGGTGCTGTTATTTATTATAATACATAATAATTATATTAAAAAATTTACATTTAAATAAATTTTACAAATTTTACAAATTCAGCTTATCCTCAAACAGATTGAAACAAATATATTAGCAAAAAACATATAAGCACAAACATAAAATTAACAAATTATTAATCAATATTATCCAATATTAGCATGGGAGGGGTGACAGTAGGAGGAAGAAGAATAAAGTGCTTAAGATTTGCTGATGATATGGCATTGTTAGCAGAAGAGGAGATGATACTAAGGGATATGCTACTGCAGCTGAATGACAGCTCTGAACAATATGGAATGAAGATAAATGTAAACAAGACAAAGACTATGGTTATCGGAAGAAAGACAAAGAAGATAAACATAAGTATTCGGAATGAGACATTGGAACAAGTGAACAACTTTAAATACTTAGGGTGTACTATAAGTGGTGATATGAGCTGCTGCCAAGAAGTCAAGAGGAGGATAGCAATAGCAAAGGAGGCTTTTAATAGGAAAAGGAGCATCTTCTGCGGACCTCTGGAAAAAGAACTAAGGAAGAGACTAGTGAAGTGCTTTGTGTGGAGTGTGGCATTGTATGGGGCAGAAACATGGACATTACGACGCAGTGAAGAGAAACGACTAGAAGCATTTGAAATGTGGATATGGAGAAGAATGGAGCATGTGAAATGGACAGACAAAATAAGAAATGAAGCTGTGCTAGAAAGAGTGGGTGAATAAAAGAATAATGCTGAAACTGATCAGGAAGAGAAAAAGAAACTGGTTGGGTCACTGGCTGAGAAGAAACTCCCTAATGAAGGATGCACTGGAAGGAATGGTGAACGGTAAAAAAGTTCGAGGCAGAAGAAGATTTACGATGATCGACAACATTATGGTAAATGGATCTTATGTGGAGACGAAGAGGAAGGCAGAAAATAGGAAAGATTGGAGAATGCTGGGTTTGCAGTGAAGGACCTGCCCTTGGCAGAGAACTATGAATGAATGAATTATCCAATATCCAAATTTTTACCTTATTTTTTACCATTGAAATTCTTTTATAATCTTTAAATATATTCCAATTTATATCATTAAAGGTTTTCTCAATTAAATAATTTAAATTTCTTATACCGTATTCATTATAGATCTAAGGATAATCAAGTTTTATTCTAATTTTATTTCTCAAATTATAATTTTCTTTTATACTTTCATCTTTTAATTTAACTAAACTTTAAAAATTTTTTATTATTATATTATATATAAATTTTTGTTTAGGATATAATATATTATATTTTAGTAATATTTATTTCCTTTTATTAATATTATTTCAAATGTTTTTAGGAAATATCAATTTTAAAACTTTGGTTTGTAAATTTTTTAAATTTTCCAAATGTATATTTCCTACATTTGCCCATATATTAACTCCATAATTTAGTAAAGAATCAGAAATTGCAAAATAAATTAAAATTTTTATCTTAAGTGGAAGAATATTTTTTTATATAATAAAATATATATATATGGTTACATTTAATTTTTTTTATAAAATATTTATGTAGTTATCCCATTTAAAAAAATCATTTATAATTACACCTAAATATTTAAAATTATTTATTATTTCAACTTCAGTACAAGAAATACATTTTGTACTATTTCCATGTAAGCAATCATGCGAATGTATTATGAATTTAATTTTTTTATCTACTATTTTCTTTTTGGGTTTTATTAATATTCCTTTTGTTTTTTCATTATTAAGAACAAGTTTATTATCATGAAGCCATTTTTGTAAAACCGTAAACCGGGGTGACTTTGTGACTAGTGGGGTGACTTTGTGACGCGTGGTCAATTTTTCTTATTTATAATCTCGCGCCCGGAACCTAGGGAGAAGCAGGCAATGGACACTGCCATGAGTTGGTGTCATGTGTGCTGGCGCCTAACAGTCGACTGTCAAACTCTTTGCGCCTCGATCCGGTGAGCCAGAAGCATTGTTGCAAAGGACCACTTTTGAAGCATTGTTGTGTTTACCGTCAACTTTGATTTGCACAGCGAAATACAGAAGAGGTTATCGTTTAATAGCTATTTATTATTGAACATTAATATATTATGTACAATATATTGTAAAATGATGTTAATTGGACGAGTTTTGTATGAGTTATTAACCATTACGTAAAAAATCAAAGATTGACAGGGTGACTTTGTGACAGCGTCAAATTCACCCCGCGATTGTTTTACTGTG
Source organism: Thereuonema tuberculata (assembly GCA_023159025.1). Lineage (NCBI taxonomy): Eukaryota > Metazoa > Arthropoda > Chilopoda > Scutigeromorpha > Scutigeridae > Thereuonema > Thereuonema tuberculata. The sequence continues at coordinate 14,148,822 of JAFIDM010000002.1, forward strand.
TTTTAACCTATATATTTTGTCTTGCAGTGTACTTAACGATATTTTAAAATGCCGAGGACTCAAGTTTAGACTTGTACGAAGAGTTTTCAGATGATGAGATTTCTATCCGAGCTTCACCCACTCCGCCCACGGAAACAGAATAGGATCAAGGAGATCACATAGTTGCCAACTTTGAAGGAGAGCTTTTCTGAGGAAAGGTGATATAGAAGAGACTGACTGGACGGTGTAATTGTCAGCGCAATGGAAAAGAGTGGAAACAATTGGAAGGAATCTACAGAATAGCTACATAAGTTAGTTCTTCTCAAGAACGAAGTTCAGTGTAAAAATACAAAGAACTGAAACCCGGCTCAATTTTGTATCAAAAAGAAGTTTTGTTTCGTATTGATCCTCCCAAAAAAATTAATAATAGAGGACCTTTATAATAATAGAGGACCTAGTGTTCAATTACACTAATTTAAGATGTAAAAATTCAGACTGATTTGCTTAAGAAGTAAGAAAAAGTGTTCATGTTTCATGTTACATCCAGTTTCCTTTTCCCAACCTAAATGTATAATTTACTCTGTTTAAATCTTTTAACCCTTTCATTGAAAACAGTAAAAATGGTTTTAAATACAAAGTATGTGGTTTGAGTTTGTGATATTTCTTTCTCCCATGCATTTCTATCTCAAAAAGAGCTTGTCACAAAGTCACCCCCAGCTGGGGGTGAGTTTGTGACAACTTTTTACATTAATTATTAAAAAACGATTGAGGCAACGAGATTTATATATATACAGTTATGTAGAGGAAGGATGGGGTAACCCAAATCACCGGCTATAAAGTGGGGGTAACGAAAAATTTTAATGTTACATCTTGGAAACCTCAAATTCTGTCACAAAGTCACCCCGGTTTACGGAATATTAAAATTATCCTATAAAGTTTTATTCACAATCTCTAAATTTAAACCTGATGTATATATTATTATATCATCAGCATATACATATATATAACAATCTTTTAAAAAATAAAAAAGATCATTTAAAAAAATTATAAATAAAATTGGCCCTAAATTGGATCCTTGTGGCACTCCAATATTAATTGTTTTCCTTTTACCTAATATTTTATTTATTTGCACAAAAATCTATCTATTTTCTAAATAATTTTCCATAATATTAAATATTTTACCTCTTATTCCATATTTTTTCAATTTAATCAAAAGCAATTTATGATCTATCAGATCAAAAGCTTTACTCAAGTCAATAGTTATTAATACTACAAAATGATTTTTATTTAAATTTTTATTAATATGCCCACAAAATTTTTCTAATAATTTAGTTGTACTTTTATTTTGTTGATAAGCTTATTGATTTTCATTAATTACATTAAATATTTTTAAAAATTCTTGTAATTTTTTAGTAAAAAATTTTTCTATTATTTTATTTATAGTTGATGATACAGCAATAGGTCTATAATTTTTACAATCATTAAAAGCATTATTTTTGAATATTGGAACAATTTTTGATATTTTTAAATTATTTGGATACATTTCTTTATTGAAAATTAATTGTATCATTAATGCTATCAATTTAGCAAAAACTATTTAAAATAAATATTTTATTTAACTATTTTCTTATAACTATTTAACTATTTTCTATTATAGTTATATTAAAACTATATAACTAGTTAACTATATTCTTATATAGCATATTTTCCGAAAAAACATATTCTTTATACCTATTTCTAAATTCAAATGTAGTTCCAAACGAATTTTAGTAAAAATTTCAATAATAGAACAAGAAAGCTTTCTATATTTGTCTTTCTCCTTTTTTTATTTTGCTCTGAGAAAAAAATATTAAAATTAAGAATTTTAAAATTTTAAGTTTTATCGTAAAAAAGGATCAAATAAATTTTAGACTATTTCCAAAATGTATAAATTATAAATATTTAAATAAGCAAGCCCAATTATGATAAAGTGAAATTGGCCCATCTTAAAGCATAATAGAGGTTCTCAAATGATGTCACTTTTTTAAATAATATAACATCAAAAGATCCCTATGCTTTTGTAGATATTAATATCTTCTGTGTACAACTTATAGGTGATTGCAAACCAGAACTCTATTTCTCTGTTCAGATAGTATAAATCAATCTTAGATGATTCTTTCTCTGTCCTTCCGAAGACTGAAGGGGTTTTCTTTCTTTTAAATTCTTTTCTCTCATTTTGCTCTGTTCGTGGCTTTATTCTTGGAGCACCTACAATTACACTATTCCAATACACAGATGAAGGAAGTGTGCATTCAAACAGCAGCAGCAGCATTCTACCAACTACGTTGATAGCATTTACGATTTATTTACTGATTCTACAGTAGATCTCCTTCTTATTTGACATCTTCCAAGCCAATCAGTAATAAGTACTTGTCGGTGAATTCAAATTACAAAGATGGAAAAGGAATAATACATCACCAATAATCCATTGAGACTGATGTATTTCAAGTCCTTACTTACTTCTTGATAGGTTGTGGAAAATTGCCAGCAGGGCTGAACAGTTAGTTCTGCTACTCAACATCCTACTGCAATGCGATACAGATCAATTTACTGCATTCCACAGCTCATCAAATGTAGCAGTAATGGATCATTTGAAACATTGCATCCATTGCACAAGTTCTTTGTAAGAATACAAGGAGGAGTTTAAAAAAAAAGATAATAATTCCTCAAATTATGATGCCTTATTTTTTTTTATTCAATTAAAAAAAAATGTATGTTTGTTTGTAGGTATGTTTGTGAATTACTATCGATTTCTTAAATAGTAAAACCTAAATTATATAATTTCAAATACTACAACTATTTTTAAGTGGGATTCTGTAACACTATTCTTACACTTACAGAATCGCACTTGAAAATAAAGTGAAAGGTTTTTATCATTTTTGGTTAAAAACAGATGCATTTTTTAAAGCTTTTCTTAATTATTATTAATACAGTTCTTAAGTGTTTTCTATTATTGTTTCTTTTTATTTTTTGTTTATTAAATTAGCGCCATTCACTTTATATTTTGATTGTGTATCTATTTTATCATAGTTTTACTTAAATATCCAGTTAAATAATAGACAGTGATATTCTCGGATATTTAAAGTGGGTAACTAAATAATAAAAACGAAGAACAAGTGTCTATGTCGTGGTTTTGAACAATTTGAATATTGATGATTCTTTAACTATTTTGCTTCTGTCCTATTTCTTCTAATAACTTTAAACTCTCCCACTATTAATTAAAACATAATTGAAAAAGTTCCCATGATAAAACCTCAAAGGGAATTGATTTACTGTAAGTAAATAAATCCTAATCGTAATTAAGTATCAATTAACATCATTCATCTGAGATACTTGATTCCGTATACTTTGGTATATTTTATATTACACAGATAATATATTTTTAATTTTCTGCTATTAAACAGTGGATGTCAATCATCAGTTCTTCACTAAATGTCCACTGACCTGTATTTCTAGCAAATGTGTCACAATCCGGAAGACGTGGCTGTCGGACAGGAAGATATTGGATTCCAGGCCATCACTTATCAATACTTGAACATCACCTAAGAATCAAACCAATCGCTTCAGGGCTTTGACCGCCATGCATGAATCAATGCACAACGAAAAACCATTCAGGCATTGTTTATATTAATGGTTCATCTTCTTACTCGTGAGCACTATTTGAGAGATGTAGTTTAGATATCAATAAATTACCTACTTTCATTTCTCTTTCATTCAAAATTCGATTCATGAATCTGATGAACATTATATCGTAAAATAGT
>JAFIDM010000002.1:14157600-14222367 GCA_023159025.1 Thereuonema tuberculata
CATAAAAATCAACAACTTTTATGTTATACGAAGTAGAAAGTTTAATGCCATGTTTAAAATATCTATTCATTTTTTTATTATTTTTTTAATTTTTTGATTTTATAAAAAAGAAAAAAAAAAAGAAAGAAAACAAAAAGCCTAGCCAATTTATTAGTCACTGTTTTCTCTGCTTTTTTTCCTTAATCTGTTAAAAAGAATTAACAATAATAATCCTCATCTGGATCATTGCTTCAAAGACTTTGTGATATTTCTGAAGGTGAGATTATTTTGTAATGTAATTTAAAACATAATTCAAAACGATTCTATTGGTTCCATAATTAGATACATTATTTATTCGTATGGAAAGATTAAGCAATTGGAATTAACTGTCTGTGTAGGCGGATCCACTCGTCTAAGAAGACTTTCACAAGAGTCTACAATATTTCATTTATGATAAGAATTGATCAAATGTTTATTAATTATTCGAAAACTATTTTGTAACTTGCCATTTCTCTCTTATTTAAATCTTTCAAATTAAAATTCAAAATCCTTAATAGACGCCAAAATCTTTTTCTGTTTTCGTTGAAGAGAAACCGTTGTTGAGTTCTCTGCATTATCGAAAAGCAATTTCTATGTACGAGAGTTTTTTTTTGTCGACTTTGATGTGAATCATCTGCTTTGATTCAAATATGGAGGATCGATAGATAAAATACAAAAAAAGTGTTGTTGGAATATTATGCAAATGGAGAACGTTCACAACGTTTTACCGCCAAGAACTTGGCAAACATGGAAATGAAAGCACTTGGATCGGCAACATATAACTTAAAGATAGAGTGACATATCACATGGACGAATCTCATAAACTAAATCTTTTTATTATTTTTATTTTTATTATGATTATTATTATTTTTGAATGTTTTTAAATACAAATTTTTGGATGTATATGGTGTATTTTTGTTATTGCATTTTAAAAATATAAATTAAAATACAACGCACGTAAAATTGTTTTTAAATCACTTTTTTATTTGACAGAATAATTATTTGCATATTAAAAAAAAATGTATAATTAAGTAACATTTATTATATTGTAAAGAGAAAATTGTTTTATATTTTTTCTTCTTCTTTTTTTAAACTTAATTATTAATAAGATTAATATAATTTTAATTTCAAAATTTATTATTAATAAATTTATTTATTTTTCTCTTAGTGTTTCTTTAGTAAATTAAATGAAACAATGGCTTTAAATCTGTTATATTCCTGTGTGATTTATATTTGTATTTTTTTTATGCTGTTAATTTATGTAATTATATAATTTTGTATAATCCAAGCACCTGTTGACAGGATCTCTTTGTAGGAGATCCTAACAGGACTTTAAAAATTTTGCTTGGATTTGCACCTTTTGCTTGGATTGTGTGATTCCATAATTTTTTGTTATTGTTGTTGTTGTTGTTTTGGTTGGACTGATGGGGAATTTGATAAAAATGTAAAATTGACAGAAGTTTGCGAATCCAAAAAGGTATAGACTAGCTCTCTACAATTTACCAACAGTCATTCAATTTCGGTTTCTTTTTCTATGGTAATTTTTATTGGATCGATACGAGTACTTTTTATTTCTAGTCCTCTAAATTCAGCAAAGTTTGGATTAAAAATTTCCTTTCAGCCCTGTATGTGATTGTACGTTTGTGTATTTTGTAGGGATAATCTATGTTTCTATGGGCCTTAGCCAAGTGGTGAAATGCTTGACTGTGGGCTGAAGAAAGCTGGTTCAATCTCTGGCTGAGGTCGGGGATTTTTTCCCATGCTAAATTCTCCTCCAGACTGCTTCCCCTAAAGCAGTGCTTTTAAAATATTTTTCTCTTCACGGCACACTTTTGTTTTAGCAGAAATCCCGCTTCACATCAACTTTTTCAAAGCTTTTTTGCCTTCCCAGAATCCTTTGAAAAACATCGAATATTTACGAATAGAACAGTTTGGTTTTTAAAAGAAAGACACCTGAAATATTCTTTAAGTGGATTTGAATGAAAATTAATATTTTATTAACTTTAATTGTTAGAATGAATGATGTTATTTGAATAGTGGGAAGCCAAATATTGACTACAAATGTACTCTTAGAATTTTCTCGTGACATCGCCAAGGCACACTGGGTTTGAGAAGCACTGTTCTAAAGAACGGGTACGAGATTTATTTCGCGAGGTTTAAAGGCTGATTTCAACTTAGTCCCGTGTGGTAACGAGGAAAAATTGTTCTCCTGCGAGGAATGAAAGCGAAGTAATTCTGTATAATTTGTTTAAATGTACACAAAGAGAGGGAGAGAAAATGTTAAAGCATTGATTTCGAAAATCCTCTACACCTTTAAAAGTTATCGTAAAATTATCATAAATTCTGCACAAAACGAAGAGAACAAAAATTTACAACATAATAAATGTTATATTTTTAAAAAAAAAATTTAAACAAAAGGTTTTTTTTCTTCTTCTTTATATATATAATTAGAAAGATTATCTGTTTAAGATTCTGTAATACAAACAATCTAGATTATGAAACTTACACATTTATTAAATGTTAAAAAACTTCCTAATCAAGCATGTTTTATCGCAGAAAAGGTAAAAGTTTGGTTGTCTTTGTAACATGTCACGAACTTCCTTGCATAAAATTCTGAGAGTTATTCCTGTGCTTCACTTCACTGGACAAATTAAATTTAACATCTTAAGAAAAACTTATCAGATTAGTTTGTTTTTTTTCGTCCTGGTTACATTTTCTAACAATTAAATAAATAAGTGTGACGGATAATTTTCTTGTTGTAATTTATTGCAGTGAATATGTCGTTTTCTGCTAATTCACTAATATGGAAAAAAAAAAAAAAAAAAATCGAAATTTCAGGGGTGTTTTTTTTTTTAAAACAGCTTTTTTAACTATTAATCAAAGACGAAGTACCTTTTCTGAATTCTAATGATTTAAAACACTAATGGTTATGCGGCATTAATAATGAAGTAACGATGGAGGTCTCTAAAAAGCCTTCTGTTTGAAGCGCCGCTGGTGTAGTGGCGGCATCCTTTGCACGAAGCGTCTCACGGCTTCTCCAGAAGAATTGATTCTGGCGCTGATTTCAGAGATCGTCTTCGATCGCAGCTGAATGTAGATGCAAACGACTCTTGATCACAGAGTCATCAGGCGAACACGATAAGAAGAACAAGGATGCTGCCGGGCTTAGAAGAGACCACCACAGTCAACCTTCTATCGTATTGGCTCATTTGTTTCATGGTATTTTGCATTGCAGTCATATGCCTCTTATACTTCTCCATCATCCACTGTAATAAGAATAACTATAAATTTACTCATTTTCATCAAACTAATGTCCTCTGAAAGAATCGGTCATCTCTACAAAGTTTATGGGAAAGTTTTGCTATAAAAGTAAGTTCTATCTTCGTGCAAATTCTTATTAGGGTTATTAAGGAAACTTCTATAGAATGCAAAGTTCGTTTAAAATAAATCGTTTTAATTTTATTTTGATTTCTTAAGGATATTGCATTTCTATTTTAATTTTTTAAAATTTCACAGTACAGTAATATCAATCAATATATCGAAAATTAACAGAAAATTATGTTTAAAAATTAAATATTGAAAAAAAATATGAAAATGAGAAGATATTTGAATGTAACTATTTACATAGATAAAAAAAAAAGTTTTACTTATTTATTACCTCAAAAATTAATTTAATTATCATTTAATCATGATTGATTTTTTTTTCTAATAATCATCATCAAACAGAATACATTTATTTATTTATTTATTTATATATTTATTTATTTATTTATTTATTTATATAGCAAACAAAAAAAGTTTTTGGGTGTTATTATTGTTTATCTAAATAAATTAGATGGTAATACAACTTAAATAATTTAATAAATTTAGCTTATAAATAAGTCTTCAATTTGAAAAGAGCGCTTTTGTATGTAAGTTCAGAGAATATCACCAGATGGCATCATTGTATGAGGTATTTTGTGATTAGCGCCTGCTTTAAGACGTTTAAATAGGGAGATATCAAAATGAACTAAAAAAAACACACACTTAATTGGAAACTACAATTTGTTTGACATTTTCCACATTTAAATTAAATCAGTGAAAGCATTAACAGTTATTGTTTGGATGAATCTAGAAATAATAATAGTAGAGCAAGACCGGATTAAGGCCAGTTGATGCCCTAACTTGTAAGCACAGTTCAAAAAAGAAAGATGCCCCTTGATCCTTTCTTTACTTAGCTGACAAGTTATTTAGACTCGGTATCTATTGAAGATGAAATAAGACATAAAAACTTATTTTTCTTCAAGGATGCCTCTTGCAATAGAACACAAAACTTTATTAAATATAAACTGACATTATTATTATTATATCGAAAAAGCTTCAAACCATGGGTTTATTATTATTATTATTATTATTATATATTTAATACTAAATAACAATAAACAACATAAGTCAATTACTAATAACTGTGACCAGAGAAGAAAATACAAATTTTCAACATTGGTTTTATGCATTTTTTAATAATTGCATAAACTTTTATGCAGTTTTTAATGCAGAAATTTATTACAAAAGTTTTTATTCACCCTCCAAAAGATTTAAGTACAAACAAAGATCTTTTATTATCTTTAGTTAAATAATGTGATCTCGAGATTTAAGCACATTTTTCAATTTTCAAAATCCTCTTTCTACAGACATCGATGTTGTTTGGACAATTTTTTTTTTTTTAAATAAATATTCTAATAAAGAAATATTATTTGTATGAAGCAAAAAAAAGTCCTGTATTCCATTGCTTTCAAACATGGAAGATATATAGCTTTTATAAGGAACAAAGGATGCAACTTAAAAAATTTATTATTTAAAAAGATTCTTCCTACTTTGTGATTAAAAAAGTCTGTAATCAAGTCTTCTAAATTTAGCAGAACATAGTAGTTCTGTTCAGATTTTTAATATGTAGGAGTTGAGACAATGAACACTCAGCTACGCAATTTATGACATTAATGTTAAAAATATAGGGCAAGGCAAAGTCTATATTTGAAATACCCACTAAAAACTTGTCTTCTGAAATTACTTTATTTAGTTCGACACAACTGAATCTGATTTTAACAGTTTTGTTGCACTGAACTTACGGCACACACAGGAGTGAAACTGGTTATGCTCAACATAGAGATTACTATCCAACTACTCTGGGCCAGCATCAATTAGCTTTTAGGAACACTGAGAATACCTTTTAGTATAGTAGATGAAATTACATTATTTGGTACATCACTTAAGAAATTCTCTGCTATTTCTTTGTGCACTTCCCTTTCTTCTCATTTGAATTTCTAGTTTTTCAACAATTGTGTAAAAAGTGGTGATATAAAATTTACCTATGATTTTCAGATCTATTTTAGGTGCATCTCCTACGTTTGGATACCTTCCTTCTGAAATGTTTGCATGTTTGAACACACTTTAATAGGTAGCATTTCCTTTGTAAGTGCTTCAAATCTTTCAAAGTCATCTGTTAAAGTGCATAATTGATCAACTAATGTTGAAGTGCATAATACAAAACTGCACATGTTTTAAAATTTACAATCCTCATTTTGCAGAACTTGATTTGCTTTATGAAATTCTTGCAAAATTTAATTCTATATAAAAACAAATTCTAGTTGTTGTAGTTTATTTCAGTATTGTCTGATTCTCTTGCATCTCTCTATTGTAACTGGTCGTCAGCTAAATACTCTAAAGCTAATACTCTAAAGCTTCCAAAATCTTTAGGAAGACTTCAGAATTGTTGCTGTTGCCTTAGTTTGTACCTCCTATCTGTATCAGAGACAGAGTTTAACATTCCAAAACAAACTTTAAGAACTTTCCAGGTTTAGGCTGAAAAAAATGTATAGAGCAAATGAATTGTTCATAAAAAATAAACAGCCACTTTCCAGCAGTCAACTGTACTTTGGCCTACCAAATTTAGCAAATGGCTGCGCAGGGCAAATATATTCTAAAAAAAAAACCCTAAAATCTTTTCTTGCTTCCCTAATAATGCTCATTCATGTTAGCAGCTTTGTCGTAGGGCTGACCTCTACATTTTGCTAAATAAGTTTGCAAATTTCACTTATGTAATAGTTTGGTATTTCCTCACCGGTTTGGCAAAGGACAGTTTTTAGCTCTAGAAAGGTTAAAAAGCTGTCCATCTTTTAAGTATCAAAGTACATGGACAACAGTTAACTAATCTATCATGGGACACATACAGCTTCAAGGTGGTTGATTGGATGTAATAAAATAAAGCACAAATAATAAAAATTTGCAGCTCTTAGTATATGCCACTAGGTCCTTTCTGTGAATCTGGAATTCCTGAAAAGTCGAAGGCTACAGCTACGGTATTAGTATCTTCCCTCCCTTCCTTTCGCACCCTCAGCATGTGTTTGTATTGCTTAATTATTAGAGACAGGTGATTCCAATGAAAAGATATGAGCATCAGAATAAAATATATAGGAAAGACAGTGGGACCTCCAAAAATATTACAACCCCCAAGATAAATTCACTAAGATTAAGTAGCAAATTCACAGGTCAATTTTATTACTGATCACAAATGAATTAGATGGGTGCGTAAACCAACCAAAAGATTCGAAATTTCTCACAGGCTCTATTTTTGTTAATATTTACTAAAACTGTTTCTGTATGTATATGCAGGGTGATTGTTTGAATATACACTAATGTCCTTAAATTAAGGGATCTTGCCAAATGAACTGTTCTGGTTGTCCGATCTGATCAAACTTGGGAAGGGGGGATGCAGAAGGTCATCCCAATACTATCCCCACACAAAAAGTAAAGGTGGCAGCACTGCCTCTAACAAAAGAAATATAAATGTCCAAAACATCATTGAGGTAGAAAGCCCGAAACATCATTGATCTGGAGTACTATACAGGTGTTTGTGGAAGGCATAAAGAGCGTTCAGTAGGCTCCCCCACACACAGCTGGGGGGTATGGTTCCCCCCCACACAGCTACGCAAGAAATGCAAAGTGCTGGCATACTGCTCACCAGAGTATCAAGCAAACTTTGGGGATTGCATCCCACTCTTCAACCAATGCTGTCCTCAGCTCGGGTATCGGTCATGGTGGTGGAATGTGTCCAGCAACATGTCTTCTGAGAGCATCCCATGCATGTTTAATTGGATTCAGGTGCAGCGAATTTGCAGGCCACTCCAAACGATGGATATCCTCATGTTGGAGGTACTCATCCACCAGACGAGTCCGATATAGATAAACTCTGTCATCCATGAACAGAAACTCTGGACCAGCAGCACCCCTGAAAAGTCACACATGTTGGTGAAGGACATTGTCCCGCTACAACTGGGCAGTTACGGATCCTCTGTAGAGGATCTGCAGTAGTGTACGAGAGCCCAGCATAAAATGCCTGCCAACACCATCACATCACCACCTCATACCAGTCGTGTTTGACGATGTTGACCCTGTTTCCTTGCTCCCTCCAGTAATGTATCACAGTCTAGATTGTATCGGGACTTGTCAGAAAACCCATGGTGTGTGTTCAATGCACCACAACAAACATCCCCACCGGTGAGCTTGGCTCAAGAAGATGCACCTCCTAGGCCTCCTGGCATACAGACCAACTGGATGGAGTTGCCTGTACACTGTTTGTCTGGATACAGTGGTCTGTATTGCTGGTGCTAGCTCCCTGGCAAGGTGGCATGCCGTGCTCGGGGGTTCATCTGGCTGTTAGTGTCAGATAGCTGTCTTCCCAGGGTATGGTGACATGTGGACGTCCTCTGCTATTGCATCAGGCAATATTTCCATCCTGCTGGAAACGTCTCCATAAGCAAAAGATGACGTTGTTTGACACGTTCAGTGCACAAGACACTTCCACTTGTGACTGGCCTGCTTCAAGATGTCCTATCACTCTACATCTCGTTTGCAGGTCCAAAAGGACACGATGGATCATGGCTAACAATTGAAATACAATACTGTGCAATCAGTGATCAAAACTGTCACACAATTCGTCCTATGTCATGACCTGCACCGCCATTACACAGATGGCATTTCTGAACTTTATTTATTCAGACAGAATGGGTTTTTACCATTTTTATTTTTGTGGTGGTATGGTATTGGGAAGACCTGTACCCGCCTACCAAGTTTTGTCCCGACCGGACAACCAGAACAGTTCATTCTGCAGGAACCCTTAATTTAAGGACATCAGTGGTACTTCAAATGCACCAAGACTTTTGATCACCATACATATTTCAGATATATCCAGATAAATATGAGGCCACAATTTTTTGGATGAGAGAGCAGATCAAAGTGATGGACATCCTCACCATAAAGAAACTGAACAGGATTAGCCAATTCGCAATTATCAATAACAGAAATTCAGATGGACAACAGAAATTCTAAATTGGATTCTAAAGAATGAGAGACAGTCAAATAAACATCTACAAGTGGATGATTATGTAAAACAAAGCGTGTTGTTGGTCTTCATTCAATAAAAAAAAAAAACAGGAAAGAGAAAGAAATTGAGAAAACATAGGGATATCTTCATCATGCAGTGGATTGAAAATGTTTGGGAAATTCATTGATAGAATAAATACATTGCACCTATTTCATGGATCTAACCATTTCATGAATTGGACAAATGTATGCACATTGTGTGAACTGGTCTGTTCTCTTGCTCATTTCATGTGCAAGGAAAAATGGACAAAAATTGCATTAACTGTAAGGAAAAAGTGGCTACTTGGAGATGCTCTTCTTCTTCTTTTTTAGTCCTTAACTGGTGATTGGGTTTACCTCGTAGCCAATACACTGTTGTAGGTGCCACAGGATTCGATGAATTACTTACAATATCTTTTCATTTTTTACAATCAATGTGAAGATGCTCAGTCATAGCTTTATAATTAATATTAAAATAAATGTTAAGTTATTCAAAATTTTAAAATGATGGACATTATATAATCATAATATTAACAATAACAAACAAATAAACATAACATAAATTATAAAAAAAATGGGCAGAAATTTGTACAATTCTTGAAATGATCAATTTCATTATTGGGATGTAACAAATACACACACAGTATATTTTATTCTAAAATTTGATTAATTTAAGTAGTTTTTAATTTAATGCGGTGTTTCTTGTTTTTTTTTGTTTTTTTGTGTTTTGTTTTTATTTTTTGGCAAATCATTTCCTTTGAGGTCGATAATGGTCCTGTTTTAGGCAACTGAATTAAAAATGAGTTTAAAGAGACATCACATATCATCTATAAATAATGTAGAAAATAAAATAAAAAATACATGTAATGTCCAAAAGGTTATGACTGTATTTGTACAGCCATTTTTTTATACCAACAAAAGAGTTCTGATCTTCAATTGGGAAAAGAATTGTGTAAATCATCTTGTTTGAATGATTATCAACCCTTTCTAGAGATAAATCAAAGAATCTTGGAGAAACTTGTTCTTACACAGATCTCCACTAAAATGAAAGCGAAGAAATAAAATTCTCTCTCTGTAATTCTCAAAATATAGAAATATTATCATTAACATTTTTTTTCTTTGAATCTCCTCCAATAGTCCTAGAATGATAACATCATTCTGGGAAATTTGTACATCTTTTTCAAAAAGAATAGACTTCAATAAAAAATAAAAATGTTTTGAATAATTACAAAAATGAGTAATAACTGAGCCACAGATATTTGTTTTTGAATGAAGTTTATGTAGAGAGAAACATTGCCATCTTCCACTTATTGTTTTTATTACAAATGGTAATTTGAATTTTTTTTTTATTTTTCACCCACTGTAATCCATTCTGCCTCCCCTATTATTTGTATATGGTTTAAACTGATGTCACATGTTTCACTCTACTCCACTTATTATTCTATAATCTTATTCACTTGACAACGAGGCATAGACCGCCTCGAATTTATATATTTATTGTACATGAACTTTTTAAAACTGTGATATATGGTGACCTCAATTTATGTATTAATATTAATAAGATACACACGTTAAAGATCCATGTAATGTAATCCACTTTCTTTTATTATATTGCATGAACACTAAAATAGTTGTACATTGAGGATGGTGAAATACAGCTGATTTCTCAAAAAAAAAAAGAAAAACAGTGAAAATAAGACACTTTTCATGTAGCAGATCTTAAACTATGTATTTGATGTAATGTCTGCTAACCATTGTGATGAAAAAAGCCTCAATAATACAATATCAAGAAACTTGAAGAAACTTTTTATAATGGCTGATGAATTTAATATAGAAAACCTATCATCAAAAATTACCATATTTGGTCTCTTACGGTTAGATATACACATGCTACGTAAAAAAACATGGGCTGATACTGTGAAATCTACTAAGCATATACAAAAAAGAATGAAATGCTCCTGACCTTGATGACAAATAGAAAAGAAAATGGCAATGAGGTTTCTTTTCCTGTTGATCAAAGACATTACTTTGAGAAGATTGATTCGTCTTTTTGTAACAACAACAAAAGATGGGGAAATTTCAGTCAAGGTCACTGCATTTTTTTTACAGTTGGACTTTTTTAATCTATAAACAAAATGATAAAAAAAAAATCTATGAAGGGTTATCTAAAGTAATTCATGGAATTACATCGAATGTAGATGGAATTGGTATTTTCTTGAACCCTTGATTTCTCAACCCTGAAATGGATGAAAGCCACCAAATCATAGAGAAAGATTCATATAAAGCATATTGAATATATAAAGCATGTTTATTAAGAAAAATCAATACTTACTTTGATAGAAAACTCAAGATAATTCAAGTGTTAAAGAGAAATCAAAGATGATGATCAAAGGAATATCTAGCAATAATGTGGAAATCTGATTGTTTAGTTTAGAAAGACAGGATATGTTACATGATGTCAGTTTTGAAGATGACAAAAAGAAAATAAAAAAAGATCACAGTCTAAAAATATGATCCACGAGATACTATGTACCAGAAAATTGCAAAGACAGAAATACATATATGGACAGTGATGTAGCAACCACGTATTGCCAAGTAGAGGAAAATCAATGGACTTCTAACTATGCAAATGACAATAGAAATGAATTAAAGAGATCTATGGAAGTCAAAAGAAAAGGTCAAACAGAATCTACATTTTGCAAAAACAACAGCAGCACATACATTGCAAATGTAAACATCCTGTATACCTGACTTGTAGATTTTTTTTTTTTTAATTATTATTATTAGAGGAATTGACAAATTTGGTCTCAGTATAAAAATTTGTTGATCATTGCATTAATTAGCCAGGATGATCGAGACGAATATATGGCTGCCAGAATTGCTAGTTCTTTAGCGTTACCCAGAATGCACCAAAGAGGGCGAACTAGCTTTTACACCCGCAGAAACAAATGAAGCACTGATGAAGAAAGAATGAAACATACAAAAGCTCCGCGACAGGATTCGAACCCAGATTCCAACATTGCTGCCCCTGGCAGAACCACAAGGCTGATGTGGCACAGACAATTAGGCTGGCTTCTCAAGAATTTTGTTGTGTTGTGTTAACTTAT
Source organism: Thereuonema tuberculata (assembly GCA_023159025.1). NCBI lineage: Eukaryota > Metazoa > Arthropoda > Chilopoda > Scutigeromorpha > Scutigeridae > Thereuonema > Thereuonema tuberculata. The sequence continues at coordinate 14,169,123 of JAFIDM010000002.1, forward strand.
CCCTTATTGGCTAGAATGCTTCTGTCATTAGAAGCATATTCTGGAGGCACCACTAGGTAACAGACAGACTTCAGTCCTCTGTTGAAGGGAAACAAATAAAGAAGAAGAGAGAAACATACAAGCCCCTCTCTGGGATTGAAACCCAGGTTTAAACATATCAGCCTCATGGCAGACTGTAACTTTGACCTAAGGCTGTGTATTTAAATTGTTGAGGTAGTGGAAGTTATAAACATGAAACAATTGTTTACTGCCAAACCTTCAGAAGAAAACACAAACCAAAAAAACCTTGTTTAAAAAAATGCTGCAACAACATAAGCTTGAGAATTTTAGTGACACAAAATGATTCACATAGATATTTCAAAATATATATATTTATATATATATTTCTTTTTAAGTCTTTCAGTAGAGAAGTATTTGTAGTAGAAGTTCATTTACAAGTTCAGTTAAATAAAGTTGAAAGACATTACTCTCTAATTTCCTGTTATTTCTATGTTTACTTAAATAAATTACTAAATTTTTAATATTTTCATTTACACCATAAAGAATCCAACCAACTATTACCAAAAATATGGTTTTCACATTTTAACATTATTAAAAAAAAAATATTCAAAAGCACAAATAGAAACATTTAAACTGTATTGGTTACCCAAATAATAATAATAAGCACTGAAATTAAAAATAACTATGAAATATCTCCTTGTAGTAAATGAGAGTTTTTTTTTTATTTTTTTATTTTATTCTAGTTTAAGTAAGTTGCATTCAGATGGAGAAAAGGTGGTGTCTTAGTAAGACCACTTACAAAATGCAATCCAATTTCAATATTCACTGGTGGAATAAAATCTGTTGTATATGATAGATATATCTATTTACCTTTTCTGGCTTGGTTTTCATGGATGATTAGAAGAAAACATTTTATTGAAGTGTTTTTCTTTCACATCCATTAAGAGTAAAAAAAAAAAAAAAAATTAAACTTTTTAAAAAGCATTTATAAAACAGCTCAAAATTGCTTATCATGAATCTCTTTATTACTTTTTTTTTCTTTCAGACATTCAAAACCCACTGATAAAAAAAGAGAATGGCAATTTAAAATAGTTGAAATAGTCGTTACAATACTGTTACTGTAAATATATTACATTATTTGGTATAGACACTTCTACAGTACTATAATGCAAATGTCTGTATTCAAATTGTATAGACACTTGTTTACTGGCTAAAGGAGCAATTTGATTCTTAGTGAGGAATTTTTTTCTTCTTTTTTTTACTTGTTTCTTTAGATTGATCTTTGATCTTAGGCTTCTGATGAGTGGGGACTGAATTTGTTTTTTTTTTTTTTTTCTTCTTTTTTTTTTCTGTTAATAAAAAAGGCAGGCAAAGTGTCAGATCAGTTCTTTTACTTCAAATTCATTCCATTGGTTATTTTTTGTTAGGATTGTATATTTATTGTCCCCAAAAAGAACTACCTAATTTATAAGACTTATCTATGCATATAGATAGATTATTTGCTTTTGCTTTTTTTTAAAGAATTCTTCTAATTATTATAAAGTGGTTATAAAGCACATAAAAATTGTTTTATATAAGATAAATTTTACTCCATTTCCAATTATTAACAAAAAAAAGCATTTGTATTTATTTTCAATGTAAAAAAAAAAAAAAAAAAAAAAAAATCTAAGATTCATTATAGGCAAAGTGGAAAGGTACTTGTTACAATATTTACGTTATTAACATTACAGAGAAGACTTGCTTTCTTATTTGGATTTTAAATAAAAAAAAAAATCATATAACAAAAAAGGATCTATTTAATCAAAATTAAGTAAAATAATGATGTAAAAAAGATTGTTTGCTGAAAGTTTTTTTCAGTACATTCTTACCAAATATCAGTTGGCTTCAATGTAAGCATCTGCATACAACAAGTGGTTCAATGTAGCTCACAAATGATCAATGCTGTTAAAATTCTTGAAAATTCAATTTTTTTTCATTATTTTGTCTTACAATAATACATCATCATTGGCATGGATAGACACATGCACTTCAAAAGGCCTCTGATTGAAGGGACTTCACACAAGGTGATGACATTTCTAAAAGTTTCATTATAATGATAATGGTACTGATACTAGCAAGTAAAGTGAGGGGATCTCTCACTGATTCATAAATCACTGAAATGCTCCTGACTTGAAAATACCAAGAGTAAAGAACTTTTATTATTTGAAACCTTGCAAAAAAAAAAACAAAACAAAAAAAAAACCTTTTATGTTCCTTTTATTGTATTATAGAATTCGGAATAATATGTTTAAAAGATTTCACAAAGTTCAGTTAATGTATATTGATGTTACTTGATTTTTTTTGCTTTACAGAAAAATATATAATTAATTTATTGTTAAGTTATTAAAGAGAAAAAAAATGAAGCAATATTTTCTTCATTAATGCTTAGATTCAAATAACATATAAACAAATTTGCATTGAATAGAAAAGTAAATATGGATAAGAACTGAGAAAAATAGCAGAAAGAACGCCAACTTTTATCTGGATTGTAAAGGAATTTAATAAAAAAAAAATAATAATTTTATTCTTGCTTTTTAAGATCTGAAATCTGAATTGTAAGTAGTTATAGATCAAACTAATTAGAGATCGCTAACTTGTGAGATGACTAGCTATCAATTATCAAATGATGACATTAGAAAAATAGTTATTATTTATTAAATAAGTCCTCAAGATTAATATAAGATAACCATTAGAATGGATGAGAAAAATATTTTGGAAAAAAGTGATTTTAGAATCAAAATGGATTGGAGGTATTTTTAAAGATAAGTAAGATTCAAATGATATTTGACTAATAAAGTAAATTAGGATAAAAAATAGCTGAGGGTATTGGTTAAATAGATTTGTTATCATGAGACATTATTAAACGAGTCAAAAAAGAAGAAGAGTTATGACTTATTGTTTCCTTCTAATAAAAGTAATTGGTTTTCTAATTTATTTTTTTTTTCATTTACTTATTTCCTTGTTGATTAAATAGGTATTTTAACTTCAACTTTGGAATATTTCAAAGCGGTTTCTTAAGGATGTGTGAAAAGTAAGTATATCTCTTATCTTTTTCTGTTGTTTTAAAACAAATGTATAATGTGTGTTATCTTGAACAATATCCACAATCACAGTCAAGCTAAGATAAGTAATTCCCTTTGTTAATCTTCTTTTGTTTGTATAAGATACTGCCCTGGTTCACTTTGAACAATATTATGTTCATTTTATTTATTTATTTATTTCTTTATTTATCATACGGCATTAATTAGCCAGCAGACGATTCTCTGGCTACCAGACTTGCTAGTTCTTTAGTGTAACCCAGGGTGCACCACAGGGGTGCGAACTAGCTTTTACATCCTCAGAAACGAACAAAACATTGAAGAAGAAAGAATGAAACATTCAATCCACAATGTAATTCGAACCCAGATTCTCATGGCAGACCGCCGTTTAGACCACTCAGCCACGCCGGAATGGCTACATTTTACATAATCTAATGCAATAAAAAAAAATCCTAGAGGCTTGAGAAATATTGAAAAAAATGAATATAGAAATCAAACAGCATAGAAATCATAATTAGTGTAAATGAAGCAGATGCAAGTTTTATGTGAAAGTGTAGAGTAAGTTTTATAAAAATCATGGATGTAGAAATTATTTTTCAAAAATAGCAAAGTCAAAGTATTGAAATTTAATAAGGACTAACATATCTTATGGTTTCAAAATAAATAAATAAACTATTTGTCTTTGAAATCTGTAATTCTATCTTTCCTCTAGGTAGAAAATCATGTTTTACCACCAGTGACTTTAAGCAATCTATATTACTAAAATCTTTTATTTCGCTATCTGTCTGTCCGGTGCAATTGTTAATTTCCTGTGAAAAAAATTACTACAATGAAATGCAACGGGAATCGAACCTGCAACCTTTTGATCCGATGTCAAACGTCTTATCCATTAGGTCATGGGAACTACATTCAAATTATTGTTTCTTATCACTCCCTTTGTGTGTGTGTGGCACAATGACAGAAGAGCCAGAGAAAAAAGAAAATAACTTAAATTTCAATGTTCATTTTTTTAGCTTCTCTCCGTCAACAATGGCACGCGCTATCAAATAATGAGTTCATTCACAAAGGAATAAAATATCACTTTTTACCATAACCACTTCAAATCGATTCTTCTTGGATTATCTCATACTTACCATGAGGAGACAGGGGGATGGCCTAGTTAAATAAAATATGCTATTTAAATCATAAAATAAAAAATGAAATTTAACTAATTTTGGACAGTTTATGCATCACAAAATAATATAAAAACCTTAAATTTCAAATTTTAACTTAAATAAGAGTTTATGAATTTGGAAAAAAAATATATGACAAGGAATAATTCAGTGATAATGTAATATTCAAAGGATTTAAATATTTCTAAAAGAGAAACATGATGCTAGAAACATAATTTCATATATTCGCAAACCAATAGAAAACAAGAAAGTAACTGTGATTTGATAGATGAAGAAATGATTAAATATAAGAAAGAGGCTCCACTGGTTTGATTAATGCATGGACCAGAGAATCCAAATGTAGTTTTCTTCTAATTAAATTCCTGAGTTTCAATAGGGAAAGGGAGTTTCTAAGATTGAGCTGAGTTTAATGGTTACTACTAAAGGCTTACCCAGGATTTTGTAATGGGAAGGGTTAGGATGTCGTAGTAATTCAGCCAAACAACGGAAACGTTGCTTCTTTTTCCGGATGCAGGGGAGAGAGTTTAAAAACAAACCGATGAACTTCCAACCCAAAAAAAAAAAGGTCCAAAAACCTAATTTCTTCCATTTCGGTTGAAATGGAGCAAGGATTTACAACCAATGGTTTCTACATCACACCTAATGGGTTAGACTTGATAATATAGGAGCCTTCTTCCTTAACACCCAGTCATTCACTGATTGCACTTAGATGTTTTTATTTCTTGGGGGGGGGTTGGAACAAATATAGAGAATTGTTAAAAAATTTTAAGCCAAAATATTCTCCCTCAAAGGATTGTGAATTTTATTTTTCATTATTTTAAAAATGCTTCACACAATTTTCAATAGAAAGTTTCATTTCTTTAATTATTGCTGAAAAGATAAAAAAAAGTCCAGTTATTGAGGATGACATTTAATAGTACATCATTTTTAGAAGTTTCCATCAATAAATTCTTTGAATTTTACAAAGAATCTCTTGTTGGACTGTAGCAAGTTTTCACTAACAAATCGAGCAAGTTTTTCCAAACAAACTTCTGTGTTGAATATTTATTGTGGTGTAGAAGTTCTCAAAACTTTTCAGAAGATTGTTTCTTAGAAATTCGTGTTATTCTAATTGGCTGAAATTTTTTCAGTTATTTTCTAAATAAACAATGTTAAGGTAAACATTACCTATGTCAATAGCTATGTCAAAGTAATAGATGAAGTCACTGGATAGACTTTTCAAGTCAAAAAACATCTCTCTAGCGACCAAGATAAGACTTGTACAGAGTCTGGTCTTTTCTGTGTTTATCTACGGATGTGAAACTTGGACGACAAAGATACGAGACAAAAGACAAGATTGATGTCTTGGAGATGTGGTGCTGGAGAAGAATGTTATCGATACCATGGACAGCGCGAAGAACGAACAAATCAATTTTGGATGAAATCAAATCGGACATCTCACTCAGTTCTAGGATCACCAAATTACGTCTTGCCTACATTGGACATATTATTAGACATGATAGATCTTTAGAGAAGGACATTATGTTGGGAAAAATAGAAGGCTCTAGACGAAGAGGAAGACCGGCAACCAGATGGCTTGATACTATTACAACTACGACAGAGATGACCCTGGCCGATCTTTGTGAACTTGAACTTCCTATAGATTGTTCATCCATCAGGTCGCCATGGCTTGGAATCGAGTGAAAGGCCTTGATTGATTGAAGATAAACATTACAAAAAAAGGAACTTTGTTTTTCTTTCCAGTACTTCTTTCTAATTTCATTTCCAATGGAACATATTCTTTCTTGGAGATTGTTGTTTATTCTCAATCAAATTATCTGTTGCAATTCTGTCACCTATAAATGTTTATTTAAAGACAACGATTTTTTTGAAATACAATTTCTACTTTTGCAAATAAATGCTAGATCATTATTCACTGTTTACAAATATAGCAAATTATCCTTTCAAAAGATATGATCACAAAAAATGTGTGAAATCATTTAGCTTCAAAACTTTAAGTCATTTCTTAACAATATTAGAAAAGATGATAAAAAGTGAAGCAACTTCTGATAGATATATTGAAATACACAAAGATGTTATGGCTGTGATGATGTCTCACAGCACAGTTCCCACAATTCAAAAGTTAATTGCAGGAAATTCATGAGTGCAAATAATAGTTGGTGCCACTGGTCAAGAGATAGAATAACACTGAATGAAAAAAAAAATGATTGAATGTTTTTATTAAAAACTTTACCATCAAATTGAAATTTATAATGACTTTTTTTGTGGAGTGTTGCTCCACATATTGATCATTGATACTTTGTAATGCTGGAATACCTTTGCTTATGGTTTGTAACAATTCAAATCAAACATCTAATTTGCTACTGATAACTGTCCTGTAACAAACCCTACAAAACTTTTACTAGAATCATGACTGGTATGCAAACCAGCCATGGAATCAGGCATGCATCCACTTGCCTTGATTATTTACAGGTAATTAGAAATTCAGTAAATTAATAAACATTAAGCATAAAGGAATTGGAGGTTTTGGAAGTAATTAAGTTTACATTAAATGACAGTTAAGCATTGTATGGGATTGTTTCAGTTCCGTTGTAGGCAGTACGATACAAGGTAAATACAACAGCAGACATGAAGATATGAATTTGTATTTCCTTTATTTGAAAACCTTGGAACACAAATGGCTACCAATTCCATATCAATATGAGCAAAGGTGACAAACTTTAAATGCCATCATCAGTGTAGTAAGATCTAATCAAAATGGTTTCCTTCTCTGAAGCAAAAAGAAATGGTTTATATTGTTATATTAATATTTAAGGTGTTCATAATTAAAGTTCACATTTTGAAAGATGTAACTGGAGAACCAATCAGTGGAATGACTTCATATTTCACATGAGGACATCCATGGAAATGAAATTTTGTTTGGTGCAAAAAAAAAAAAAATACTTCCAAAGGTGGTCGCTAGGGCAATATATGGCGCTGCAGTACTATACTGGATATAGATGTTACACAAGGACATATTCGATATGGTTTTCCCTGGTATCGACAACATATGAAAATTGCAACATTGCATGCATGCTCAACCACAACATGTAGAGTGTCACTCATAATGTTGTGACTATGGCATGTAAATGCTGGTCTTCAGGTCCCCGGATCTCAACCCTGCAACTCTTGGCTGTGAGGGGCATCTCAAAGACCTTGTCTATTGTGAACACCTAGCCAATTTAGGGAACCTGAAGACCAGCATAACACGCTGTATTCACAACATTACGAGTGACAGTCTTATGTGCTGTGATTGAGCATGTAATGTTGCGATTTCAGTATGTTGCTGATGCTGGGAAAACCTTATCGAACATATCCTTGTGTAACAAACAACGAATCATGTGAATCCACTACAGTATTGCAGCACCATATATATCCCTAGTGACCACCTTCAGAAATATTTTTTTTTTTTTTTTTTTACTCCAAACAAAATTCCATGGCCATGGACGTCCTCATGTGAAATATGAAGTCATTTTGCCGATTGTTCTCCAGTTACAGCCTTTGTGATGAAATGTGAACTTTAATTATGAACACCCGCTTGTATATGTTGTTCATGATTTTGTATATCAATTTACTTCTTGTATATCTAATTTACTTCTTATCTTCTTAGAATCCTAGCACCATTCGAATGGGGAAAAAAACAAGGAGAGCACAGTTTTAATCAAGTAAGGAAATAATTTTAGAAGACGAATCTTAAGAAAACAATAAGACAGATTCTATTTTCTTGAAGAAAAAAATAAAAGAAAAGTATTCAAGCTATATTACATTTTTGAGACATTAAGAAAATGTTGTTAAGTATTCATAGGTAAAGTCTTGCAAATATTCAGTAGAAAAAAAATATAGAACAAAAGATAATGCTAGGAATTCTGCCAATTGTTAGGACTTTTTACACCAATTGTTGCAACATAATTTTATTTAAAAAAAGCCTGTTACTTTTCATATTTTTTTTCTGAATCTTATTCTAGATATTGCATCATATTTGTAAGTATTTTTTTTTTTTTGATAAATTTGGAAGAATTATGTAAGAAATGTTATTATATTTATGATTTTTAAAAGGAAATTACAAATAAAATTGGATAAAATAAAGTTCATGTAAAACAACGATGGAATGTAGAATCCCAAAAATTCCAGATTCTTCTATAAACATCAAAACAAGATGTTGCTTGTAATGGGGTTCATTGATGTACAAAAAGTTTTGAGTTTGCAAGTTGAATTATAAGGCCCTGATAAGAGCTAAGTTAAAATTATCTGTGTACTGGTTTGGTGAGGCTGTAAAGTAAAACAACTTGAGGTATGTTGTGGAGTAACAGATGACTTGTTTATAATAGATTGGGTATCTCTATTAGAAAGCTAGGATGTTCGCTAAACACCAGATGATCTATCAGGTTAGTCATAATACTTGGCAGGGTTTAGATGGCAATGAATCTGATAAAATGAATTTTTATTAGGAGGTTGATCTATTTTATGTATAGACTTAAAGAATGTGTTTTTCACTCGGACACTCTGCTACGTACATCTCTAGCCATTACACCAAACTCTTTGACAAATAATTCTGATAAGATTGCAACTCCTTGACAAATATTCTAAATAAGATAAAAAACCCATACTTATTTATCAGATTATTCACCTATAAAGGCTCAGTCCTATTCCCATTCACCAGTACTCAGTGAATCATCTGAGATCCTCAAAAATGTTGAGATTCTAGATGCCATTGCTATTTTCTTGTTAAGTACGTATACCTTATTCCATCCAACTTTTTTTTTTTGACTAAAGTAAATGAATGCCCAAGTGATCCTATTATGAATTACAGCAAGCAAATAAAATTACAGAATGCAAGATAGACCCAGCAGCATTAGAGAAGTTTAAAAAATAGAATTTTTTTTTCTCTAAATATTGCCAAGTTGGTTGCAAACTTAGTGACAAATAGATAATTAATAATCTGTATACAAACAAATATACGTACTGATAGTTGATATATTTTTTTTTAATATTTAGTGATGATGTGATATTTAAATAACATTTAAGGATGGAAAAAAGATGCTATGTCTTCCAAGGCTCTCAATTACTATTTATTTTGATGTATTTATTTAACATTGTTTTTTATTATGTTTGATATTTAATATAAAAAAATAAATTTTAATTGTACTTTTTATTTGGTTTTTGTAGAATAATTTTATAATGGCTGCAATAGCAGTACTATATCTTTTACAACATTTTAAATGAAATCTAATTATTGTTGTTTAGTTGGAGAACTGCACATATGTATGAAAGGTAAATCAATCCAAGTCAAACTGCTGAATTTAACATTATTATAAAATAAAATGACAATAACAGTACATACTGAAAAAATATCTTTACAATTATAAGATATTTATAAGATCCTATATTAATATATTTTTAAATTTAAAATAATGTCAACAGTAACATGACAATAAAATAAATGTTTTTCAAATGTTTTACTCTGCGAGAATATGGATATTATCTTAACAAAATTATAGACAAAGAGGAAGGACTGCTTGCTAACTTTCACCTTTTTACCTGTAATAAAATGCAGGATGTGGCAGAAGTTCTTATGTCATTTTACTATTTTATGTGAAAGTGGGCAGTTAGGGCTCTTTCACACGAAGCAACCTTGGGCGCACGGCCAGTAAATTTTGGCCGCAATGAAAATCGCGTCTCGTGTGAAAGGCTCCATTGAAATCTATAGAACGATGGTGGTCACATGAAGAATGACGTCATTTCGCGGCCAGAAGCGACCAAGCGGCCACATGTGAAAGGCTCCACTGAAATCTACCGAATGGCCTGGTCACGTTGTGTGAAAAGAGTCTTATCGTATGAAACATTTGTATATAGTAATGAAAAGATCAACATAGTTCATCTTTGTAACATGTTACATAATAAAGCATAACAGTAAAATGTTAATAATAATTAAAACACTGATAATATTGGTAACGCTACACAGAATATTCATGATTTTTTTTGTTAGATAAAGTAAATAAAGGTGGTGCACTTACTTATTTCATGGGGATGGTGAAATCCCTAAAGTTTCAGGATTCAACATGAATCTCAACTTCAGGGTTGAAAAGCAAAAGAACACAAACAGAGGACAGAGTAGTGTCTATACACCTGTAAGCTACATGTAAAGGCAGGTGTGTCGCTTGCCAGTGATGTGCTTGTAAGCTTTAATCTGATAATAATATAAGCTTAGCCAATATCTGCTGTGCGTTTTGTAATAGGTCCTGTTTCTTGAATGACTGTTAGGAGTTGGTTGAAATTGTTAGGATCTTTTGTTTTGAAATGGTTTCTCTTGCTAATTGTGATGGATGTATACATAGTTTGATTATCAAGTCCTGAACTGAGTGAATGCATCAGTTTTACTTTATTCATCTTATATTATTTATCAGTTTCAGCTGTTACAGAATTCAACTGCTTATATGTATAATGTAATAAGAAATATGTCTTATGTTTATGTGGGAATGCTATCCTCAACGAATGTCAGACCTTGTGGAACATAAAATGGTATTGCCTACTAATTGCGTAGGCTTATCACAAAATGGGCACAAAATGCCCATCTTAACATTCTTACATCTGTATCACTTGAACCATATTCTGGATATATTCTGTTGTTTTTTAATTACAACAATATGTTTGATCAACAGGAGACTAACAAGTAAAGGTTACAATAGCATGCCGAGTTGCCGGTTCAGACCATGTGCGTCTGATTTGAAGCTGATTAATAACAATTTCCTGCTTATTTTCCAATCAATATCTGCTTATTTTCCAATCAATATCTGCTTATTGTGTCTGTCTCATCCTTATCGAAGGTCGCAGGCTACTTATAAGCATCTTGCATTGACTTATAAGTGATTTCCCATAGATCACCATGTTAACTTTGACCCCTCATAGCTCCTATACCCCTGGCTGTCTGCCGCTAAAATTTTGCTGGTTAACTTAGATATGGAAGATCTTTCGAATGCACATGGTCTGAACCGACAACTCCGGTGATGCTATCGTGCTGTTTACTTGTAAGTCTGGACTTATTCTAGGAGAAAAGGAATGCAACTTTATTGAAATCTTTAGGATGAAATAAAAAAAAAATCCATAATTATCTACCTTTCTTGTCCCATTCCAAAATGGAAATCCTAATATAAAATTAGATACAAACCAATCAACTTTTCAAATCAGAAAGTATGGGCAAACAATTAGGAAGCTGAGGTATCAAGTGTTATTGCTTTCACAGATTGAGTTATTATAACTAATCTCTTGCAACTGTTTTTGTTTTTTCTTTGGCTCACATCTATCTCTTCTTGAGCTGTATGATTCAGAGCTGTGTTAGGGATTCTACCTTCTTCCATTTTTTTCTATATATTCTTTACATCTTTCTTCTACATCTTCATTCAGTCTTTGACTTTCTGCTCATTCTGTACATTGACATTTCTTTTCTGTCAAGTCTTGTGAAAATTGCAGTTGATCTTAAAATCTCTCAAATTACATTTTGGATTATGTTATTACAGTCAAAGTGCATATTTCCAAACTATTTGTAAGAGTATATTTCTATAAATTTAATTACATAATTTTATTACTGAATCATCTGTTATTTATTTTTCTTTAATCTTAAGATTTATGCTACAAAGCTGAATATTGTTCATTTTGATCTATGCCAACAGTATAGTATTTTCTAGTGTGTTTAAAAGTGGAACTGAGATGTTTGTTCGATACAAATTATTTAAATGTTTGACATTTAAAAATTACTTTTTATCCGAGACGCTTTAGATTTTTGATTGCCATTTTGTTTTATTTGTAAATATTTCCATCTTCTCCATCCATCTTTGTAAATTTTTCCATTTTCTCTTTGCAGAAGTTATAAGTATTATTTGCAATTCATTTTCATTTTAAGTCATTTAAATCATATATTAACATTACTGTTCGCTACATTGTTATCCTTATCTGCTTTTTTTTCTAATCATTTCATTTATATTAAGGTAAAATGAAGGATGATGATGAACCCTACCTTAACAGGATGCCTGTTAATTATCACTTGATTACATTTTTTATGATGTAATATATATTTTGTTTCATTATAAGGACTCTTGATAATATGCTGTGATATACTACTATTACTTAAAATTGTTCATAGTTTTGATCTTGAAACTTCACCAATGTTTTCTTATAGTCAACAAACAAAATACAGACAAAACAAAAATCAGTTCTTCCCATTTTTCAATTGCTTTCTTAATGCAAAAACTGTTTTTTTTTCTTTTCTGAAGACACATTTGTTCATCTATTAAAGATCAAATCTGTTATTTAATTCACTCTGTATGTTATCATTTTTTGCATATACTTTATATACAGAATAAAGTAAACTTAATTTTTTTATTTTCCATTATTTTTCTGAGTTTATGTATCTCTTTTCTTAAATATGGATATTTCTTTACTGTGACTATTTGCACTCTTCTTGAATTTTCTATGTCTCCTGCATAATTTTTTAATAAAAATGTAGCAATCACTCTAGAAATCATCAAGATATACTTCAGTAGATGTTAATACTATCAATTCTATAATTCTCAAATCAAATTTCAAACAGTAACAGAACTTCTTCCATATCTAATCATCTGTGGTTGTAAATTCTTTATTAATTGCTATTGGATCTAAATTTTCATCAGTATCTCAGATATTTTTGTAATGATTGTTCTAATATCATCTATGATTATATTGATTTTCTCTTTCTCTCGTGAGTCTAAGTTCTAGAAATATTTATAGAAATTAAACTTGAATTATACTTTATTCTGTGCTTCATATGTTCCCTTCCAGGAGGTTATCTTTCCAAGTGAGGTTCTGTTCACTGTTGTTGTATCTTTTTAAACTAATGTCTTATGTGATATTACAAATTATTTTTGTTTGCCATTTGTGCTAATTGATATTTGTATTTCAGTAGCATTTCACGTTTTTAAAACCTTTTTTTTTTTTTTTTTTTCATTTTTTTTATTTTCTTAATTTCTAAGATTCTTTTGTTATCTTTTGACCTCTTAAAATTTTCCTGTTCTGTTCTTTTGTAAGATCTTTTCTCTGCATATATCAATTTAGTATTTTTAATATAACTTATTTATTGAGTTAAAAAATCTAAAAGACGACTTAAAAATTTAGAGTACAAAAAATCTAGAAGACCTGTTCTAAATTTTTCATTTTCATTTTTCTCTATCCTTCTTCTCTTCAGTTTTCATATCTCTTTGTTTGCAGTTCTATTTTTAATGGTCATTGAGAACAGCTCAGCTTCTAAATAAACCTGCTTATTAGAAAGAAGAAATTCAAAGCAAAACATTCAAAGAACTATTTTGGTGATAAAGCTTATTCTTTAAGCAAAGATAATCAAATTTGTGATTAGATTTACAAGTGCCCTACAATTCACAAAGTTCAGTTTTGGAGTTGATATTGAGAATACGAGCTTGTAGAAATAATAGGGTTGTGCTCTTATTAATTATAATCAAATGAAAAGTCAATCAAATGATAAGGCCTGACTACTCATAATATGCAAACTGACAGTTTATAAAATAAATCACAGTCACTTTATTATAACAAATCTAACTATTCTGAAAATTACTGCGTTAAAATTTAAATGATCTTATCTTATTCTGCATTGCTTCTCAGCCATTCTACAATTCTATGAAATTCCATCTGATTTACCCAAAAACAAAAAAAAAAAACCAAGTTATTTGTAAACAGATGTAGTATTTGTAAATGCAAAAGCAACAAAAGAGTTAAAAGCTTAAAAATTGAAATGCTTTACAATAGTACAATCACACATACTTTGCTATTTAAAGAAAATACAAACAGAAGCACCTCGTAGATGTTCATGTGAATTCTTCTTCAGGTAATCTAGAGCCTGAAGAAGATATCAGAAAGGATTCTCAGGCACACTGAAAAAAACACAAGATGGTTGCCAATCATTTCAATCTTCAAAAAAAAATTTTAAAAAAAATAGGAAAAATAATTATAACGGAAGTATATTTCAATATATTGTTTTATTGTTTTATTCATTTTCAGCAATATCAATTAAAATAATAAATAATGAAATTAACTTTAAAAGTTTAAATAAATTTTTATGTCTACAACAAATGGTATTTCCTATTACACTTATCTTTCACAGATCAGGGAATTTAAACAGGTTTATGTAAGAAATCTCAGGAATAAAGATAAAGACGTCTCAAGATATAAATTAATTTTAGTTAAAACATATTTAAATATAAATCATTTCTTTACAATTGGTTAAAGTATTTGTTTCCTTAAGAAAATATTTTATTAGCAATTACTTAAAAGTTTAGAAACAACCTGGAAATATATTGAAAACTTACTGAATGTAACAGCAGTTAACTTAAAATTTTAAATGTGATTTCAGCTGTTGTCAAAGAAAAAGTTATCAAGTATTTTGTTAAAGTACCATTCACTATATAAACAAAACAATTAACGTGCTGTGGAAAATTTTTAAAAGGAAAGAAAACACGAGCAGCACTTGAGTAAACGAAAGAAAAGGAAATTGCCTTTCTGATTCATTTATGGGGAGGGAATTGGGAACGGCCGTTTCGTCCTTCTGCGGACTCATGTCCTTCTGAGGTTGGGCTGATGAGCCTGCAGAAGGACGAAACGGCCGTTTCCAATTCCCTCCCATAAATGAATCAGAAAGGCAATTTCCTTTTCTTTGTTTACTCAAGTGCTGCTCTTGTTTTCTTTCCTTTTAACCATTCACTAGTTGTCAAGATATTTCCAAGCTCACAAAAATATGAAGCATAATATCAATATAAAATAAGAGTTTTTTTTTTTTATCAAAAAACTATAAAAAAAAAAAATTATCATACAAGTTTCTGCGGTTAGCTATCTTCAGTGTTCTGCTAACAGCTAAACGCTGAAACTTGAATGATAATTTTTTAAATATGACAAGTTCTGTGATAAAAAAAAAACGCTCATTTTTATATTGATATTATGCTTCGTATTTTTCTGAGATATTTAAGAATATGCTAATAATAAAAGTATTTCTAAGCTATTCCAAAATGTTAAAATAATTCAGTTTCACCAATGAAGTTTACATTTGTAGCCTTAATTTTATTTTAGTTTCATAAACTGGCCTTTTTTTTATTGTTGTTCACATTTCTTCTATTTATGTTCATCTGTAAATGCAATTTAGAATTTGAGATTATCTGATATTAATTAGATTTTAACCGCAAAGGAAAAAAAAAATGTTTGAACAATAGCTCATAGTGAGTCAACTTTTCAGTTAATGGTTTTAAGTTTATTGATCTTAATTCTAATTTCAAGTATTTTGTTGATTAATGCATTGGAGCATAGTATTTGTAAGTTTTGATGATGTTTTTGAATCCTAAGAAAAAAGAAGTGAAATGAGAAGATTTCAAGACATTGTACATTTTTATTTTATGATCATATTGAAATTATTAAACCAAAATGTAAAATGTGTTTTATTAACTGTTTCTTATAAATAACAATGTTATAAACTGCTTTTATTTGCAGTTTACAAATCAAGACTGTGATACTTTTATTTGCTCAAGTAGAAGAAAACTTGCTGTTTATTGTCTTCTTCATATTGGATTGATTTGGATAAGTGAGAATTGCAATTTGTTTTAGTTATTGAATTATTAAAGTTTTCTGTTATTTATTGGTTAAATTGTTTTGTTTCTGTTCATTTTTGAAATCGGATTGCAAAGAACAACACAAACCACTTAGACTCTTAGGTCTCATACATTTGTAGTAGCATTTTATCTAATACATTTCCATACTTGCAAACCAGAAGAACATTCTTCATGTGAGATAACATGCTGGGTGTGAAACTAAATGAGGTGTAAAGGTGTGAAAATAAATTAAGCAGAAAGAGACCATGAAGATTGTTAATAAATAAGTAAGTTTAATAAAATAACATTTTATTCATAATTTTTGTAATGTAAAATTTAGAAAAGTAATTTTTATTTGTATTAATTATTTTATGGCAAAATTAAAATAAGTGATCCCCTTCTTGCCAATTCATATTTATTCAGTTAGCATTACTAATTTCTTTAGCACTTTTTTTTGTAGAGGATTCAGAAACATATTTTCCAAAAGCAAAAAAAGTGCGAGAAACAGTAATAATAAAAGAGTAACTGCTCTATAGCATAATAATATTTCATCCTATAACATCAAAACTATATAACAGAAAATAATGTAGAACTTATTGGGTTTTTTTTTTTCTTTTGAGAGAAGATAATTCTAACATTTGTACACCATAACAAATGCAAATGCAGTACAAATGTTGGTTCATATGAATCATATTCGGTCTCGTTATTTTTTTTTTTAATTTTTTTTTTCATATTTAGGAATTGATTAGTATCAGCTTTTCTCATTGGATAGGAAATGATGAAGCCCAAATATCATCCAATGATTACAGATTGATGATATAAGAATCATCAACAAGGGAAATTGACTTATGTGTATTACAACGTAGACTATCATTGTCCAGTTTCAGCTAATTCCTTTTGTTGAAGAAAGAAAATTCCACAGAATCTGAAAGTTTATGTTGGAAGTGCAGTTCACACAGAGGTGGTCTTAATAGGTTACGGTGACATAAATATGGAGTTGCAAGCAGGCCTGTAGTCAGTAGGGGGGCCAGGACGATGCTTGTCCTATGGAATAATTTTTGCCCGTTCTAGCATGATTTTTACAAAATAACAAAGATGATGTAAATACTGACGTATAAAATGTTTGTCATCAAAAGTGTAGATTCACCATTTGAAGTATTAATAACCACAGGAATTACTAGGGAAATAAAAGAAAGCTTGCGTTGTGTCGATGTATCAGCTGTCTAGTGAAGATTTGGAAGTACTAGTCCATTGAACATTGTTACTGCAGAAGATGATCCGCTGGAGCTTTTTGAGCAGTCTGGGGAAAAACTGCTGATAAATGTCACTCTTCCTTCTTCTACAGAACGTATAGTTGTGGTTGTTTCTTGGCTACTGGAGCAGTTGCCCTGAAGCCATTCTAGGGATAAATACTAGACCAAGGGTTTACAAATCCTAGGAGCAGTCACCAGTAAACAGCGATTCTGACAATCATTCTAGGAATGTTCAAACTCCCTTGACCAGTGGTAGACTGCTAGTGACTGTTAAGATATCTTTTGAAATGTTTCTAAGGCTTTCTTGTGGATGTAAACTTAGTTAAAATTGAATTTAACTTAGCAGAGATGTTATTATTTACTTGTACTTAATAATTACTTAGATATCCATAACAATAATAAGGGAAGAAGATTTTCGTAAACGAAACTTTAAGAGATAAAGAGCCAAATAAAACCAACTCATAAGTTCTTCAATAAGCTGATAAAATTCTATTGACTGTAATAAATACATTCGTAACTTGAGTCCATTTAACATTAACATAAACATTGAAAGAATATTAAGCAGGAAACTTTATGTACAGTTAATTTTTCTATCATCTACGGGAAAGTTCTGTAAGTAAGTTAGCATAAGGGTATCAAGACTACTGTAAATCAATTTTATTCATTTAATAATCCGACAATTAATTTTGCATTTCAAACGATTAATAAATTGAATCACATAATTAGAATATTCCAATAAACTTAATTTTTAATTTGATTTTGACTTAATAACAATGTATTTTAAAATGGTTTAGTAAATACAGACGAGAATTGGCACCATAGAGACTTCAAATGTCTTCTTTAGTTCAACTGATGTCCGCAGGGAGCCATGTTACATAGTTTCTTTCACCATGGTAAAGTGGCAGCTATATATGAAGGAAAGACTATTGTCCGTCTTTTTGGATGGTCTGGACACAAGCAACATCTTTTCAAGCTATGCACAAATAGTAAGAGTTTTGGATAAGAGGATAAGAGATTTGATGGTGAGGACATTGCATGGGAATAAAATCACTCGTGAGTTCTTTAAGAGTTTCTTTTCTGTGTTGTTTTGTGGCTTCTACATCCAGCTGATGCAATATTGCAGTGTTCTAAATCTAGCTTAAGAGATGAAATTGAAGTGATTAAAACCGTTACATCTAAGTCAGTTCCATGAGAAGTTCCGAGTACTAGTCCCTTATGACTGAAGCTCAGAAACTGACACCAGAGCAAAGCAGAGCCACAGCCAGGCATTAGGAAGAGACCACAGGAAAGAAAAATGCAAAAGCATAAAGGATTTCATCATCGTGGAAAAGCTTCATGTAAATGCTCAGTCTCAAAACACTTCAACACAATTAAAGGGTGATTTTTAAGAAGCCACTGATATGGTGTTATCTGAAGTAAATGAGTGCTTTGGTGAAAAAGAAGAGCAGCTTCTTGCCATATCCAGCATGGAGGAGTTAGATAGATCAAAATTGCAATATCTAAGTGAATTAGATAAGTGAATGAAAGTTACTTTCTTAGGTATTCTCTAGGTATGCAATTTTAATGTTGTCAATAGTTGTTATAATGTTTATACACACACACACAGTAAAAACAAAAAAAAAAAAAATGTGTTCTTTTACTCGTACCTATTGTTACCACTGAGTTGACTTTTATTTCGGATAGCTCAAACAGCAGTTACATATTTTACAGTTTCGGCCTGACGAAGCTGGTTACAATAAATAAGTTTTAATGACAATCCTTGCGAATCAAGTGAGTAATAACCAAAGAATAAAGGAATCGTCTAGGCGCTGAATTTTTTTCAAACACCAGACTTCTGGAATGGGAACTTGTAGACAAAACGTCCAGGTTACTTCTCCACGGACTGTCTTCTAGCATCTGTTCTGGCTCTTTCTGTTCTTTTTCATTCCATTAGCTCTGCCGTTACCTTTCTAGGTAATCATCACAAGTACTGATTCTTCTTTAGCTGGGCTGACACCTCCTGTGTTATCATCCCAGATCTGGATCTCAACTTCAGTCAGGTCGTCACCTTCCTGTACTATCCCGTATCAGGAACCTTAATTGTCAGGTGGACTAGTTGCTTCTGCCTTTCACCCTTCTACCTTTTGGTATAGGAGGATGGATTGCTGCTGGCTTCCTTTGATCTTCTATCTTGTTTGGCTAGCTGCCGAGTACGTTGTCTTCTTGGCTTTTTAGGCTGGCTGCCTATCAACAAACTGCCTTTCTTCTTTTGGAGGCCATTGGACCACTGCCGTCAAACATTCTCTTTACTTGGAGGCCATTGGGTCACTGCACATGAAGGTTCTCTCTTTTTCAGTAGGCGGAGGATCCCAAGTGGCAGAGTGCCATTTGTGTTTTCCAGTTCTTCAGATGAAAGCTCCTGTGCGC
Organism: Thereuonema tuberculata; assembly: GCA_023159025.1. Lineage (NCBI taxonomy): Eukaryota > Metazoa > Arthropoda > Chilopoda > Scutigeromorpha > Scutigeridae > Thereuonema > Thereuonema tuberculata. The sequence continues at coordinate 14,188,685 of JAFIDM010000002.1, forward strand.
GTGGCTGCTGCTGTCCATCTGACCTGGCTTGACTCTGCTTCCCTACTTATATCTGATCCAAACCTCCTTCTGGCTCGACTGGAATAGTCAACTCTACTGCTGGTAGACAGGATAAGACCTCATAGAGGGAGATCGGCCTAATCAACTGATAACAATATTAGGATTTTACTCATCAAAAAGAAAGGAATTTCGTATGAAAAATTGCAAATTCCATTTCGTTCAATGTCTGTGTGAATGTTTGTGTCTTTGCTTAAACTTTAGGTAGAAGGAGTGGATAATTCCTGAACCCAGCATTTGTACAAGTATTGTGACCACTTAAAAAATGAAAATCTTTTCATTTAATTTCAAATCTTTGCTTGCTCTTCCAATACAGATGTTTTAACAATAGATCTTCTTTGCAGATATAAATATATTCTTAAATTAAGAACTTGCAGTTGTTAAACCTTCCTTGCTAAGCTTAGAGATGAAGAAAAGGCGAAGGCATCCTCAACTCTTCAAAGGCTAAAAAGAAATACAGTCGAAAAATAAGAAGAGCAACATGAAACTTCTAGACAAATATAAAGAAGCATTTAAGGCCACATACAAGATTCTGGCTACTGTAGATACCTTTGGATGTAGTACTGCCACCTGTGAGTCAACTTGTTTCACTTGGACGGCCATTAATTGGCCTCAAAGGCTTTCAAAGACCCAGCAAAGAATGACACATCTAGTTTTCTTGTCTTTTGAGGGGAAATGCACAGAAAGCATAAACATTGAAACAGTACTAAAACAATTCAAAAAGAGCAAACAGAGAAGGTTACAACTGTTTTAAGGGAACTTTGTAGTCCCTATATCATCCAAATTGAAATTACTATTTTTACTTATCACAAAAATATTTTAAATCTCATAGAAATACTTAAAATTTAAATAAACATTTATATCTTGACTTTTTAATAGTATTACCCTTTAAAATTTATTTTTTCAAAAAAAGGTAAACAATAACTTTTTTAATCATGTTTTTTATTCTTAATAATTTAGCTTTACTCTGTTTTTCTCTTATATCTTTACAGTTCTATATCCGTTACGCAAATAAAAATATGTAAAACCAGTAACCATTTATAATTAAAAATATGTACATCGTTGGTTAAGCGGAATGGAAATACGTTTAGATCTACAATAACATTCATTTTTACTTTATATTCTCTGTGATTATAATTATTCAAACCGAAATAAATGTACATCAAAACTATGTTTCTAGGTCCAGTGCTCATCTCAGAAGTAACCAGTGTAAACTCATTCAAAAACCATAACGAAATATTATATTTAACTTAATATGTAACGTTTACCAGATCATAATTACTATAAAAATTATTTTTAACAAGTTTAATAAAAGAGCAATTTGTAATGATAGTTGCTATCATTACAAAGAATAAAAATAATAAATTAATTTAAAAGATTATTATTCTGCAGATACTTTCGTAAAAATAAAAACCTTAATATAAATCATTTTTTTTTTCATGATGAAATTTTTCTGTTTCACAGCATTGTATTGCTGAAACATAAAATAGATGATAAAAGGCGATTTTGTCAATGAAGTTGGCAAACAGCAAACTTAAATTTTGTGGTTTTAATTTCTGAAAAAGAAATATAATCTTAGATATTTTTCTTTGAAGTCTAAAATGTAAAAATACAACACTAACTTTCAATTCATTTCTTTTATTCTTATTTCTGAACCAATTTTCTTGTTCAGGAACTTCTGTTCGAGTGCTTCCAAATATTTTCCAGACACTAAAACCAAGATCTGATCCTAGATATTTACTTACAATAAAAAAAAAAAAAACAAGAAACGTCTTAAATGAATAAAATCAAAATTCAGAAGACTTTCGTTGTTTAAAAGAAAATCAACTTTTCTTGAGACATTTCTTATATCCAAGCATATCTTCGTTTACCTGCATTTAGGTTATTTTTAACAAATCACTTAATTTACTTAGTCACTTAAACAAACACGTGCAAATGATTGAAGATTAATAAACGGATGACATGCGGTTAGTTCCTTAGAAATTCGTTGTTTTGGCTCTTAATCATTTTCAATGAAGATGTTTTTTGCAAAGTTTCCTCTAGTTTTCCACGGAAAAAGTTCTCAATAGATCGTCTCTTATTTGTAAAACAGTTGTTATGCTTCAACTGTGTGTCATCTGTTCAAAATTGTTTAGAGACATAGTGATCTGAAGAACCACACTTTTCCTTAGGAAAAGTGACTAACAAGAAAAATCGGCAAAAGTTATCAGACCCTCAAGTATTGTGAGAGCGAAGTATTCTAATTAAATTCATTTATCAAGAGATTCTATCCTTCCATTCTGCAAAATGGTACTTCTTTAAAACTCCGCACGAGGTTAGCTTTTCCTGTACGCTCTTATTTCCTGAAGGGAAGTTGTTAAATAATTGGGTCGTCTTTCGATAACTAACATATTTCTCCCACTGCAACATCAACAATGAATTGATTTCGAAAAGGAAAAAAAAAAAAAACCTTTATTCCTGGAATTGATAATTTGTAGATTGAGAAAATTTAATTACACTACATGGGTTAATCGTTGTAGATGTTGATGGATATAAAAAAAAAAGTAATTGGCGAGTTTTCTACTACAGGTATATAAACAAACACTTAGGTGTATATAGGTGGGAACATGGTTTTGTTTTTGTTTTTTAATAGTTCTCCCACTACAGTCCTGTGTGCCTCTTGGGGTGGAAGGAGGCAAGATCCCCTGCGTTTCTTGATCAACGAGATTAAGTTGAAGTATTCCACTACAGGTATATAACATGCCTTTATCCTCCGGGTACTCATTTAACAGAGGATTGGGTGGACCCAAGGACACATTTAGAAAAGGATTCAGCGCGGAAAATCTATCTCCGCCGGGATTGCAGCCAAGCGCCTTACCATTTGGCTCACAATGGAAATGTCATTCACTAAATACTTTTTTATTGAATTTATTGAAGATAAAATTGTGAATAAAAGCTCGAAGTAAACTTTTGAAACAATTGATGATAAATAGATGTTTATGTCCTTGTAGAAATTGAAATAATCACAGAAAAAAAACTCAAGCTATATTCTTTTAGAGAGAAGGATACTTCTTAGATTATAAACAATAAAAATAATAACAGTAGTAAGTTAGAAAAAATAATGGATTGTTAAGTGTTTTGGCAGCAAACTGAGCGCAATATTTCGAAAACAAAGAAACTACAGTGGAAACTCGATTAACCGTCACCTTCGGGACCGGGACTGTGACGGTTAACCTAATAGACGGATAACAGAAATTTCGCAATAAACATGTACAGTAACGAAATTTCAATGCTGGTTTGGGACGAAAGGCAAACAATAAATGAATACAAAGAAAAATCTATCGGTAACAAATAGATATCGTCAAACACCAAACAAATAATAATAATAATAATAGAAACATAAAACAGTAGGCCCTTCAACATATATTAATTTTATATGTTGAAGCTGTAATCAGTCATCTTCTTCTGTTTCTTCGAGGCTCGAGCTTTTTTTCGTTGCAATGTCCCGTATTTTGCGATCGATGACGGATAACAGAGTGACGGTTAATCGAGTTTCCACTGTATTTCTAAACAATGGCATCTGGAAAACTAATGATCACACATATTCTTTGAAAGAAAGAAAAACTTTGGAAATGAAAAAGAACAAACTTTGCAGAGAGATAAAAATTGAAAGCTGCCGAAATAAAGACAATGAGACCCCTTACGAAAATAGAACAGAAAAGAAATAATAAATAGAGAAACAGTTGGAAGGATTGAAGTTCATTGCAAATGGAGATCCACTCACAGATCAAAGAGATGTTGAAGATAAATACTATCTAAGACTGAAAGTTTAAAAAGAAAAAGAAAAAAATTGTTGTTTATTATATTTATAATTACAAATATAATTATAAATTATTTTTTAGTGTTAAAGATTGCACACTTTAATTTCAAAAAACCTTTCCTTATATCCAGATTTTATTTGAATAAGTTAGAAGAGGAATTATTTTTATGATATCTCAATTTCTTTACTATTGAAGGATCGACATATGTTCTGATGAAACCAAAATTCAACTTTGTTTTCAATGTATTCATTTTATAACGGAGTTTGGCATAAATAAACATAGCATAAATTTGTGTGTATTACGTAACAGTTCTCTTACCGAACAAGAAAGGAACTGCCATGAGCAGAGCTGTATGTCTTTTTCAACACATCGACTGGTGTTCTCTTCTCATTAAACAAGAGCAACAGCCACAGCTCCTGTGGATATCGCGAATCGAAAACTTTATGAAAAGGATTTAAATTTGTAAAAATTTTGATGCTAATTAACATATCAAACGAAGCAGATTATTTAGACCAACTCTATTGTTTTGTTTCATTTTTTATTTTGCCGCTACAGAGAAAGATGTCATTGAGCTTCATTGATTTGAAATCAATCAGTATTTGGTTGTAGAGAAAGATGTCTTATGTATGGTACAAGTCAAAATCACGTTTAGATTCATTCAGGAGACAGACAATGAACTGAACTAAGTAGATGGCGTATGAAAATATTCAAATACAAAAGGTATGCCTGCAGCTTTTCTATCTTATCGTGCTTATTAGTAACGGTACTTTCAGGGAATTGTTTATTATGGTAATCAATATGGGCCCAATACAAAAATCAATATTAACCACTTGAGGTTTACGCCCCTATCGACGTCACGTATGAAGTGTAATGTGGGATCATGTGGGATAAACAAACATATAACTTAGTGTGAATTACTCAAAAATCGTTGAGTTTTGATATTTCAAGACGGAATGGTTCAGTACTGTGCAGTTCCGTATTGTAATAATTCTGTAAAACGCTTGGAATATCCTTTCTTTAATATATTTCCTCTATATCGACACGAGTTAAAACAAAACACATGGCTTTGTTTATCCCACAAGCCAAGCAGTAGCCTGATGGGATATTTTGGAACTACGAAGCCCCGCCTATCCTCAAGTGGTCCATTACCGCTAAAATTTCGGCTTTTTAAGATAAGTAGCATTATGAATGATTAATGTTCTTTCATGACAACTTTTTTTTTTTTTGAAGATCTATAAGTCTATATGCAATTTTTAAACTAAGATCTTCGTCGTAATTTTTTTTATGCCCCTAACTCCTGCCTGTTGATTCCATTTGTATCAAAATTATTTATACAAATGTAGAAACGTATCGTTTTAATTTCTGAGTGATTGAGACCGATGGCTTTGAGTTTCGACTTCATTCTAAATTGCATTCTAAAGCTTTTTTCTTTATTTTTTTCTTCTTCTTTGATCCGTGTTAAGAAGCTTTCCAGTCATTAGAGGAATCCCTTTATAGTTATGCTCTCCATGAAACAAAATAAATCAAAATAACTAAACAATGAAACATCAATTTACTTTTGCTTAACAACAACCAACCCGACCCTTGCGGGATTTTTATCAGCGTCGTAAAACTATTCAGTAAAACTTATTGAAATTTTAATGGCAATTTAGTTATTAGAAAATAAACTCAAAATAAAATTATAATAATGCATTCGAAACAACTGTATCGATTAAAAAAAAAAATCAGAACATGATTGTTAATTTTAAAGTGTTTCAAAAGAAAAATCCGAATATAATTCAAAATCACATAACTGAAATGATTTCTTTTAATCAGTTATTCTAAAAAAGAAACGGATTGACTTTTTTTTTACCATTTGTTTCTGTTTTTCCTCTTCGATTAGCAGAAGGATTAGCCTTAGAATGTTTGAGTAGATCTCGTTTGATGGCAGCACCTTACAAGAATTTTCTCACTTCTCAGAGAAAAGAAACAAAAGACAATCAAAAACATCAGAATAGGAATCAAGAGAAAAAAAGAATCAGAAGCAAGCTACAAAAAAAAAAGGATGAGAAAATTAAAATAAATAAATATATAACGAAAATTACAAAAAGAAAAAAGAAAAAAAAACAACACGGATTTTCAATAAAAACTCAAAATCATTTCTAATACTATAATACCATAATAATACCATAAAAAATTATCGCAGAAGATATTATATTCTTGTTTTGTTTCATATTAAGAAAGTATTTTGGTGTTCGGCATAAAAACATCTTAAGACGTCTCTTTCCTTCTTTTTATTCAAACAAAGAAAAGAAAATTCTTAGCTTTGGATCCAATTTGTTCCAAAAAACACAAGAAGATCACTTTGGATAACTTTCAATCATTATTAAAACTTCATCCACCTCAAGCAATAGTATTTAAGCAATCGTGGATCTTCTTACTTTTATAATTACGACTTTTTTTTATTTAATTAAACTCTTCTTATTCAGGGTTTCCATTAAATAAGAAGGACACGTGATTTTACTATTCTCTGATATTAAAATTCAACTTCATTCGCTATTAACAGATTTTGAGCCTAGTTTTAACGGCATTGCTTAAAGACAGTTTTTTTTTTTAGCTCTAAGCACCTTATCTTAAGACTAATTTGCTCTCCAGTATCAGTAAAATAAAAAGTTAAAGTATCCCACTACTGGCCTTGGGATCGTGGGAGGTAAGGCTCCTAAAGTTTCGTGAAGTTTCCCAATTGGGACTAACTAAAAAACACGACAACCTGAGTGGATTCGATCTGATGAACTTGATCTTACGAACCCTCCCTCCCCCACAGCATATCAGCTATCGCCAACCTTTATCGTCCACTCGTATTTCTACCATTTAAGCTATTACGGGAATCCAATGAAACGTCAAATATCTCGAAATCCTTGAGTGTTGGTCCCAAACCTCTATACATTTGAAGTACTTACCATCATCTCAGAAAAAAGTTTTAGATTTCGTTATATACAGGATGTGTCAACTCCCTTGTAAGTTGAGGTGGGGTGGTCAGACCAACGGCTGTCTGCCTTCAACCCCTCGGGAAGAAAAGCCTTTATCATTCTAAGAGGGCTGGGTAAGCCCATGGGTCTGACTTCAGCGTGGAAAAATCCTGACCTTCGCCGGGGATTAAACTCGGCTCCTCCAGCCTGCAGTCAGGCGCATTAACACTTGGCTACAATATCAATAGAACTTCCGTTAACAATTCAGTTTCGCAAGCTAGTATTTTTTTAATTCATATTAGTTATAGTAATGTGTTTGGGACATATATCTTCATTAATTTGCTCAATGATTTTTTTTTTCTTTCTTTCTTTTCTTTTTTGGTATTCTTAGTAATACACTAAGCAATAATTGCATACACACTACTGAGAATATTAAGTATTCATAGTAAAGTGTATCAATATTATTGATTTGGGTATTACTAATTAATTAAAGAATGAAAAATACAGATAACTTAAACTTATTAGAAAATATTTCTATTATGAATAAAAATTCCAACACAAAATCTTTTTCATCATTGCTATATTTCGCAGGTAAAAATTAATCCTGCTTCTTCAGGCTTAAAAATACATAGAATAATTATAACAAATATATAGGCAATTATGGCAAAGGTTCATATTACATGTGAATGGGGATTACATTATTATCAATAATGTATGGTTTTACAAGTTAATAAACATAGATTTCGTGTTTATACAATTAAAATGTAACAAAACATTTTCATTAAAGTGTGCCTTATATCATTATAACAAACACAGAAGTAACTGTGGCAAAGGTTTAAAATAAAATATTTTGTAGTTGGAATTTTTATTTATAATATATATATATCTCTTTATTGAAGTAAATATCTCTATTATTAATGCATTACATGCAATACACTTAGAATACGTTGCGGGAGTTAGCCTTCATCAATTCTGATATCAAGACTGCATTCATCCTTTAAATACATTCTGACGCTTCGATAGTTCACTATTAATGGTGGGGGTGGTCGCTACTAGAAAAGATTCTGCAATAAAAAGTTCTGTTTGGTTTCTTCCTCTCCCTGCCACTTTAACCTCTTCGAACAATAGGCGATGCCAAGTATCCAGTCAATGCTTGAATAATATAGATCTCTCCATATCCTCGCCTTTATACATATATTTATGTTGATTTATCGGGATTCCAATCTCTAGATAGTATAACCATTACATGGATCTTATATAATTATAATGTTTTTTTGCTTCATTACATTCAAAAATATTAGTTTTGATGTTATTTTTACATTTATTCACAATAGTAATATTAGCAGATCTTAATAAAGCTTTGATTAGTTCGTTTATTTCATTTATAAAAGGAATAGTAGCAGATCTTTTGTTTTCCAAAACCTATTCAGATTTCTTTTGCTTATTACTTAATTGTTCCTTTACAGTTTTCCTAACTCTATTAATTAAAACTAATAGTAAGTAGTATTAATTAATCTATTAATTCTATGGGGTAACAGTATCCTAAGGTGACCAGATGTACCGCTTTTTAACAATTTGTCCCGCGTCCCGCGGCGTTTTAAAAAAGTCCCGATTTTTGGAAAGAATGTACGACAAGCTAGGGAACGGCAGGAGAACGGTAAGGGAACATACGGTTTTCGGCGGCCATGAAAATTACCGAAATAATATTTGAAATATTAATTTGATAAGCGGTCTGACATTAAAATAATAAATAATTAAATAAATAAATAAATCGAAAAAAACGAACTTTTGAAAGATAATCCGACCTTTCAACCGCTTTCAACCAGGTGACGTCGCAGCGCTGGCCAATAGAAATCGTTTGCGCGGCGGAGACAACCTTCTATTTTACCAAATAGCATATATAAATAAAATACCAAATATTCTATCAAATTTTTAATCAAGACCGCCGCCCCCCGGTCAATGGTGTCCCGCTTTATCAATATTAAAATCTGGTCACCTTAAGTATCCATAAATAAACCATATAATTTGTTTAATTATTCACTAGTTGAGCTTCAATTTTAGGCTCTTCTAAAAAAATAATTAATAACATTCTTTTTCATATACACTAGGCCATCCCCCTGTCTCCCCCTGGTAAGTATGAGATAATCCAAGAAGAATCGATTTCAAACGGTTATGGCAAAAAGTGATACTTTATTCCTTTTTGAATGAACTCATTATTTGATATCGCGCGCCATAAAAAAAATGAACATTAAAATTGAAATTTTAATCTAGTAGGCTAAAATTAATGAGTTAGCTTCTTTTTTCTCTGGCTCTTCTCTCATTGCGCCACACACACACAAAGGGGGTGATAAGAAACAATAATTTGAATATAGTTCCCGTGGCCTAATGGATAAGACGTCTGACTTCGAATCAGAAGATTGCAGGTTCGATTCCTGTCGCGAACGTTTTTCTATTTTTCACAGGAAATTAACAATTGCGCCGGACAGACAGAGAAATTAAAGATTCTAGTAATATAGATTTGATTATTGAATGCAAAATTAAAAACAATTCTACCTTGTGTTTTCTTCCTATACACCCCTGTTTCTATTGTATATTTTGTATTGTTAATAGGCAAACTAAAAACCTAATTCCCTATTATCATTTTCTGTTTCTCTGGTGAACTTTGGTGTATAATCATCACACTTATTAATCATCTTCTCCATATTTTGAATTTATTTTGCTTCATTTTCAACCTTATACATAAATTGATTTCAATATTCTTCATTACAACATTTGCAATTTCAGCGGACGCATGAGTTTCCCCGGTAAGCCCTCTTTTTTGTTTATATACCGTTTCTTCTAATAAAGAATAGATTAACAAAAATATCAACCAATTTTAGTAAAGCTGCTTTAGTTACATTACTACCATTTTTTATCAACTCTTTATTTACAGTTTTATTATTAGCTTTACTTAATATATCATGCATGACTGAACCTCGTAACATTAAAAGATACAATTTTATAATTATCACTAACATAGCAAAAAAAAAACATTGTATAGAAGATCCCATGTAATGATTGTTCTAAATTTTATGTTGGTTGTTTATGAAATCTTTTCTGAAAGAAAACATTTTCGGAATAAATTTCATGGCCTTTACCGCCATTTCTCAGAATTTGTTTTTCCGTTGTTTACGAACAACTATTAAGCTTGAATCATTTTTCTTTTATAAAATAAATAGACCTTTGGAAGTTTTCAGTGTTTTGAGTCAAATGCATGAGGATTGAATCGAAAATTCATTCTGTCAGATCGTCTTCGACAGTAGATGACCTTCTGGAGCTGCGGTATATCTTTTAAAGAAAAGTAGCTCACTTAAAATTTAGCAAAAACTTTCGACACGTTCTATCAGTTACTATAATGTCTTTTTTTTTTTAGTCTGCCTTTTTGAAAAGAATAAAACATAACTTAAAAATTTAAATACACTTGAATATTTTCCTTAAATAATTTTATAGGAATATCGTTATTTCATTAAAAATTAAATAAAAAAAATTATCAATTAACAACACATAGAACTCTAGGCAATTTGCAAGTTTCAACTGGTTAACCAAAGGCAGTGCGCGATTTATGATTTTACCAGAGAGGGGGGGGTGCCTAATGGCTTCACCACTAGAATTAAACTTTTGAATATATTATAGCATACCGCCCCTGAAAACAGTTACAGAAACTTACGTTATTTAGGGATAGGCCTAACAGATTAAGAATTTATTAAATCATGATTTCTTAAAATATACTTATTGGTTTACTTATTTATAAAAAATAACATTCTTTGGTCCTGGAAGTTCTGAAATCAAAATGTAATAAAATATGAGACTTACATAAATCAGTTGAAGAGACGAGATGAATGTTGTTCCTTTGGTGGTTTTCCTGTTGGTTTATCCAGGGACTTTGATGTTTACAGTTGATCCATTTTGTCACAAAATTTCTGCATTGAAGCTATGAACTGGAAGTGTTGCAATTTGTAACTTATTCCTTTGATCAGTCAATAAAGATCAGAAGAAATAAAGACAGACAAATTCCTATCCCAGAAAACACAAATTTTAATTTTGTTTCAGCGAAACTAAGATTCTTATCTAACAATTAAATATTTATATAAATTTAACCTATCCAGTGGATGGGAAATAATTATCCCTGGCAGGTAGATATGATTCATATCCAGTGGTTGGGATGGTCCAAGCCAGTGGGGGGTAAGTCCCCCCCCCTACACAACGCACACTGATACAGGGGATATGATTGATCGAATGAGAAAAAACCCGAGCGAACTTTCCAAATACCTCAAGAAAATCTTCAAAATGGTTGAATTTCCAAAAAGGGTTTCTAAAATGGCGTTTGAAAAAGTTTAGGATTATTGGCACAGGTTTATTTTCCGATGAGAACTCAGGAGATAAAGTTTTATTTTGGCTGAACAAATGCACCCTTTTTTGATATTACATTAAAAGAACTCATTAAGCAGAGTCGATATTTATTTAATTAATATGTCTAAAGACTTGTAGTAAATTTGGAAAGTTCAAGTTTTGCCTTCTTATATTATAGTTAATATGTCCAAATCTCCATCAGATTTCTATAAGTGGGAATTTCGAAAAAATGCTTCCAAATGTTGCCTGGAAAAATTCCCCATATATTATTAAGGGAAATCAGGAACTGATAACTTTGTAGCAATGACATACACGTATTTTTAGGAAACCGCCCATTCCATTGCAACCTAGGGTTCATTTCCGAATTTCAATGAACTCATGCTACGAACTGTGTAACACGCCCTCTTGGAAGACCAGTGAGATGAAGGGATTGTTCATAAAAATAAATAAAACTAATAAAGATCTTTTATTCACACTTTATTTGATTAATAAAAATGCCAAGTAACAAATTCTAAGTTTACAGTTCAAACTTCATCTAACTAATTGTCAATATAATATGAAGATAACTAAAATTAAATAGTTAATACATAAAGAAAAACAAGCATTTAAGATGCAAGTTAAAAAAGAAAGAAAATGATTAGATTAATAATTTTTCCAAACCTATTAAATCGTCAAAATAAGAAAAAACTTCTATCCCTCCTGAATATGATTCTAATAATACAGGGTGTCCTGATATCTGAACAATATCAACAGTCTTTCTATTTTTTTAAGATAAACTGAAGTACAAACTTAATCAAATCCTCAATCGAGTAGCTGAAACTTTTTTTTTGTATCCAAAGTTTTTCTTCAATTTATTCGGATGTTTACATTCATTTTTAAACTCGAGTCTTACATTTGAAATGTTTTTCTTTATTTATTTCCTTAACATCTATTACTGCTAATCTCTACCTAAAAAAAAATTCGAAGCTTACAATTTGTTCATATGTTAACAAAGTACGTTACTAATATAAGTTGGTAGAAATTGAATTGGAAAAAGTAATACTTTCCCCAAATTATGATTGTATCGACAATAGAAAACTAGTAGCCGTAATTAAAGAGAAAGTGTAATTAAAGAGTCCTATATTGAAAAAGTAGAGGACGAAATTCAATAGTAGAATCGAGGCATTCTCGCTGCTGCAGTTACAGTACAACAAAGCAGCACCTGTCGATACCTAACAACAGACACGGTACAAACACTGATTCTGTCGGGCGGATTTCTTCGAAAAAGTACGGACCGATGCTAAATGAGGCAGTGAAGCCCCAATGTGACTGTACTGAGTGTAAAGGGGCCTGATGGAACACATGAGGCTTATTCGCAGCCCAAATGCAATAATTGTTGTTCAGATAAAAATGTCCTCGTTACTCCACAAGATCTTCTAGGCCATGTATCTTCCACCTCTATTCGAACTAAGAATATCAGGGCAAAATGCAGTTGCGTTTCCACGATGCAAAGTTTGAGTGTGGGAGATCTTGTAAGGGAAAAACTTTAGCATTTCACGCAGGATTTTCTAAACAGTTGAGTATGGCATATCCAGTTGCCCAGATATTGCGCGAGCACTATTGAAACTATTAAATCCCTGCACATTATTCATTCCATGATACACGAAGGTAAATGCAACTTCTTCAAAATGTTGAGGAATAAAATCGGTTTCCGCCTTCGTCCTGGCCTCACTGCTAAAGATTTGCTTTTTTCAAATAATTTTTCTAAGATATGTTATTGTCATTAGACCTTTTCTCCTATGCTTCAACCTCCGGAATTTTCGAAGCATGGTTTTAGCGTTGTCGAATTGTTGATAATAACACTTGACTGTCAACGCACGTTAAGATACGGCGAGACTTCAGTCTTATCAGAATGGCGAATCAGTTTCATCTTCCTTATATCCACCATCTCGTCAGTAGCAACAGTGAGATTATGCAAATGTCAAGCGCGTTTCTAGCGCCAAATATCCGCTGTTGGCAAAACTTTAACTAAAACAGTGAGATAATGCAAAATTATAAAAAAACCTCGTTCTTAGGATATCTGAACGAAAGACATATTAAATCACATCTGTAACTAATATGAACACGAAGAATTGCTCTCTAGTGTCTTTTCTAGCCATTATTCTTTCAATAGTCGCAATCAAGTGCTTCTACCGCCAAATTTTCCCTAGTGGCAAAATTTTACACTATTTTGTTTTATAAATCATAACCACATTTTCCTGAGGGTACTTACAGCAAGTTTGAATGAATTTCGTTCACTGTATTTTTCGCTATAGGGATCTAAACAACTTCTCTTTAGGGCCACCTTGTGCAACAATGCAAGGAAAGTAATTAATGATCCTTTTAAATTTGATGAAGTATCAGCAGCAGATGGAGGTAATCTTTACTTTATACGACCTCTATTTGGCAGATCACTGAGTAAATCACGGAGATTGTGGGAGGACAAGAATCCTGAAGAAATTCATTCTCCCGATGGCCTCTACATCGTGTGGACAAACACTTTGTAGCTTAAGACTCAGTAAAGAGGAGTTAAGTCATTGTCATGTCTAATTTATAAACTACAAACACATAAAATGAGATTTCTAAAAAAAAATCAAAATGAATTTTAATGAAACTTGATGAGTTTTATAACAAAACGTTAAACAAACGCATATTCATATAAAAATGAAAAGATTTCAGTTCATCCTTTTAAAAATTTCAGAACCTCAATTTCAAAATGGTCAAAATAGTGAACTATGAATATTTTTGACAAATAATATTAAGAAGAGCTGTTCAGGTCTCATAGCTCTTTTCATTCTATCCCTCAAAACAGTAATTGTTAAAAAGAAATGAAAAGAGCAATCTGTCATCGAAGAGCATCCCATACATGTTCTTTCTCATTCAGATTAGCTGGCCAATTTATTTGATCAATTTCATGTTCATGAAGTTACTGTTCCATAAGATGATTCCTGTGTGGACAGTTCAATGAAATCTGTATCACTACATCTGCAAATGGAAGAACGTATGGTTGGACAATTTTATCTCCATAAAGCTGTCCTTCCCAAGTGCCTCAATGGAGATTTATGTTTCGACATTTGATAGTGATCCATGAGTACGTCAATAGGTTTCTTAAAGTAATTGATTTCTCTAATTTTATTGACTCACGTTTCATGTTCTTTCCAGATAAAAGTCCTTCTGGATCTTGAGTGAATTTTGGCACATCTGTGAAGAGAACATGTTGAGATCACCACCAAATGTGTTGTATTCAGAATTAGGGAGAAGGACATCGGCTGCTCCTCTCTTAACATCCGCTTTATGAAGTCTTCTAGTGACTTCAGCACTGAAAACAAGCAGAGAACGGGTCATATTTCTGCGAAGCTTAGAGGTTTTTACCAAACGGAGCACGATAACTCTTTAACCAGTTCTTCTGAAACTTTTTCACAACCTTTATACCGCCATTCTATACACAAAACTCATATCTCCATCCATTAACACGCTACTGAAAAAGATTAGATTAAATGATTAATAGACAGTTTTTAATAATTGCTAATCGACAATTATTGATGAAAGTTTTAAAACTGAAAACATCTACATCTTGGGAATACTTTTTATAGGAATTCGCAACTTGTCTATTGACAACTGTAATTTGTTTATTCAATATTTAAAAATAACACTTTCTTAAAATTTCATGTTTCATTTTTTAAGTGTTTTTTAATAGAGGAAAGTATTTACAACTGCAGTCCAGCATAAAAGGCAACGGATGCATAAAAATTATTAATTAAAAAAATGTTAATGACTGATTAATTAAGAAAGAGGGATTAAACCTAATAACGTGTTTCCTTGAGATTTAAAATCTATTTTTCCATTGATCAACAGAAAGTTTGAAAACAATACAAATCTGTAAAACCTCTAAGAAGAACAGCAGGAAGTTACATTGACATTACGACAGTAACGGTTATTTCAAAAACTTCATCTCTACCCCCAAGGTCTTTCAGAAATTTATATCCCATCCAAAACACTTCGTGTAAAATAAGTTGCCAAGACTCACATGTCATAATGCTTTCACTGTTAAAAAGATATGAGATCTCATGTAGAGCCAAGTCCCTAACTCAACGAGGCCTAACTCTACAAGCCCCAACTCTAAAAACCCTATATCTTGGTCAAAAAGTATGCCTTGGCCGTTTCATGGCTGTCACACAGACAATCCCATGGAGTTATGTAAAGGATATGGAGTATGCCAAGGCACACTTTTTGACCAAGATAGTAGGGTTTTTAGAGTTAGGCCCCCTTGCAGAGTGAGGGGCTTGGCTCTAGATGAGATCTGATAACTTTTTAACAGTGAAAGCGTTATGAGCATCTTGGCAACGTATTTTACATGAAATGTTTTGGGTGAGATGAAATAGTTCCATGAAACGGCCAAGCCATACTTTTTGACCAAGATATAGGGTTTTTAGAGTTTGGGCTTGTAGAGTTAGGCCTCGTTGAGTTAGAGGCTTGGCTCTACATGAGATCTCATATCTTTTTAACAGTGAAAGCATTATGACATGTGAGTCTTGGCAACTTATTTTACACGAAGTGTTTTGGGTGGGATTTCATTTCTTTTTGTAGGATGAGATCTGATAACTTTTTAACAGTGAAAGCGTTATGAGCATGCGAGTCTTTGCAACCCATTATTTTACATGAAATGTTTTGGGTGGGATTTCATTTCTTTTTGTAAGATGAGATCTGATAACTTTTTAACAGTGAAAGCGTTATGAGCATCTGAATCTTGGCAACTTATTTTACATGAAATGTTTTGGGTGGGATTATCTATTACAACTAAATTTAGTTTTAAGATTATTTAGAAAATGGATTTTTTTTCAATACCCTACTTTTCTGTTTTTCTATTGGTCAACTTGTATATACAAGCTGTTTGCACTTTGGAAGAAATCACATTATTACACTGTATTATTTAGGCCGAAGCATTGAGGGTACGACGTATTTCAGATCTTAATAAAATCCAAAGTATAAAAGCTAGATAAATGAAACTTAGCGTATTTCATTAGTATGGTAACTGGATGTTATCCTGAAAATTTGAGCTCTCTAGTATTATCCAGGCCGAAGCTATGAGGGTTCGATAATACATAACCAGACCCCCCCCCCCCTTTATGAGGGGTTGGAATGTGAAAGTTACGGATTTCTTAATTTTTTTGTTGTTTGTGTGCTAATCCTAACCTGCATACCAAATTTCAGCTTTCTAGGACTTCAGGAAGTACCCTAGAGGTTTTGATGATCATGAGTCAGTCAGTCAGTCAGTCAGTGACGGAATCGACGTATTTTAGGTATTAATAAAATCCAAAGTATAATAGCTAAATAAATGAAACTTAGCGTATTTCATTAGTCTGGTAACTGCATCATATCCTGAAAATTTGAGCTCTCTAGTATTATCTAGGCCGAAGCTATGAGGGTTTGAAAATACGACGAAACACTTCCAGAAAAGGTACGTAGTGCCCTTCCTGCCTTCGGATCGTCTTGGCGGGGGCACTGCTGTGCCCCCAGATAATTTAGTTTGTTTAAATATTTTACCTAAGGTTAATTTTATTTGTTTAAAAAACATTCAACCTGTCGTTTTACAGTTGTAGCAAATATTTTACTATATTATATAGCATTATTAATAATTCATAATATTTCGAATATAGAATGTTTGTTGAAGGATACAACGTAAGAATGGAAGTCGAAGGGTTTCAAAACTACAACACAACTAAAATATTCGCATTTCCACGTGACTTATCTTTGCCAAAAAAAAAGCTCATTTAAACCAACCGTTGTCTAGCTTCAATCGAAATACCAACAGGAATAACAATAACCATTTCGACTTTCCCTTAACTATCTCTTCAATGTCGTATTGCTGTTTTTCTATACTTCATTTGGGAATTCTATCGTTCTCTCACTATTATTCTCGAATTCCATCGTGTTGTTTCCATCTAAGATTTCATGAAAGTGTAGCCATTCGTTATCAGTTGATCATTGGTTTGTATTTTGGCTGCCAAGAATATTCGGACTATAAATCTATTTAACTTTGATAAGTTTTAAGAAAAGAAATTCATGAACGTTTTTTTTATAAATTTCGTTCTGTATCTCCTCAATGCCTGCTCATATTAATTACAATAATTTTAACAAACAAATTTAATGGCATTAAAATTAATATTTTTAACAAATAATTTTCAACATATATATTTTAAAATTATGCCTCACATAAATCATACACAATCATTAATATGACAATTAATTAAAAGATTACAACAATTCGATAATAAAATGAACTATTCCTTGGTTCTACTCGAGTTCAGAAAGTAAACTATATTATCATTATCTTTCCTAACACCATCTACCTATAACACCAATACAGGAGCAGCCGATGGAAATGTAATGATCGTTGGCCCATTGGAAGTAAGCACGTGTGATTGTTTCGAAGATTAGTTCAAGATTGACCCTCCAGAAGACGATAGGTGCACCATAGCGTCAGGACTGCATTTGCATATCATGTTATTCGTTTGTAATAGGAACTGTTGATTGAGCGATTTGACGGAGATTGTCCATAAATACCCAAGCATTGTATTTAATTTTGTATCGCATGAAGAAGTCCCCTCTCGGGGAAGAAACTAGTTCGATTTGTGGTTTTTTAAGTTTTATATTAAATAGCTTTTAAAAGTATTCAGGTGCATAGGCTTAGTCATTGATTTTTACCATCTACCTTTTCATCTAATAAATTAAGTTTCTATTGAAATAGCAATTTTAAATTTATTCAAAATTTCAATTTTTCCTCTTCCATGTCAACATTTGCCTTAATTCCTGAATGCTACAATCAAAAGCTGAGTGTTATTAATTAATTGCGATACAAATTAAAATGACAATCAACCAAAAAAAAAAAAAAAGTGGAAAAAAATTCAGGCTACAAGAAATAAAAAGATATGGTAGAGATTAATGAAGGCACACGCTATTAAGGAGGAAACATGACAACGAAAACAGAAGATGAAAGAGGAGACGATACAGGAGCAATTGCAATTCATTATTAAGCAAATATATGACTGCTGAAGCACTATCTCTGTCAACACAGCTGCTAACCTCCTGCAGTGAGAAACAGAAGGCACTCCTATTAATATGAGTTTTTTCCTCCTGTTTTTTACGGATTACCCTCGCAGCCTTAATAGGAACCGACGAAAGACCAACAAAGATGTTATCTAATTAATCGAATCCTCAACAGAGTTAGAGATTGTGGAAATGGTGTCATAAAAATTATCCAAATAGCACTCATATCAGAGTAGGACTCAATTCTCTCCCTACGACATGAAAAAGATGCTAGAATGAATTTATCGTCTAAATGGCAATGAGGGTTCAGCACTGGAGTTAAAGAGGAAGTTCACCACTGAACTATTAGCTTTTTACTGTTCAGTTTCTGGGCCCAGTAAGGCTCGGATGCAATGGACCCATTTACCTCCAATTCAGTAAAGCTAAATTCTTTCATTTCGTCGATTAATGTTTTGAACTCAGCTGTAGAAATGTATTTAAGCCATTTATATTCACTGGAGCAATTAATAAGATGATGTTAAATTGTTTAGAAGAAGGAAATTGTAAAAAGCTTTAATGTAAACTTTAATCCTATGAAAGAGAAAACTACGCCCTAATTTTGACAAAACGAAAGTTTAAAAACCAACAGACCAACATTATTATCCTCAATACTATTCTGTTCAATCGTTTTCAGCTATTTCCAATTTTTTTCTTTCATAATTCTCGCATTCCATTCATCTTGTGGATTTTTTTTAAATCTCTTCTCAATCCTAGGAATCCAATTGCAATTTTATTATCCATTTGTTTATTGTTACACTGTTTTCGATAAATAAATGAATGCACTGATTGTACTTGATTTCTTTTATTTACATTTGTTACATTATTCGAATATTGATCCTGATTAGATTGTAACAAATCAATTTTAATATCTAAATGTTTATTGTCTTCAAACATAACTACTCTCCTTAACTATCATTGAATTTGTTCGACATTTTTTAATTACCTTACAATGAGAGAGAGCACACCTGTACATCAGGGTATTTATGTTTGCCAATTTGAATTCTTTAAAATGCCAATTTTATGTTTATTTATTTTTTTCTATTTTATTTTAAATTTCATTTCTTTCTTTTTCTTTTGTTTCCTTTTTTTCTTTTCTTTCTTTAAGATAATACACTTAATTTTTATTTGTCCATTATATTATGAATATTAGATAGAAAAGTAATATACAATTAGAAATAAATAAATAATTTACGCCTCCTTAACTTTTTTTTAATAGAAATATTTTAATTTCATCACCAGAGATTGTGTGAAACTGAATCATTCGACGGAAACAGTACACCACACTGTCATATTGTAAACATAAAGCTAATAAATATGTTATCTTTTATTTCTGTACCTTAGTGAACCTTCTAGCACATTCGGGTGGCGTTTGCGGACATACGTTCCACTATGGATACGATTTGATTTCTATTCCTGACCTACCTTTGTACAGGGAATTTTGAATTACTCTGTAAGGAATCAGGGCCAACACTCAACTGTTTTCGAGATAATTGATATTGTTTTCATCGATTTTCGAGCATTCACTTATTAACTTCCAATAGACTAAAGTAAAACAATTTCAGAGGAAGTGTCTCAGTGGCGCAATGAGGAAGCAATCGGACTGGAGATGTGAGGGGCCAGGGTTTGATTCTGCGGAGGTGCCAAATTTATGTTATTTTATGTTAAATTTTTCTTCTTTCTTCTTCTTTTGCTTTCTTTTTTTCTTCTTTCTTTAAGATACTATAGTTTTTTTTTCCCTGTTATGTTATAAATATTAGGTAGAAAAGTGTCTACAATAAAAAAAAAAAAATACCTTAATTCTCCTTAACTATTTTTTATTAGAAGTATTTTAATTTATTAAAAGATATAAACACACAACGTAACTAAACTTTTTTTTTAATCTTTCTTTCCTGTACTAATATCTTTTTCTCCTGTTGTTGTTTTGTTAATATTATTAATACTTGAACCATTAAAATTTATGGATAAGATTTCTAAGATTGATTTAAAAATCTGAAGCCCCCACGATTTTTCATTAGATTATTTGTGTGTTATTTTATGCGAAACAAACGATTTTTTTTTTTTGAATAGCAAAACAACAGGAGAAAAGCGTACTGGAAAGAAAAACGACAAGATTAAAAAAAAAGCTTAGCTTAGTTGCACAGTTATAAATGTCTTATTTTTAATAAATTAAAATATTTCTAATAAAAAATAAGTTAAGAGAAAAAGTAATTGTACGAGGTATTTTACTTTTCTATCTAATATTCATAACAAATAGGGAGGGAAAAAAAAAACTATATACAGAAAGAAGAAAAAAAAAGGCAATTAAAGGGGAAAAAAGAAACAAAAGAGAAAGAAAGAAATGAAATAAAATCGTCGGAATCAATGTGGAGCCTCAAAAGCTAAAATAAACAATAAAAAAAAAACTCGCCATAAGGATAACTGGTGAGAATGTCATTTAGTAAACAACTTGGTCTCTCCCTTGATTTAGAAAGAAATGAAATTTAAAATTAAATAAAAATAAATTAAACTTGCTCCCTTCTCAGAATCGAACTCCGTTTCCTCTGATCTCCAGTCGGATTTTTTAACTCTTTTTAGCCAATGGAACACTTTATTTGAAATTGGCCAACAGGAAGTTAATAAGCTAATATTCGAAAATCGATGAAAGCAATGTCAAATATCTCGAAAACAGTTGAGTGTTGTCCCCTGAACCTAAGCATATTTTTGAAGTACTCCATTTGAACTTTCGTTGATTTCCGCGATGTAAAGGGTGTGCCCTCTCCTTGTTTCTTAATCACAAAATTGATTGACCACAAAGCTGATTCATATTATAGAATTCAATCTTTAACTCATGCAGCTGTAGATAAAATTGGACGGAATTCATGAAAATAGAAAACACCTAATAAATCACAAAAAAGCTACAAAATTCTGTGTCCATTTATTTTTATTTCTGTATTTCCTTTTCAGTAAATAAAGATTTTGTTTGAACAACAAAGTGATTTTTTGTTAAAGTCAAGAAACACAGTGACATTATTATGATAAGTGAAAAATAAAAATCACAAAATTAAAATGACTCAGCAAATTCTTTGTACATTTTTATTTATACGGAAACTGAAATTAGAAAACATTAAAGGCTTTTTCGTCATTTACGCAATCAGTTGAATTCAAACGGAATATGTTAAGGATGGTTTAGCAAAAAAAATTAATTAAACATTGCCAAGAACAAAATTCTAGTAAAGGCTTTCCTTACTGTTTAGTTGGTCAAAGTTTTGCAAAATCACTTGGATAGTGTGACGGAATCTGATTGGTGTAGTAATAAAAGGCAAATCCAAAACCCAAATGAGAATTCTTTGAAAAGAACCAAATGATGTAAAAATAAAAATTATCAAATTGTATTAAATTACAACCATTCTTAATATCTAAAACAATAATGCATTGAAAACAAATGAATGGGTGAGTTGAAAAAGGTACATATTCCACAAATGTAAACTTTTGGAAAACTAAAAAAAAGTGTTTTTTAAGAAAACTAATTTTTTTACAAAAAAAATTTCTATTATCGATTTATACCTTTAAGTGAAGCGAACTCATTGTGCTTTGTAAATATATAGATATATAACTTTTTATAGCATAAAACTTTGTAAATATGTTAAGGAATATGTTCCTTTTTCAACTCAATGTTTTTTGTTTTTTTTTTTTAAAAAAAATTCATAAAATTTTTTTTTGTATATTTTATGTTACGTACTGTAATATTATATCACGCCATGTATTGTGCTTTGTAAATATTCAGATATATAAATTTTTATAGCATAAAACAATGTAAATGCGCAGATGGAATATGCTAGTGCGGCTTTGAGTTGACAAAAGAACATATTCCTGGAATACGTCCCTTCTTCAACTCAATCATTTTTACATGGCTCTGGAAAGCAGACTTAAAATTGAGAAATATGTTTCTTTTTCTGTTTAATGGATGTATATACGTGCAAAGAAGAAAATGGCTATCTCAGTTTAGTTTGTCAAATTTATGGAATATGTATCTTTTTCAACTCACCCATTCAAATAGAAATAGTCACAAGCAAAATTTCATCGTATGTTTATGACCATTGTTTTATAATAAGCACTTATGTATGACTTGAATACACAAATATTTTATTTTTCCTGTTATTAGAACAATATTCATTCAAAAAGAAATATTGCAATAATTCTATAAGTAGCTCGATTTTACTATAAGGTCTGAGGAGAAAAGTTTTTGACCTGGAACTATCATTTATAAATTAACCAATCTTATTTGGAAATCAATCTTCCATCATGGGCTGATGGAAAATAAAAGTTTTCGAGGAACTGTAGACAAATAAAAGTGTTCAATGCGTCACGGCAGATAATCGATGAGTCGTCCGATGTCATTTTTATCAAATGTGATAAAACTGGTTAAAATTGTTCTGCAATAGGGAAGAGTGGTTGATAACTGGTCTCCCATTTATATTCCATGAGTTGTCAGTAGAATTGGCTTCATCTGCCGTTAAAACATTATCAAGATCTTGTGATGCTCGCAGTGTAGGTCGAGCATTACCATGCTAGAAACCATCTTCGATGCTATTCGTAGATGAGATAACCGTAGCATCGATTGCTGAAGGGAATGGACAAATGCTCACAAGCTAAATAAAATAAAACAAGCAATTTATATATTATTCGACCAATATTTGATCAATGGTCGTTATATTCAATAGGGGATTTTTCTTCTGTCTAAACCCATATCATTTAGGGGAGTCTGTCTTTTCCTAATATGGATGGTCGATTACTGCCTCAAGCACAAGCAAGACGATCACTACGAAGGGTATCATTCGCCTCTTCACTTCTTTACCACTTATGAATCTTTGTTTAGGAGGAGGAGTCACATGGTACTCTAGAATGCAAATTGACTTCCAGCAAACTCTGGCAATAGTGTTCCGACTCATACGATAACCTATATCAACACTAATGTTAGTTACGTATTTCAATTTCCCTTTGAGTCGTTATAGAAGAACCAGGTTGGTAAGTATAGTATTTATGTGCTCAAGGTTGCCACAATTCTAAGTTGTCGCTCTTATTTGACAATAAGTCGTACTGACCTCACGAAGATTACTACTACGACTAATAATAACAAAACAATTACTTGATTTACTTTCATTAAAATAAATCAAGAAGCCAACTAAGTAGACAATGATGACGTGTTACTGCAACGATTGACAGAATGATGCTCTGCCGCCTCTAGTCAGTAATACAGGAACATTTACGCCTGCGCATTTCGCGGCAATTCGACTTCTTTCAAACAGTATTTCGGTTACTGTATATTGTATTGAAGCAGTATATTTGTGGTATTTGAAACTTCAACACTAATTTATTTTGCCAAGGTACTTCACAGTGGAACTACAAATCCTAAATCTCATTCTTAAATGTTGATTAGTGTCAACTACTTAAATCTCAACCTAATTTTTTTTTATTTTAACTTCCTTTTTAGTTAGAATGGAATTCAGTAACAAGTGTCTGAGAAAGCTATAAAGATAGAAATTATTGTAGCGGGTAAATTCTTCACATTATTCTTTTCTTTTTGTAAATAATTACGGAAGTAGTAAGAGATTCTTATTTTCTTTCAGTCTCACTGAATAAATTAAAATAAACACAAGCCATCAAAATGTTTAGTTTAGATGAGATATCATTTTATTTACAGTAGATTAACAATTAGGACGATATGAAAGTTATTCGAATGTAAGCGTTCTGTGGATGTGAAGGAAATTTAAATTGTA
Source organism: Thereuonema tuberculata (assembly GCA_023159025.1). Lineage (NCBI taxonomy): Eukaryota > Metazoa > Arthropoda > Chilopoda > Scutigeromorpha > Scutigeridae > Thereuonema > Thereuonema tuberculata. The sequence continues at coordinate 14,212,739 of JAFIDM010000002.1, forward strand.
AGAAATGCTCAAAAAAAGCATATCCTTAAAAATGATTTAATTTTTGATCATTTTTATCAATTCAAAAAAATGTTAAAACGTTTAAAACGAAACTTTTGAATATGTTTACTTGAGTAGTTGAATTCCTGTACTTTAGAAATATAATACAATAGTTCTGATCTTTTCTTTTTTGTTGTAGAAACTCACTCATAAGAGGTTTGTGAGAGGAATATCATGTGACTTCATAAAAACAAATATAATATATAAAATAATATTAACAAATCTCTGGAGTATATTTGAAATCGAAGTTGAAGCAAATATAAAACCTGAAATTTTTCGAAACAATTCTAGGAATAGATAATTCTGGAGCTGTAGTTAACGTTTTCTTTCTTTAAATCTTATAATATTTATATTAAAATGTTTAAAATTTTGCTAAGATGTAAAGAAACGAAAAGTTAATTACAGCTCCAGAATTATTCAAATATATGTCAAATAACTTCATAACAAAAATACTTCTAAAAAAATATATAATTTTTTAAGAACATAAATGATATCAATAATTGTCAAGGTAGGTTTGTTCGTAAATAATTAAAAGTAATGCTGCTGTGAATATTTATTAACTGAAATGTAACAAATAAACGATTAATAATCAATTACCCAAAATTAGGTTTTATCTTACAGGAAATTAATAACAACTTCGTTCTATTTTTTCCTTATTCGGACGTTATTTTTAATACTTTGAAATGAAACTGTGTAGTAGGCAGTATCTAAACCATTTTACGACTGGATTCGGGATTTTTTTTTCTGGTTGTTATCCGTTCAGATGCGTCCTAGGATTCAATAGCCCTCAATCAAATGAGTTCCGATTGATTTCCAATAACAAAAGCATCGAAGATCGATTGCATATTGGATGAAAGTTTTTTTTCTTTCTTTTGCATTTCAATTTTTATCTTTACTTAATCCATCCCAAAACAATACTGTTTCGAGGTTTCACCTCTTGTCAGATATTATAACTTTGTTACTATTAAGTCTCCACTCAATCAATGACGTGAGACATTTCAAAAGTATAAATCTAACGGGTAGTTCTTAGAAGAGGAGCATAAAATTCTTCAAAACTGAACTATAATATAACTATAATATATTTATACATTCTTAATACATAAATCACATAATGGAAAGGGAATTAATTTTTGAAGAAACGAACAAACAACCTTTAAGAACCATAAGTGAATAACTATTGCTTTTATTACATTAATTCGAATTTACTTTCATTTTCAAAATCATTAGTAACAAAAGCGGAAGTAGAACCGGTTACTTCCTGTTCAAGAAATTCTGCTGATGAATCAAATGTTCCCGGATGAACCGGATCTGCTGTTATTGACCGAATCCATTCAAGAGATGAATCGAGAACTTTCGCTTTTTTTATTGCAGCTATCAATCCGTTTTCGGAAGAGGAAGGAAATAGATTTGGGTCTGCATATTCACACCCACACTTCTTTGTGGTTGGCCGAGGAGGACAATAACCCAACATCGGTTACACAGTCGTGGGTGGAGTGACAATAACGGCTAGAATTAACAAGTTCTTGGTGAACTTAGGAATTTGACACAGAAACATAGGAAAATGACTTTTGACCTCTGACATGAGAACAGGAATCTTGGGTTTCAGATCGTTGTTCAAAGAGGTCTGGGTCGTATCAGAAAGAAAACAAATGAACTACACCGTTGTAATTCATTTGTTTGTTTATTATTTATATCTCAATTATAAAGACAATACATGATCTGTAATCAACAACTGATACAACGATGTCATGAAGGCTATTTGGCGTGGGCCCCAAGCAAGAGCGAGCCCCTCCCCCCAGGCCCACAGCCGAGGACCTTTAAAAATTTTTAAATCTAGAATAAGGTAAACAATAAAAGAGGCAAACAAAGTAAGTAAAGACAATTATAGACAAACAATTTAAAGAACGACCTTGTGGGCGGAGCTTAAGCCGGTAGGTTACACTAAATTTCGGGTTAACCTTCCCCTTCTACATACATGTCAGACAGCTGACTTGTCAAATAAGCCACCAACTTGAATTTTTTTTTTATTATTTTGTAAATTTGCTGCAGTTCGCGAGGGTGATTTCCATTTTAATGTAAATAAAACATGTTAAAAGCATTTTTGTGTTGATTTTCGTCCTTTTTTGTCTTATTTCGGATTATCCACGGAATTCGCTTATCCGCAGTTGCCGCGCCACCCAATTCCGCGGATAATCGGGAGTTTACTGTATCATAAAAATATTTAAAATTCGTACTCACATTTATATCTTGACTTTTTATAGTATTACATTTTAAAATTTATTTTTTCAAAATGGAAAACAAAAACTTTTTTAATCGTGTTTTTTTATTCTTACTAATTTAGCTTTTATTCTGTTTTTCTCATATATATCTTTATAGTTCCACATCCGTTACTCCCCTTGAACTGACGATGAGTAAAAATAATACTGTAATTATAAACTATAAACTATCGCCTTATTTTATTCATGATTCCCCTTTTACAATTGAGTATCAGAGATAAAATTAATAAATAATTAAGTGTATCTGAATAATACTTAAATCTCCGCCCAAAACACGAACAACTCTGCCGAACAAGCGCTTTCCCTCGTAATATACTAGTTGTGTGTAAACTAGTATACAATATGCATTGTCAATTCTAATTTTAGTTTTTTTCTTGTACGTATTGGAGCTTTGTAATAGTATTAATATATTACGAAAAGTGCAAATATAAAAGAAAAAACAGTATTATCTGTTTTTTTGTTTTTTTTTTATTTCTGCAGTCCTTAAAAGAACAGTGTCAATTATTATTCCAATATCGTTTAAAACAATGTTGTTTAATATCGGGTTTTCAGATTAAAAAGATTAATTTTTACATCCAAATATAGTCTAAAATAGACGTCTATAAAGGTTAAAATTTTCAAAAATTCCATATCCACCAGACCCACTGCAACGGTGACTATTATCGCCCCCGCTTTGCAAAGTCTTAATTCCCACCCCCTGCCGTTATGGCAAATAAAAATATGTAAAATCACTAACCATTTATAATTAAAAATATGTACATCGTTGATTAACTGGAAGGGAAATACATTTTGATGTATACTTACAATGAAAAAAATATATTTCTTTTTACATTATATTCTCTGTGATTATAATTACTTATAAACCGAAATAAAAGTATACTAAAATGTGTTTCTTTGGTTTAAACCCATTTTTTTTACACAACAAAAAAATATGTAGGTAAAGGAAAAAAACTGTAAATTGTTTGCCCCCCCCCCCCACTGAAAACTAGCTCTGGCTGTGGGCCTGCACATCCCTTTATAAACAGTTTTTTATTTGCATATTATCTTTTTGTTGGTGTTAATGAGGAGGTGACTGGGTTCCATCTACCTCTGCTAGATTCTATTTATAGTCAATTGAAATTTATTATAAGGCTGTTGCTTCCCATCTGAGTACAATAATCCTCATATGGAACTTAGCAACCAAAAGAATTCAAAATAAAAGACTTAATCTTAAAAATTCAAGTTAAGAAAACTTTAAATGTTAATAAAGTTCAACTTCTGTTTGAGTTATTCAATATCTTCTAAACAGTTAAATAGGGAATGATCATCGTATTTAGCCTAATTGGAAATACCTTTTTAACATCAAATAAATATTCATTAATTAAAAAATTGTCCGCCAACGAATATATCCTGGGAGCGGGATATTCAATGTTTTATTTAGTGATTACAGAATTTTTTTTGTAGATGGTGCTTTCAAGGAATTTGAATTTCTGTCTCTCACGTCGACAATTTTTTTTTTTTTTAAATTTTCATTATAGCGAAAATTTGTCGAAGAAATTAAAAGATGATTAGTTAAGAACTTTACCATCCTGTGGGTAAAAGACAGAGCAACAGCAACTATATATAGTTATGGTAATTATCACAACTTTTTCATTATTATTTCGTTATTCTTTTGATATTCACTCACAAATTCTAACGACAACAACTTCCAAGTAGAAATAAAAGTTTAACAATACTTTAAAAAATATAAATTTTTGTCCTTTTTGTAGCTTATGATTTTTTATCTTCATACTCCCGAATATACAAATGAATTTTATTCAAAAATTTCGTTAATTGTTAGTTAAGAATTTTTAGGATCCCAATTTATAATTAACTACGTCGAAGAATAAAATTATATTTACAAAAAACAAATTATTTTTTATAAAATATAATAAATATAATAAATGTAATAAATATAATAAATTTAAAAATAAAATAAATATAAAGAAGTAGAAACGCTGTCAAAATAAAGACAAACTGAAAAGAAAAGAAAATGTATATGAAAAAAAAAAAAAAAACTGACCTAAACGATAATAAATTACTGAATATCTGGTGATAAAAAAAAGCAAAAATTTTGAAAAGAAAATAAGAATAAACAAGAAAAAAAAAAAAAAAACCCAAGAAATTCTTAATGAAGCTATTAAATATCGAAGATGCGCGTTTTATTATTACTCACCAATGGGTTTATTTCTGTTCTTGTGAATCACATCGTCGTCTACGAAAATAGAATGTTAGGACTAACATGTGTTACAAACATGTGTTAGAATATTTTGTCTAGAATTCATGAAAGAAATTAGTGCACTAAAGTGTTGAAAACTCTACGAAAATTTGCAAATGAAATAAGAAAACAAAAGTGGGATGATTTAACAAATAATGTACTCAAGTTAAAATGAATTTTATGACGTATCTTCTTTCACTGAAAACCTTATTGTTTTAATTAATATAACTTATATTTTCAATGAAGGTGAGATTTTTGTCTAAAACTTCCTTGATACGATCTCATAGTAAGAGGTGGATGTAGAACTGGGTGTATTCCGTATTTACCCACATAATATTTACCCTTATTTGAAGTGGAAAAAAGACTTCTAGAGGGGATTCAACCCACACACCCATTTCGCTATGCAATTAACTTCTATTCAATTCATTTTTCTACGCCCTTCTTTATTCCGTCCTCTGCTGATGCTTCTGGAATGTTCTATTTGTTTTCCTTCTGTTCTCGTTCTCTTCCAGCTACTAAGAGATCAACTTCTGACAAGAGTCTTTTTTGTGGCTTTTCTTCGTAACTAATAGAATGTTGCAAAAGGAACAAATGATGAAAACAATGAAATATTGATCAAATTTTTTTCAACAGTTAAAGTTTTTTAACGATTCAGCGAGATTTCAATAATAAGAGAAAAATTAAATCTAAATACGATTTTAAAAAGAAACTTTGTTTTACTTTATAAATAAATAAATACTTCTTAATTAACGTAAATTATTTATTACCACAAACTTCTTTAACTACATCCTCCTCCTATGCAATATTTCGAATAGCCTAATCGGAAGTTATTTTATTTTGGAGTTGGGAAGAAGGAGGATGTTCCTTTTCCCGAGGTAGCTTGAAAAAGAATAGGCCGATTAGGCTATTCGAAATATTGCATAGGAGGATGATGTAGTTAAAGAAGTTTGTGGTAATAAATAATTTACGTTTGTTTTACTTTATTTTTTAAATTTATTTATTGAAGATGGATAATTTGTTTTATCGAATGGTTTCTATATTTCCATTTCTTTATTAATTGGAATGTTTTTACTGTTCTATTATTGATAGTTTTTACAGTAACTTCGACTTACACGGATTTGCAGATACGCGTTTCAAGTTTTTTAAGTTGCGAATTTTGGAAAAGTCTCCATAAAAAGGTTAGTGCAATTTGTAGATGAACGACTGGGAAACCACAAATAAATGAACTCGTATATGGAGATGTCTTTAAATGAATCTCACTTATTTTGAACCACAGCCTCTAACTCAGTTCATCCTTTTGACAACAATTTTTCCTGAGGAAATTTTCCTATTTTGTATTTATTATTAATGGTAAAAAAAATCCCAGCTTGAAATTTAAACTCCTACTGAATTAACTGGAACCCACTGAAATGACTTGAGTCAAGTGAACTTTTGAGATAAGTTAATTATTACACTAAAAGGATGAGACCAGTGTTTATAAGTGACATCTCAGACAGTTCTTTCTCCCTTAATTGTTTATTCTCAACTGATGATCGCCAATTAAACGAGAAACAGCTATCTTAAGATGTCACTTGTCAACACTGGTCTCACCCTTTTAGTGTGTTTAAACATTTTTAGGGACTTTTTCTTTCTTTAAATGAGCATAGAAATTTTATTGAAGCTGGGGAGAATAGCACATGAATTTCCTTTTTTTTAATTTTTAATGGCAATTTTACTTCTAATTTAGATTTGTGAAGGTGCCTTATTAAGTTAATTATTACTTACAAAGTTAAAACTGATTAATGGTCGTATTTTTTATTTTTTAAGAATTGTTTTACATAGTTTTACTAATACTTATATAAGAAGCTTAAAAAATTCCTCCTTTCTTAGTTTTCTAAAAGTATTATCGAAGTTCCTTATTAATTTGGAACTTTTTTTTACTGTCCAATAGTCCAGGAAGCTATTAGTTAATAAGAAATTGTGTAACTGATGTCTCCACCGAATGTCTGAATTAGTTATTACTACATTGGAATGTCAATTGTCAAAGGAATTCGCGATAAAAACATAGTGTTGAAATGGGCTCGCGAGTTACAAAAATTTGGGAATCACTGATCAGAAGAACAATTTCTGTTTTCAAGGATTTCTATTAAATATTGAAGAACGAAATAACAGAAGAAAGAAAGATTTTATAATGTTTGGAAATCGATCATTTTCATTTAAAAAAAGGGAAATTCATTAGAAAAATATTACATTTTTCTCTAATAAAAATAACTGTAAATATCTAAATTATGAAACTTTTTATAATGATCATACTTTTATTAAATAAATAAATAAATACTGATTTATAATTTCAGATTTACTGAAGTCTATTTATAATCTTTAAATACGTATTATAGAGTTAATTCCGTAAAAAATACTTCCATTACAATTTTGTTTTCTCTCCGTATTTCCATTTATTTACTGGAAGGTTCTTTCTTTCTTCCTTCTTATCTGAATTCTATTCTGTCAATGGTTTTTCTTCTTAATATTTATCTTCTGTGCTTTCCGCTTATTTCTTTTATCCTGGTTATTTGTCAGAATGAGAATGATGAAAACATAGATGACAACGGAAAGGAATCAACGACATTTAAAGAGTTTCCTTCTAAAACAAATAATTTTACGAAATCATTAAGTAGCCTTATTTATTAAGCAATTATATGTTAATCAACCTAAGTTTGTAACTTAAGTACTATTGATGTTCTTTTGTTTTGGGCCAAGTTGAAATAAATGTCGTCCATGTTCACTAAGGCTGTTCATATTGCAATTGGTTGTAGATTAAATTGTTATCAGCATATAGTTGCTCATTTCTTTGCAACAGTTGTAAAACAAGCTGATCTAAATCTACGCTCTTTAAGAAAGGTGAAAAAGAAATATGGCTGCTTCTAATAAATTAGGACTTGTATTTGTAAATGCTATTGAACTGATATCGTTGTTTTAATATTTGAAAGCATGATTGTTTAGATCTGAATCCGAAGTTTTCGAGTACAAATATCTGATCAGAAGAAAATGTGTTTTGAAAAAAGGCTTGTTACACGATACTTACTTTGCATTGCATCGTAATTAGATATTGTAAAGGTGAAGGCCTGTTCATGCAGATCTTTGAGCGCTGGAGGTTCCCAATGATTCTCAATCAATAGCACTTGTTGAGTCCGAATGGTTACTCCGACGCTCGCTCGCCTTTGAACCCTGACTAACAAACCCGGTACTATTTGACAGAGGGCTGAATGAACCCCAAGGTCTGTCTGGAGTAGAAACAACTTTGGAAAAATCCCCGCTGAGAAATGGATTAGATATTGTAAATATCAAAAATTGTGACAACTTGTAAAATTGTTTATTAATTATTATATAGAGTTTAAGATAAAAACAGATATCTTCTGCGATATTTTTATCAACATAAAATCAATAAACATTAACATGGTCAGAAGTACGCCTTTAATATAGGGGAAAGAAGAGAGGAAGATAATTCCTTAAACCTCTTCATAGAAGAAGAATCTAATGGAATTCATTCCAGGCCGGGTGACAGTTTGTACCCGGGGGCTTTGGGAAGTCAGCAACCTGGCGGGTCCACGGGTGGTGGATAGTGGAAATCCTCGTCTTCACGGGGTCCGAGGACACTGTGGGAGGCGAGGCAGTGCTTTGCACCCCGAACCAGACTCCCCCCCAATCTAAGGTGTCATGCGGACCGTGCCGATGGATGGATGGCACAGGGGTTAAAAGTGTCTTGAACGGTGCCTCGGGGAAACCAGGCCGAATCCCGGAGTAAATAAAAAAAAAGGGCCTTCCCTACGCATGGGGGCACTACGTAGGGTGACTTTTTGCTTCCCCCTTTTCCCTGGTTTTATATGGAAAATTTAAACACAAAAACTATGGAGGGCTCTCTTGAAGAGACCTCCGAAAACATCCCTACTCAGGGTATTAACGCGGAAGCTAGCTTCCCCGAGACAGTAGAAGAGGGACGGCAAATGCTGAAACCTCAGGAGGTTCAAAGTTCTGACTCCGGTAGGGAACCTACAAGGGAACTTACCGTGAAGATTCAGGACGCAATAAAACGTGCCAGAATCAGTGGTGCAGAAAGAAAAAGAAGGAGGAAGGCTAAGGCAGCAGCCATGGCTACCTCCGGCGGAACTGCGGGGAGGGGAGTCGGCACAACCGGTGCACGAGGGAAGGGTCGTGGAGGTACTGCTCTGACTGGACAACCAGGAAGAGCTGCCAACATGCCCACCCAAAGAGCACCGGGACCTGCTGCACCCTCAGGTGGGGCCAAGGGGCCTGCCACAAAACGTGACAGGTCCCAAGGTAACACACCACCGGAAGCAGTGTTACACTCAAAGAGACAACGGGGATCTCCCTCTAGTAGCCCCGGTACATGCAGCTACGCTGATGCAACAGCTGCGGATCCTGCTCTTCAGGTTGCCATACGTAAGGCAAATAAATCTGAAAGCTTCACTGAAGAAGAGCAGATGGAGTTGTCCTATGCAGTAGGACGACTGATACATCAGATCCCAGAAGCAGGACAAGTTCCTCGCTTCAGAGGTACAAAACGCAGGACAGAGTACATCTTTGTCACTGCAGATAACATCTTTAGTAGGGACTGGCTCCTTGGAACAGTCCCTAATCTAAGAATCTGGGAAGGGGTCGCGCTTTCCGCAGTGGAAGCCACAAAAATACCCCGTTTGACCAGAGCTATGCTCTGGGTTCCCGGAAAGATTACTGACCCAAGTGAGGCGACCTATCTGCTTGAAAGGCAGAATCCAGGTCTTAAAGCCTCTACTTGGAGGATCATGGAAACCAAAAGAGAAAAACACGGACTCAGGCTAGTCATTGGACTAGATGAGGATTCCGTTAATCAACTGGCGAAAATTAACTTTCGACCATGCATCAATCTAGACGTTGCGGAAGTGACTCTAAAGGAGAGACCTAAATTCCTGGAAAAAGGGACTCCTTCAGAAGTCACAGAAGAAGACGCCATTAACAGGGAAGGACCATCTCCTATACCTGAGAAAATGGAAGTCTAAAAAACTAGGTAAGTTTGGTTTTTCTTTTCTATTATTTAACCTAGT
>JAFIDM010000002.1:14234062-14253605 GCA_023159025.1 Thereuonema tuberculata
GATGACAAATCAGGGTGCGAATCCTTTCTTATAGCGTTGTGCCTCGTTTACTTGCTTAATACTCGGTATTTTCAACCTAAAAAAAACTTTACGAAAACCTTAGCTTTGGTGCCTTCTTGCGATCAATTTCTATTTCTATCCTTAAATGATATTTTTTTTTTTTTTTTTTTTAAAATTGTGGTTTTTTAAAATTTTGAGATTTTTTTTTTATTTTTTTACCTGCTATCAAATAAATCATAATGAAAAACGTTTCTATAAAATCTGTTGCTATAAAAAAATGCTTCAAAACAAATTTATTTTGGGAAAGGAACAGCATCAAATGAATTCGCATATTTAGAAAGCCTTTAATTAAAAGGATTTTTATTAAAGAGTTTTTAAATATGCAAATTCATTTGATGCTGTTCGTTTTCAAAAATAAATTTGTTTTGAAGCATTTTTTTTTATCGAAACAGATTTTTAATAGAATTAACAATTTTTGAAATTTAATTTAATTAATTACAAAATATTTTAAAAATTAAAAACAAAAAAATATAAATCCCACATGCTTCACAAGTTCATATTTAAATTTTCAGAAGCTTAGGTGCATTGATAAAAGAAATATATAAAAGGTTTTGCAGTCACCTGAATTGACTGAGTCAGGATCTGAAGGGTTCTAATTTGTATCGATGACACTTTTTACAAAATTGTAAAAAAGTTCCGCGATTGAATCTATTAATCATTGAATATTCTTAGAACGCTTTTGCGTTGATGATCATTTATATTTCTCCTTTCAATCAAACATTAGATTCGCACATAGAATTTTATCCTATTTTGGAAGCAAATAGGGATAATTCTAGTTACTTCCATTCTTTTCTTCTTCCTGTAATTTCTTAAGAAATCTTCAGTTGTTGATTTCGTTCTTCTATCTGTTCTTCTTCTTGTTCTCTTCCTGGTCACGGCTTCTAATAGAATAATTCTTGTTTTGTCACGAGTGTTTTTCAAAGCACTTCATCGCTAATGAATGGTTTTCAAAAGAGATCCTGGCCTTTTTCTTTTGTGTTTGTCTGTAACTCAATGACTTACGACTCCACCATCGGCTAACAACGTAGCGTTCTGTTTATATTTTTGTAAGGGGAAGTCTGTTGCTTCTACAGTTTTTATTGAAAATGCAGAGCTTATCTTTTAATCGTATTCCACCGTAGAAATGGAATTTTTTTATGAAAATAATTGTAATACTTATTAGTGTTCGTATTTCCTCAGGAACTCCAGCATCAATAACTTATTATTCTTAGGGATTGCAATTCTTTTTCCTTCTCAGATTTCCACTTTTGTCAGAGTAGTCAATTTAATGGCAAATAATGTCGTAGTTACTAGACTCTGCAACATAAGTAAGCATTTGACTCAAGTGTTTTTCTAAAACTTATTTACAGAACAAATAAAGATTTGTGTTGTGTTTATTTATTTACTTGTTGTTCTTAAGCGACAAATATAAAATGTAAATATAAAATGACTTTAAGAGTAATTTCACAGCGTTAAACTCTTTAGACATAACGATAAATCAAAAAGAAATCATGAAGAAAACATTAACTTCATTGAGGACGAAATATACAGGGTGATTCACGAAGATAGGCAGAAACTTCGGGAGCTCATTCTACATGTAAAAAGTAAAGAAAAAAAGTTATGTAAACATAGGTCCGGAAATGCTTCGGTATCGAGTTACGGCTAGCGAAAGATTTCGCCCATAATTTAGTACAACAATACGCACATGGATTACACCTCAGTTGTTAGCTCTCACAATAAATCAAAACAATGCAATTCACATTATTGTTGAACAGCTGTTATTGTGTTGCCAACTTTTTTGTAGGTTCCACGTGGGATAAGCTTCAAACCACTGGGAGATACAGTTCTGCGACATGTTTCAATCGATTTTCAGGTCAACAACCATAAGAAACCACTGATTTCGCCTCTTAATTTACCTTCCCAGACTTCCAGCAAGTCTTCATTTCACCCAGGGTACTAAATTATAGGTGAAATCTTTCGCTAGCCGTAACTCGATACCGAAGCATTTCCGGACCTACATTTATATCACTTTTTTTCTTTACTTTTACATGTAGAATGAGCTCCCGAAGTTTCTACATATCTTCGTGAATCACCCTGTATTAAACGAATCATTGAAAACGTTTGGTTTTTTTTTATTTTTTTGTTTTTCTTTCTGTTTTAACTTTATTTCCTGCGCTTAAATATTTTTTTTTTTTTTATTTTCATTTCTAATTAATAGGTATCTGTGATCCTTTGCTTTCCTCATTTTCCCTGAAGTACTTGATAGATATATCATCAAATGAATGGTTCAGGAAATCCTACAACAGGGAAAAGGATAACAAAAAATGTTTGTACTGAGGAAGTGAAACCTGAGTAGCTTCCAGTTTTACAGGATCCTGTCTATAAAATAAAAAAATATATTTTCTAAGTTTGATTTTTATGCTGTTATTAATCAAATATTAGAACTCACTTCGAGATCTCTCTATGAGATCTCGCCGATGTAGATTAGTTGTACAGATAGATAATCCGAATTTCATTTTAAATTATTAGTTCTAATCTGCTCTCGTCATAATTTAATCCTTCTTCAAATCCTGAAAAGTGTTTGGATGATGATAAATACGAATTCAACTTCAGAACGAATCTCGTAAATTCTTTTCTGATTGATACGTGAAAGTCATGCAGTTTTTTAATTCGAATTTGTATAATAATGTTTAAAAGATATTAAATATTGTGACTCATTAGAACCATATGTTATCAAATATGTCATCAATATTTACAAAAACCTACAAAAGAAAATATTTTGAAAAATAATAATAAAAATATATAATTTTCTTAGCTTTGAAAGTATTGTGGACGATTTAAAATACAAAACAATTTAAGCAGGAAGTCTAGAAATCTCAGAATTATTTTTGTTTGGATTTTTTCGTTTTTGTTTGTTACATCAAAGCCTAAGAATATTCCAGAAAAAGCTTTAGTTTAAGCTATTTTATATTTAAGTTTTTCTTTAAAAAAAAAAAAGAAAGAATTCATCATTTTCAGAAATGCATAAAAAGAATTAAATATTTCTCACCTTATAATCTTAAATGTTTAAATTAGTGTTTCAATAATAATAATAAAAAAAGTCTTCAAATCATTGTTGAATAAAATAAGCATAAAGTCGACATGTGGCAAGTTTTCCTGGAAAAATTACAAGTATAAATAAAAATGCATTCTGTAAATAATTAAAAAAAAGAGGAATAAAACAGTTAAAATATCGATAAAGCCTTTGTATCATCCAGAAAATACCTTGCTTAATTTTCAGCAAATTAAATATTTTGGTCAAATTATATAGACTTATGTATATTTCAAAACAAATGCTTCATTAACTGCTTTGATCAAAAACCATCCAAATTTGTTTAAGATATTTTCACGACCTAGAATAATTAGAAAAAAAGGATTTTTTTTTTTTTAAATAACAATGCTTCTTCTAAAAGGTCAGTTAAAACTTGTCTTCCTTCCTGTCCGAATAATTGACCAGTTCCTCTTCCATCAGATTTTGAGATTTTTGAAGGTGGCTCCCAAACCAAAAATAAATAAAAATAATGATTAACTTTTAAAAGAATTGATTTCCTATTTGAAAATATGTAATAGAAGTGAATATAATGTTCGTGTGTTGTTTATTCAATCAAAATATTTTAAAAATTTAAAAAATTTTTGAAAGAATTTTTTGTTTTTAATTCCTTTTTATTATTTTTGAATCGTTAAGGAAAATCTTTCAATAGTTCTCAGAATGTACTTTTAATTTTTGTAAATCACATGTGTAAGTACATGTGTACACAAGGAGAGGAAATAAAAATGCAAATGGTTGATTTGAGTTTTGGAAGTTCCTTCAATCGTTTAAAAGTGTATGATTAACTAACTGACACATCATATTCTATGTCGTTAATCTTTAAATTACAGTCTTTAAATGAAAAAACGGAAATTCGCCGATTGCCCAAATACCTCTAATAATCCAAGAGCCGTGTGTGGGATTCAGTTCCTTGGAAATGGATCAGTAAAAGCAAGGTAGGAAGAAAATAGGTCGTTTCGATTTCACTATCGCTTATTTACCCGGATCTTTAGCTTCAGGAAACAAAATTAAAAAAAAAGGCCGAACAGTAACTGGCAAGCGAACATTGCAGGTGACTGACCTTTGCAAGGAATTCTATAATTGTTGAATAGCTCGAAGGAAAGCTACATTTATTACGATTTGTTATTGTAACAACGTTCAATTAGTTTGATTCTAGTAAATCAGACTTACATGATAAAATTAAGATTTATTTCTATTACTAATACATATTTTAACAAATAATGTAAAAACAAAAGCTTTCTATGAGAAGATCTGCATCCTTAAATGGGCCGGCGCTAGCAAAATTCACGAATATTAACCTATTTAGTCGAATATTTAGAAAATCCGGGACATTTTCCGGGACATACACTGAAGCGGGACACTGCACTAAAATCCGGGACTGATTGTGGTCACTCTGTATCTATATATTCTTCTTTTTTTTTTCTTTAAATATTTCAGTAAGGTTATAAATAAACAAAATAGAAACAAAATCAAATTTGAATCATATCGCAACATAGATTTTTTAATAAGTCTTATGGTATATAATAATATAGCAGGTAAAAAGGATCTATATTTTTTTTTTTTTTGTGATTGGAAGATAAGATCTACTTCTATTTTTTTTATCATAATGTCAAAACAGTATGTTACAATTTAAGCTGAAATAATTTTGAACTAAATTTGTATTGTAAAACTAAAATTTATTTCAACAAAATTCTTCTGAAACGAAGGGGGGGGAGGGAATTAATAAAAATGAAAGTTAAAATTGAGCTTCATTTCCGGATTGTGTGTTTGGTTCTTCAGTTCCAATACAATTGATATTTAAAATAAAAGGAATACTGATTGTAGTCTTTTTTTACTACAATTATTATACTTTCGGTTTTTCTGATTTGTAATAATGACTTATTTCTTTTAAAACTGTGCTTTCTATGTTTCCTTACAAATAAATGCTATTATTTAAATTCATTTGAACTATTTTTTTTAGTCGAAACAAACCACAGACTCCTACAGTCAAATTCTGTTTGATGAAGTAAATATTTTTATTTTTTTAGCCTAATCTTACAGTGGTTCCTTTTTTTTTCTTCTAAAAAGCAAGAGATATATTAGAAATAGTAAACAAAACATAAGAATATAGATGTAATGTCTCAAATAAAGATTTTTATAGATGAAATATCGTGATGGATTCCTTTCAATTTAAAATGCATAAATAACTAAAAAAAATTTTTTTTTTTTTTCTTGGTGACTTTTTTTGGTGGCAGTGCTGTGAACGTTTCGTTTAGTACGTTTCATACTAAAAAAAAAAAAGACATTCTCAATATAAAGGGCATCTTAATGCAAAGGGAGGAAAATCTAACTATTTGGAATTTCAAAATAAATGTTTTTATTCAATGTCCATAAATTAACCGAATTTCCAAACACTATCCCTCCCCCCTCCGAAATAAAAAATATATAATTACAATTAATCAGTATTCAAACCTGTATCTATGGCGTTGATGAGAGGAGAGGTGGTGAACATTCCTTTTTATATTCTTGTTTGAGACTCAGAAAGAATGAAGGATTTTTTATTAAGAATTATCGTATGGTTAACTAGGCCTGTAAGCATTTGTAAGTACTATATTACAGTAGCACCTCGATTATCCGACACTCTTTTAACCGGATCCTCGTTTAACCGACGTCGGTTTCCTTAATTTTTTTTTGGTAAAGAAACAATTTCTTCCCGTCCATCCCCCTTGTGCTCTCTCTTACGCGGAATTTTCGAGTTACCGACGGAGGTCCGGTCTCGACAACTGCGGTTAATCGAGGTTCTACTGTATAACCATTAAGGCCATAGAAATTCACGTGTTTATGCTAGGAATACTTATAATAATAAAAGTTTAAAAAGTATATATGTGACATAGTTGTAAGACTTAATTAAATTGGTTAAACTCCTTATTTAATAAAATCCTTCCTGGTTTGATTGGATCATCACTTGTATGATCTTGCGCACTGTGACTTCACTGCACTTGAGAAGAGTCTATTCATGATTCAAGGTAAAGGAATCCACATTCTCAAAAAAAAAAAAAAAAAAAAAAGTACTCTCTAATGAGCCGAATGCTATTTGCGAATTCATTAGCTACATTCCAGTAGTGAACGATGGATATTTCCTGCGAAATACAACGGACACAATGTCCTGGGTGTGTGAGTGAGGATGGATGGCTTCACTTTCTACCGGTCAATGCAACAGTTTAAGGAGGTCAGTGAAACAAGTTCAAGAGCCGAAGGACAACAGGTGCGCCGCATCCCTGTGGGCCCTTCCCATCAACAATGTCATTAGCTATAACACTCAAGAATCCGTTTCTCAAACAGTTGGAGAAGAAGCAGACAAGATCTATGATGAGAAATTCACAGAATCACTTTTTCCTTTTGTTTCCTTGTATCTTTCGAATTGCAGTGTTTGAAGTTATAGATGAAGCTGTAATACTTTTCTGGATACAGTGAAGCTCGACTATAACACGGTTGTTTATAGCTCGAATTCGGATATAATGCGATTTGGTTTTGGACCTCTTCTATTTTGGAAAAGGTGTATAATTGAAAAATTGAAAAATTTACCACATTTTCGCCCAAAAAGTACGAAAATCGATTGATTTTAGAGAGTTGCTCGCCGCCAAGATGGCGGCGCCAAACCGTAAGAAAACAGAAATATGAAGATTTTGGCTAATTTAACCCTTCAAAGTGTTGAAAAGGTAATGATTTATAAATATTTATAAATGTAAAATTCTCTCACATCGCTCTGAATGATGTAGGTAATCGCGAAAACACCATTTTAAATCGATTTGGAATTGTATGGGCGATAACAGTGTTCGAGTAAACGACATTTGACATCGCGAAGTAAAAAAAAAGCTCGGGCAGATCGCGATCTTCGACTTAATAAATAAATTCTAACATTACGAAATTCAACTATATTTACATAAAGGTCAATACTTATTTATATATTTAAACATTTTAAATGCGTAAATCTAAGCTTTCACTTTTTCCACTGCCAGTAAAAAAAAAAAAAAAATCACAGTTTACATTTATTATTATTATTATAAATTTAAATAGACTTAATTCAAACTAAAAATTTTGTTTTAGACCTTACTAAAAATTTGTTGATTTTTATACAATTTTCAATAGAATATTTCTATTCTTTCAGAGGAATGCATTAAATAAAGATTAATTTCAAAGTTTTAATTCCGCTAAGAAAAGGTTCAAAAACACTTCAGTAATGGAATCGCCTCAATAAGCACTTCCTCACCTGAAAAGTAATAAAAGAATTTTAGAGAAACATGGTTTAGGAAACTTTCACTAAAACTGTTCATCAGTGACGTTAAGATTGAGGCTGGTTTTAAATGGACTGGTTTTGAATATCCTAAAAAATTATAAAAAGCTTCAAATACTGGAAATAAATAGTAATTAAAAAAAAAAAAAACCACCTTCAACGATTAAAAAACTCCGTGAAATACATTTCAATGAATTACAATTATCGAATAATAAATTTATCAAAGAAACACATTTTGAATCAATTGTAAGGTTCTTTCACACAACATAATCTTCCGAATTATTTACTAATAAAGAACAATGTCCACTAAAAAGACCTTTGCATATGAAATATTTTTCTCTATTCCAGTTGCTGTAATAACTGAATTAATTAATTATTATTAATAGGAATAAAAAAATAAATAGGATGAAGCGACTTCCTCTAAGGAACAAAAGGAACACAAAAAACATGTTTGTTATGTTTTATTTAATCTTTTTATTTTCTCTTAAACAAAATAGCTCTTAACTATAAAATATTTACTAGAGATAAGCTTATTCTAATCACCCAACACCAAACTGTAAACAAGTTCTAAAATCAAGAATTAATTTACATCACAGCATTATTAGTTGAGCTATCAAAAGCCATATTTTTGGGACCTTAAGAAAAGAGGACCGAAATGGGTGTCGAATCACCAAAATTAAATAAGATGTGTTGATAGTAAAGTTGAACTCTTAAATATAAAATTTGAGGTACAAATCAGTAATTCTTTAATTAACTTAAGGGTACCGTATTTTTGGCGCATATTTTAAAGTGATCCTTTGTATGGGTTTATACCTTCCAAAATTTAATAAGATGTATACAATAATTCTAAACTTTCAAATAATAAATTTTCGATAAATTATGTAGCATTCATTGAGTTACTCACGCAAACAGTTATAGGCCTGGATTATAAAGTGTCTAAAGAAACAAAACAACAAACATCCGAATCCAATCAGAATAGTGCAATAAGAGTCAAATCCTAAACATGAAGTTTATGAAGATGGTCAGGTATTTACTCATTGAATTATTTATTAATTATAAGTATTTATTTATTATTGATAAATAATTATCCTGAATAATTATTTCAATGTCCTTAGCAACATTGACAGAGGCCCTTAACAAGAGTCTACAAACATCAAAATCAGAAGAGAAGTACTGTACAACACAAAAATAGACTTTTAACTATGAAATTTACTATAGATCACTGCATTATTAGATCAATTTTTAAAGCTTACAGTAATTGGTCTGATTTTAGAGAACCGATATAAGAGACTAATACATCCACTTAAACCAGGTATATGAATTGGATTCGGTCAGTTTTGCACAGTAGCAGTAATGTTATGTAACGACCAACAGTGTGTGATCATTTTGCAGCATGTTTTGTTGCAACAGAACCAGTGTCTTCAAATTACTTCTTGATTGCAGTCATTGTTTCACGTTTCGGAGAAAAACCCTATTCTCATTAAATAAACATCGTGCTGCAGAGATGTTGCCCTTCGATTAATCAATAAATTTAATAACAGACACAAGTTGCTTTAACATCAGCGGAAACGTACCACTTTCCCTGCCTGTCATTGTGAATTATCGCACGATCACTAACACGTGTTCAGTGTCACGAAGTGCTCATACTGACATCAGGTACATGTCCGCTGTTGTACACATGTGAAGCATTCCGGAGTCCGCTTTGTGTTATAGCTACTGTTATTCTTCTGAGAACGTATGAACTGCTCTCGAAAATGACTCCCAGGAAGATGTTACCGGGTCGACCAACTTATACGTAAGTGTGAAATATATCACCCAAATGTTGCTCCCCAAACCTAAACAGATCTAGGTGATAACTTTAAGTATGACGTTAGATGTAGATCGGTTAATTATTTTCCATGATCGGATCCACAATGATTTTAATTAACACATAACCTTCCACCATACACACATATACATATCACTAAATATTTAAATTATTTAAAAAAAAAATTAAATTTGTTGGTAAAAAACGTGGTTTTTTTTTTCATACTAAGAATATTTACAAATTTTCGTTATAAATTGACCAACACCCAAAAATAATTTATAACAAGAAAAAATCAATAAATATTATCCTTTTCTATAAAAGAAAAATGCTGGATTCTTTTTTCTTTTCTTTTTCTTTTTGTCTTAACAGTAAATATTCTTAAAATGAGAAAAGAAAGGGAACCTCCACAAATATAAACATAAAAACACATTAAAAATAAAGAAAAAGAAAATTCATGTGCTCTGCCAAGCTCAATGAATTTCTTACGCACATCAAAATAAAGAAAAAGCGCCTAAAAATGGCTAAATTTTAAAAATATTTAAACATTTTTAATTAACTTTCTAAAATACATTCAAACAGACTTTTAAAACAAAATACAATTAGGCGAACAATGGTACAGTTCTGATGTTATAAACCACAATGGTCTCATCATTTAAATCATCCTCGGATTTTTATTAATTACTAATTAAGACTCGTGGGTCAAAACCTTAGGAAGTTGATGGCATAGAGTGCAAAGTAAAGAATACACAATTCATTTATTTTGTGAATTATAGGCGCGTAATTATGTGAGATGATTGTTTTCATCTGCGTCTCATAATTAGGACGTTCCCAATGCCTTTGTAAAAACAAAACAAAACATAAAACTGCCTAACGAACTCTCTTCCATTGAGTGTCTTCTCTTACGTATTATTCGTCATCCTCACACATTCTTTGGTCGTGCGAGTAAGAGAGATTTTAAACATGAGGAAGATCTCCCCGAAATTCAGACCGTTCGGATAGATCCGAGAATGACAAATACTTTAAATGCTACTCCGACTGTTAATGATTCACAATGCTTTTCATTCAAAAGATTCCATTCTGAATTACAATGATATTTCTAATAAACAACAATCTCTAAAAGCCAAGAAATCAAAAACTATTTTATAAATCAAAGGATTTATTTATTTATTTTAAGTACTCTTTGGTTAACTTGAACTCAACACTATACATAAAATTAGTATTTGTTAGGAAAGTTGATTTCTTAAAATGAAAATTTTATGGCATTTCGTTCAATATTCATAATAGTGCAAAAACATTAATGAATATCTAATTTATACTTGGTGATTTCGCCCGTATTGTCAATAACTTTTATCTTTATTATTTTTTTTTGCTTTGACATTCATTTAAATTCTATTAAAAAAACAGAGGGTCCATTTCGGAATGACTAACTGACCCCTTACCTTCGTGATCTTTGGCACTTAATTAAAAGTCATATTTTATTCAAAAAATAAAACAAAAACCAAAAAAAAAAAAGCAAATCTGAGATTAGCCCCACAAGGAATAGGAGCCGAAAAACCGTTTTCTAAGATCCAAAATTGGAGGAGAAAAACAACGTGAAACGGAATCTCAGTAATTGACTGACGAATTGATTTAAATTAGAAAAGAAAAAATGAAAAATTTGTAAAATCACTTTTTTATAAGCCAGGCTTAGATTACTATTTTCTTTCTATTAACTATTCGGTCAAAGGGTTATATTTTGGCAACAATGGAACGGAAATGGCTTTAAGTAAATACAATCGGAAACAGATTATCCTGAGTGTAAAAACATCACAAGTAGGATTAGCCAGAATGTAGTCATTGGAAATTATCGCCTCCAAAACTAAAAGGTTGATTTAGCTAATTTGACAATGAAAGGTCGCATGAGAATTATTCAAAATTGTCAGTATATATGTAAGTTCTTAGTTAACTTCAGTGGGCTTTTTTTTTATTTATTTATTTAGTTAGTTAGTTAGTTACTTTATTTGGCCGCGCGGTTGGTGATGTCACTAAGACACTAGCCTCTCACCTCTGAGTACCGACGTTCGGTTCTCATGTGGGTTTCGTTGATGGTGGCGATCCGCGCTGGGCAGGTTTTCCCGGGGTTCTCCCATTTCCCCTGCATTTCTCACACCATCCTTTCTCAGTCTTTCTCTCAGTCTGTCTATCTTTCCGTGGGATAGCACAACAGATCTTTCAGGTCGCGGTGCTCGGCTGTCAAGCCACCCACGCTCACCACATTACATTAGATATTTTGTTTGCTTATTTTATTATTTCCCTAATTGCACTAAAAGACGGCATTTTTGTTTTCACTCCGTTCTATTGAGTTGGAAGAGCAAATTAAGAATCTTAGAACACTTAAGAATTAGACTTAGAATTAATCCATTGCTTCTTACAATCTCCTTACGTATGTTTATCTCTGTAGACCATTGGCCACTGTTAGATGGTGTTTCTGCTAGAACATTATAACAATCCATTTTAATCATCGTTATTACTGTGATGCAATAAAAAGGAAACATGCATTAATGTCATTCTTAGCCATCTTCCAATGGTCGGCAGAAATATTTAATGAACTACAATCTTAACTGACATTTTAGTTTCACAAAGGAGTTATGTTTGTTTTTATATATATTTTTCTCCCTGCAGTGCTGAGGTCAATAGTAGTCTAACATTTCAATCTATTTAATTTATTACTTTGAAAAGCACTTCATGTTTTAATTGTTTAATATCGTCATGCAACATTACCAGATGGAAAACTAAGATATCTATTCCAGGTCGAACAAAAAAACTGTTGTTCTAACCAATGTAACAACAGCCTTTGTGGTAGGCTTCATTTGCGATAGAAAAAAACTGAGTTATGTGAACTTACGACTACAAACCCTCCACTATCTTTTCATTGTTGCTAAGATTGAAATGGCTTTATTATCAAAGAATAGAAACGTATTTACTATTTTTAACTAAGATCTAACGAAATGCTTGATTTAACAACTATTTAGAATTTATTAAAAAGAGATGTTTTATTAAATTATTCATAAAATTTAAAAAGAAACATAGGATTTTTTTTATATAAAAAGCTAAAACTAAAAATAAAAAAACAAAATGCATAAAATTTTTATAAATAACTCTGAATAAGCAACCAATTAATTTGAACTCTTAAATATTAAACTATTCTTGGACAAAGACCATTTATCTTATTTTTATTGTTTTTATTATTACAATTATTATTATTATTATTATTAATTTAATGGGTATAATAATTTATTTACACTTTTCTACTTATTTAATATCTATTTACTTATTTTAAAGTTGGAGAATTTTTTTTTTTATTGAGACTATAAATAAATGTCGTAAAAGTCATCTTTAGGACATTGTTTATCTTGATCTTAGCATTGAATATTTCTATATTTAAAGTTGTTTAGGTTTTGCAACAAGATGCGCAACAAGAGGAGCTGGTTTTTCTTACATCTATTAAATACTATTTTGTTGTACACCTAATTGTTATAATACAAAATTGATTTAATCCTGATTTAAAATTCTAATGATTTCTTAAAAAACTGAAAATAAAGAAAAAAAAAAGGAAACAAATCTCCATTTTAAATTGGCTTGACTGTAAACCTGTAGTGAAATTAAGGTACATGTCTCGGAACATTATCCGCTCCTCTTGAGATGACTCGAGGGTTGTTTAGATGATGTCTTTGAACGAATTCATTCTACAATTGTTGGTGGGGTTGTTTTTTGTTATTTTGGGATGGAATTAAGAACGTGGGAAAAAAACAAAATTAAAAACAGTGGATTTTTTTTCCCCAAAAACTTCTGAAGGAAAACAGCTTTTTCTGGGTATATTAATCTTATTCTTCTATTTTGGGCTGTCTCATATATCACATAATGTTTTAAAAAGTATATTTTCCTTTATAATCATATCTATCTGTTCAGAGCTTATAGTTATTTCAAAATCTGATTTCTTCAGAAAAAGAATTAATGGACAACAAAGATTGATAATCGAGAAAATTTCGAATTCACCCTCATTTGGAAGACGACGAATTGAGGAATATTTTTACTGATTCAGAATTATCACATTTTAACATGAAAATAAGAAAAGAGATTTTTTTAAATTCCTTAATGGAAAATTACTTCGGATTAAAGAAATCTCACAAGAAATTTTAGGGAAAAGAGTTGTGGCGTTTGTTTTCCTCAATTCTTTTCTCATCGAATTTAATATCAAGATACTGTGTTTTTGTAAAAACTTGCCTATCCCATATTAGTAGCTGAAGATTATATTTTTTTTCATATATCGTACTTATTCTTAAAAAAATCTACACTTTCCTCTTTCATTTTCATTTTTAAATTATGAATTGAATAAGATAACAAATAAAATAAATAAATCTTAATCATAATAAATGATTTCGAATTTCTAGTCTACGAAATTTCCATCAATTTAATATAATGAATTAATAAATTCAATATTAGATCATACTTAGGAAAACAAACCCTCTTTCCTTACTTACATTTGTTATCGGTTAAACAAAGGGATATTAATAAGAGCAAAGAGTTATTTTGACGTTTACATTATAAATACATTTATAATTAAATAACTAGCAATTATGGAACCTGGAACTGTGATTTGTTCTTTTTATCTACTTTTCTGGAATCTTTTTGAAGATAAATATTTTTAAAGAAAACATTTTGTAATGAAGTCATTTCCATACAAAGTACAGATCGAACGATATTTCATTCATTTGTTTTCTTACTTATTTTTTCGTATTGTTTTCTCGTATTAAGAAAAGTAAAACTGCGAAAAGAAACTTTGGCCCACATTAGGAGAAGAAAAAAAGTGGCCAAGCAAGATTTTAAAAAACCCTGTAAGATATTACTATGAGTTCATCTGACCTTCTAGTTGAAATGAGAGTTCCTTAAGGATAAAAAGAAAAAGAAAAAAACCCACCTGAGGGAAGGAGTTTCATTAGATAAGTTAATTAGAGTCATCAAATGAACCTTAAATGAGTCTTAGCTGCAAATCCAGGAGTAATTTTTCTTTACCTTATTTGTTAAAAAATATATTTCCCTCTACTTTTCAAACAAAAAAACCTAAGGCAATTTTTCCCTCAGTTGAGAATTTGAATGATCCTATTTAGCAAAAGTCAGATATAATTGTTTAAAACTTAAATAAAAAAAAATTGATAAAAGAAGAAAGATAACTATATACAATATCCCAATTATAAATTAAGTTAAGAAAGAGTTAATTCTCCATAGCTATTATTAATCCCTTCCCCCTCTCTTTGTATTTACGTAAAACTTAAACAACGTTTCGTTAAAATGTAATTATTGCAGTTTTGGTTGATAAATCCTCGAAAAGTGCTCCATAATGTCGTCAAATGTTTGTGATGAGACTATTTCCTTATCATATATTCTATATGGTTTTCCAATTGTGTGTGTGTGTATCCCTCTGTGTGTAATGCAACAGATCAGAAAGCTGACCGGCAAGTCTCACATCTACTGCAGCGCAGATGTAGTAGTGTCGATGAACGAAACTATGCTGCAGAGTTTCTTCACACATTTTCCATCATGTCACCTCATCATCTGAGCCTGAAGAAAGGATCAATTGTGATGCTTCTTCGCAATCTCAATCCAAAGAAAAGACTGTAATTGCACACGATTGGCGTTAAGGATTGTCAATTTAATCACGGCAGAAGTTCTTTCGGAAAGCAACAGAGATGATATCGTCACTATTCCCAGAATCGATTTTCAACCGAGTGATGTCAATTTGCCATGTCAAGTTGAAGCGCCGTCAGTTCCCAGTAATGCCCGCATCAAGACTTCCATTAACAAATTCATTTATGTTCCTAGCAATTCATTCATTTTAATTTCCTATCCGTTATAATATGTGGCAAATACTCTAAGTCATTACATAAAAATGTAAGACGAATTGTAAATGGATCGTAACTAATATGAGTTAAGCTTCAATTTCAAAGCAACAATTTGAAATATTTTGATTTCATTACAATTAATATGAGTTGGAGGAGTTGAGGTATTTGAGGCTTTAGCAAATGGAAACTATAAACTAAGGGGTTTGATTCGATAGTATTATAATTCACAGGATTTCTTTTCGTAAGTTTAAACAGACAAAGAAAAAGCAACAGATTATAAGTAAATATGGCTATGAGTTCTTTCTTAACTTACTGTTACTTAATAGTAAAAAAGAAACTTCCTGTTTCTCAATGAAGAGGAAATTTCTTTTTACTATTTCGTTTTCTTCTTAATTTTTCCGAATAGTAAGAGTACACGTGCAAATAGGAAAGAACTGAACAAATGATGACGAAAAGAGGAAGCAGAGAATTCAAGGAAAGAAACGTAAATCTTAAAATAAGTAAAACATGGAATCTGTTAACTGATGTTGGAATCTCACTGATGTGGAAGTTTTCTTTGAGATCAAGTTGTTGTAAAAAAAACGGGTTAGAAAACAAGACACAACAAGATCCAGGAAATGAGACAAACAGAAATCGAAATGACAACGTTTTTTTCATTAAGGAACTGGTTTTAACGACCAATATCAGAAACAAGATCAACATTTTTATTCCTTAATGGCTCAAAACTAACTTTCCATTACAAGGAAAATAAAAACAAAAATCGAAAGTTTTCAACCTATAAAAGGAAAGTTGTCCTTTACTTTTCACTGGTAATAAATTCAGAAAATGGCATTAATTAAAGTCAAGCTTGATTTTGAACTTTTTGTTTTGTTCCCTGAACAAATGAAAAAAACATTTACTCAAGTCAACTGATCAGTTCTTATTTAATCATTTTGTAAATAACATTTGATTTCATTTCCAGAACTCATTGTGTTTACGATATAAAGTTATTTAATTCTCCTATTTTTTAAAGCCATTATTGTATTGTATGTTTAAATAATATTAGGAAGCAATGGAAAACCTCGCTAAAATAATCTAAAAAATAGAAAAGAAATTCTTTTATGCTGTCGTTTACTTTTTGGTTAAGTATAGTTAAGTTTGTCTGGTAAGAATAAGAAGAAGACAAAAGAGAAAAGCAAGTCCCTGTCGAGCGCAAGAAGGTGACAAAACATTACATAGAAAGCAATAGATCTTAGACAATGCATTTTAAGCATTGTGGTAATCCACTAACACACACAAGCTTTGATTGTCTTAAAATTAATCGGATTTTAAGCTAAATTAGTAAATTAAGCAGATTTAATTATTCTTATTTTTTTTTCAAAAAACTAATTTCAAAACACAGATATTACAACTTGTGTCGTTTTCATAACTTAAAAAAAAAACTAAAAAAAAAACAGGCAAATAATAGAAAAGTTGACTTCCTGTTGTTTCCAGACCTTATTATTTTTTATCAGAAAATTGGCAATTCTGAATTGTGATTTCATATCCTTCAGATTAAAGAAAGTTTAAGATTTGGAAGTAATTCTATTTAAATTGTAAATAATGCAATTTAATTATTGCATTTATTAGTAATAATAATAATAATAATAATAATAATTAATTATATTAAAAAGTTAGCTAACAAGGAATCATAATTGTAAATTATACAAGTGATTATTATAGCCTTAAGGAAAGAATTAAGTGATTCCAATTACGTCCAAGAAAGAAGGCGTGGAAGCCAGTGTTGGTTGAGGTCACAAACTCATTGAGAATTATTCTCAGGCGGTCGCTATCCTATTGATTTTTCTTCCTTCTCCTTCCTTTGGTCACAAAAAAAAAATTGTTAAACAAACGTATCCTTCTCAAATCATGAAGAAAAGCACTTAATAATTCTTTCTTTCACATCGAATATTCCATTACTTTTAGACAGAATTATTGCTTTTTTTTGGTCCTTATTCTGTTGATATGTAGTTGATCACAGAAAATCGTAATGGACTAGATATAATAAAAGTAGTTTATTTTTAACGTTACCAGATTAAAGTAGAAAAGAAAAAAAAATCGGAAAAAATATCAAAAACTCCTCAAGCGAAATCCACAAAAATCTTACATTTAAATTCAAATGTTTGTTTTTATTTGAAAATTACATGGATGGTTTACTAACCAAATTCTGTTTGTTTATTAGAGCGCTATAATAACGACTCTTATATAAAAATAAAAATCAGTACAAAGAACTTATTAAATGTAAAACCCAATAAAATAGTGAGATAGCTGTTTCTCACGTACTGGCGCTCATCAGTCACCTCTGGAGTGCTTTTATGACTAAGAACTACCTTTAATTTCTCGTTTTCATGGCTCAAAAGCTGTCCTAAAAGTAATAATTCTATATTAGTTTGGAGAATTTCCCACTCTCTTCGCTATAAATATCCATGTTGTGTCCCCCATCGAAAAGAAAAATATTTCGTGCAACGAAAATATACAGTTAAGATCAAGATAGGAAGACAACGGCAGCTGAAGGGAAATATGATATTAATGCCCTAAGTACTCTTCATTTCGAATTAATTAAAGATAGTTTTAATGGAAAATAGTTCTTTTCTTGCAGTGGAGAGGGGAGTCAAATATTATTATAGAGCTATATGTTTTTAAATTTTTAAAGTATTCGTTATTTCGGTGAAATATCACGTCACTCAGTGTTTACTTTGTAAATTCAAATCTCTTCAAGATCACAGCGGCCAGCAAAGTTTTTGTGTGGCTGCTATTTTCATGGTAAGGGATTTTTTTTAATGTTAAAAGATAGGATGGGGTTGATAGAAGAAGGGCTTTGAGATCAATTTGCTGCCTTCACTTGAAAGAATACAAAGGTGATAACTTTTCCTAACAAACTTCTGTTGAGTAAAAGCTGTGCCATCTACTACTAGAACTTCTCCTGTGTTTATTTTATGTATTGTAGGTCATCAGATGGCGTTTATTTCTCTGTTAGTTATCTTTTCTGATAACTTATTTTCGTTTGGGTTCATTTTGTCCACTAATCGGATCACGTGTCTCATGAACGGATTCTTCATAAAAACTACGATTTTGATTTATTGTTCAGATAAAAAGATAAAAAAGTTTCTCTTAAGGCATTTTAATTTTAAAAACAAAAAAAGTACCCATTTACACACAATATTCTGTAAAAAAAAATATTGACCCCAAAAAAAGCTGTCAGATCAATTAGGAGAAATTAAGGTTGAAAAGATGTAGCAAAAGTTTTGAGCTAATGTATTTAATTCCCTTTATTGTTTTTCAAGTAAATATATCCAAGGTTCAATACATTAAAGAAACTGAAGAATTATTCCCTTTTCGTTCTCTCATCGTAAATCCCATTGCTCTCATGAGCTTTTTTTTTTATTAAATATTCTTGTTTGAATCCCAACAATGTGAGAAGAAGTGAAATTTCTTGATTTGTCTGGAAGGGGAAAGTTATCATCAAAAGCCAATAAAATAAAACAGGTTTTTCAAACCTACTTTCATGGAAATCCTGTTGAAGTCCATTTACCCATCGATAGTTAATTCAGAAGGTGAATGAAAGCAAACAAATCAAGAGAAATTAAGAAGACAAACCGACTTGGTTTCCTTGGAAAAGAAAAAGAACCAATTAATTAGCAGCCAATGGCATCGCGTCAAATTAGGAACTACTTTATTTACATACCTACAAAAACACCTACCTACGAACCTCTGAGATAAAAGCTATTAATAAGGGTTCGAAATTTTATGTCAGTGGGTTTTGCACTTCGCATATACTGGGGGGGGGGGTTGTTTGCGAAAAAAAATATGTAAAATGTATTAATGTTGTGGTTATTTAGTTTTAGGTTTTATGTAAATAGGAAATATTTCGACTAAATAACATGGTTAAGTTATCAGATGATTATCTTTTAAATTCAGATAAAGAAGTAGCGACATTAGGGAGAAGCCAAAGGAATCCAACCAGGCCTCAAGCACCAAATTACAATTTAAAAAAATTACTAAGTTAAAAGTTAAAAGCCATAATTTTTTACCTAATAAAATACTTAATAATCTGTTTCACGACAAATAAATCCTTAAAAATTCACGCCTTTTTTTATTGGTTTGTAAGAAACGTGAATTGATTTGATTCCTATAGGAATACATTAGGATAACTTTTTCATTGATTATTATTAATATATTTATTTAGGGTGGTCAATATTGAAATACTTCACAAAATAAGTAGGTCTAATTCTTCTCTTGCTGTTAATGTTGATAATGAAAGCCAAGGTTAACAGCTGAAATAAAAGAACAAGTTCTTTTTTGTATTTCCTATAGTTTTATTGTAGTGTAAGACTATAAAATAACATACTTTAAATTTACACTGATGATAAATGATTAACGTGTGCTGCGAACACAAAGGAAGATGAGAGCACAACAATAAAAACTTTAAAAAAACATCT
>JAFIDM010000002.1:14254005-14268483 GCA_023159025.1 Thereuonema tuberculata
TACACTGAATCAATTTAGCTGTTGATAATATTTGGGAGAAAAATTGAGAATTGGGCCATCCCCAGAGTTTGGATTTGAAAAGTGTTGGAAGAATAATATTTAATCCAATATTAAAGTTCGCAGGAGATCTAGCCTAGACTGTTTCTTGCGAGTTATTAGAATGCCGAGTGTTTGTTTTGTGTATTCGCATTTTAGACAATAATAAGACAACAAGAGTCTATGGATGATAATGCTTTGTACCCTAAGACTACATTGTAAGCGATACTCATGGCAACTTTCCAACCACCTACGAGTTTTGATATAAAAGTTTGAATTGGAGATGTTTGAAATACACTATTTTGCTTAGAAGTGCACAGACAAAAAATACGAAGTTCCTGGTGCGACATGAAATCACCAGGAAGATGCTACTTGTTACTGTCAGGAACAACAAAAATAAATAATAAATGTAAATATAATGAAATAAAACAATAACATCATTTTACAGTTCCTTTAACGGAGGGTTTGAAAGGAATTATACCAAACCAGATATTATTAAATTGATCTAAATTAAAAGCAACATTTTTAGTTGAGTCATATCAGATAAATATGTTTGGTTATTTTAATTTTAACGAAGTCTTTATTTTTTTTTCTTTTATTTCCTAATATTAAATTATCCTTTTTGATTATGTAATTATCTATCTCAAATCAACTCCTTTTCCTCGAAATTCAACAAAATAGCTTCACTGAAAACTAATAAAAAACGTAGTATGATTTTACAGATAATGCTTTGAAATATACATTAAAAAACAAAACAGTAACTTAAAGGAAAACCCAAATATACATATATATTTATATCAGTAAACGATGCTACTTCCGAATACTACGATATCTCATTTACTGATATCATTCATAGAAACGGTTCATTATCCTTCGTCTATTGAAAGCTACGAATTTCCTTTTCATTGCAATCAACAAAGCCATATTAAACTGACAAAGGCTTATTAAAACAAGGTATAATAAGTACATTTTGAAGCCTATTTGTTTCTCCTCTCTCCAGCAATTCAATCTTATGTTACTCCTTTCACTAAAGAATATCTTCATTTTTTTTTTGAGCCGTGTTTTGCAGTTTTCCCAGAATGTAAAGTTTCCACTGCAGAGGCAGTTCTCATGTCATTACAGCTTCGTAACTGAATATTTAATAGTAATTAAAGTAGTATAAATAAATTACAAATTAAGAAATTCTGCTTCAATATTTATTTTAATGATTTAATTGCTATTTAATGAATATATCTTCTCATTTTATGCAAATCTAATCAGTTAGCAATTAAACCGTGGTATTTCATTAGGATTTTTTTTTTAAGAATTAAAAGAACGAATTAATTGTTAATTCGTGTAATTTTGCACTTTGTTGTATGTAATTGAGCTTATTCCATTGCTGCTTATTTTATTAGACGAGTAATATCTACATTTTCGGTGAGAATGAAAACTTTATAAGTATTTTAAGTAGCAATTAAATATAATTTTTACAACAGAAGCAAAAAAAAAACTTTAATGAAAAAAAAAACATAGAAATACTACGAATTTCCGCAAAAGATATGAGCATTTTCATATTCTGATAAATAATTTATTGCGATATAATAACAAAAGTAATAATAATAATAATAAAAGAAGAAAAGAAAGGAAAGAGTATACAATCATATCAGAAGTTCCTGACGTCCCAATGTTAAGAAGAATAAAAGTTTTGAGATTAATTAGACTTTAACCTTCCAAGCAATGCAGGTCACTCCCATTAATACTAGGACAATTCATGCAATAACTGAGTTATTAATAATAACAGTTGGAATAAAGTAATAGAGAATTGTTCATTATTTGCTTCAGCTTTAACAGCAAGGTGTTTCAATAATAAAGCAATAATCATTCTGTAGTTTTCAAAATTGCAGTCAAATACTGTAATATTATTACATTAGAACAGTGGCTCCCAACTGTTTTTAATTTATTTAACGACTGCCGACGTAATATATTTTTATCGCGAACCCACAACCATCAATTTAAAAAGTCATATAAGCAATAAAAAAGAAGAACAACGAACGTCAAAAATAAAAAAAAAAGCAAATATTAAAACAGAAGTCTTCCGTGAATCCCCGAAACATTTTTCGTTTATTCTTTAAAAGATTTTAAAACACTAAATGGAAAACAATGTAAAAGAATCTAATTATCCTTTTTACAGTTGCGATTTCGTAATCCTCTTAATAATGAATCTATCCGTATAATCAGTAATATGAAGTGAATTGTTTTATTTTTACTTAAACCGGAAATATTAACATTTGATGATGTAATTCACTAACAGTAGATTACATTTCTAAATTTATTTTTTTAAAAATGGGAATATTTTTTGTCTGAGAATGTGTTAGAAGGAAAAGCAAAGCGGACGTTGTACCACTTGAGTACGAATCGAGGAAAAGTCTTTTTTACTGTTTGTCTTTTGTCTGGAAGTTCATTCATAATGTATCTGAATTTCGTTTCAATTCACTTCTGTTCCACTTTCTTTTCTCCAACAAAGGATGAAGGATCGTAGTTTCACTTTCAAACAAATAAACATCATTAACTGTTTCTGACTTCGTGATATGCTTTCTTAAACAGTACAAATCTACTCTTATTATACCTTCTACCACAATTTTCTCTTTCCTTTTTTTTGAAACCAACCAGAACAATGTGGCTCCTTAATTTTGAATTTGAGAAAATATTCAAATTAACTTAGACACATAATTGAATGAAAGACTTTGAAGCTATTCATCTTCACGTGAACAATGGCTAAATTTACCAAAATACTATTTATTTTATTGTACAACAGAGAGTTAACAGCCATTAAAAAATCTCTGGAAGCCACAGTTATAAATGAGAAGAATTCAAACGACGATAATAAAACTTTGGCTATTTTTTTGGACTAACCTTTTAAAACGTGAGAAGTTTATTTATTCCACTTCAACATTTTTCTTTTTTATCTGTTTTTCTGGAACCTAGATCACGATACACATACCGATAGTTAAAATCAATAAATAAAAAAAATGCCAAAAAAATCTGCGTCACTATTAGTTTTATTGATTTTAATTTATTTGCATGTGCAGTTAATTCCATGTTACCTTATATTGAAAATCTTACACACTTAAATCACTATTATTTTTTTTCCTTTCGTTATTTTAATAAAGACGTTATTTGAAGGAACAGTTTCTTCTCAAATGTATCAATTTAAATTGTTGTATCTAATTTAAGAATCTAGTACCTCTTATCTGTACCAAACATACACTTGACGATATGCCAAGTACTCGAATAAAGATCAAACCCAGAGCTAACCCCGTCCATCCTATATAACTTGTGGCATTTTCCATTTTCTTCAGACAAAGACCCTCCGCTATTTGGCTACAGAGAAAATCTGAATATATCTACTAAAAAAAAATTGTTCACATTATTAGCAGATCAGTATAATCAAACTTTCGGTTTCTAGCGACAAAGAAACATACTAGGGATAGAGCTTACCAATAAAACCTGGTAACAGTTTTTAATTACCTAATCTACCTGTGATTATAATGAACTCGAATGGAAGATCCTGTGGAATTGCTCACTAAATATCCAGTGCATAGTCATTTTTATGACTGGGAAATGAAAGGTACAACATAAAGACTAATCTAGCATAATAAAAATAATAATAATAATAATAATAATAATAATAATCAATGTAATGCATAATCTCTTCAACATGCAACCTCCTCCATATTACCAATATAAGCCTGAAACTGTACTAGGAAATAACTACAAATTATATTGGGACAAATCTATTCTTATGGACAAGACAATTGCACACAATAGAGCAGACATTATGTTGATTGACAAAGCGCAGAAAACAGCATTTCTAATTGATGTGACTATCTCAAGTAACAGCATATATAATCAAGTTATCACAATAAATTATCCAAATACTCGATCTTGCTATAGAAATTCAAAAACAGTGGCACATGAAAACAGTTTACAAAATCCCGATCATTGTCTCAGCAACAGGATCTAATCCCAAAGAATTTTCATAACAGCCTTAACCTATTGACTCTGCATCCGAACATAATCATGCAAATGCAAAAAACTACTATCCTAAGTACATGCCATACAGTTCGCAAATTTCTACATGGGAACTCAGTTCATTCTAAAAAAACGCTTCCCAAAAACACTTATGCACAACTCCAGAAGGCTATAGTACTCAACACAACACGCATAGTTAGAAAATTTATGGACACAACCACACATCCCTAATCATTCTTACACACGTCTTTACACTTGGCAATATGTGCTTTGGTTCTTAACCCGCCATATTGTCTTTGCTGGGGAAACCCAAGGTTTGAAACTTTTACATAGTAATAATAATAATTTTAGTTGCCTACATTGCCTAAAATAATAACCTGCATTGAACTTTATCTAGTTCTAAACAAATACTGACCGTCTTCTGAGCATGTGGATGTAAACTCAAACACTATTATATACAGGAATAATTTTACAAGCAGTGATTAGTTAGAAGCCACTCCAAGAAATGAGTTCCTCAATAAACATCTTCAAAGTATTCACAAAGTAATCAAATCGATAATAAAAAAAAAATGAATTGTAATTCAACAACAGTGTTTCTAGAGCACAACAAAGAAAACACAATGACTTTCTGATAAATTTTACATAAGTGTGTTATTCCAGTGTGAACATAAATTGCTGACAATTTAACTGAGGCATCTGAATCTTCACACTGTACAAAAAATAACAAAAAGAATTGAAGATGAGAAGATAAAATACCTGCATCATATTCTCTGTCCGTTTGGCAACACAGAGAAACGATGTGAACCAAAAAACCAACAGTTCCAAATTGCCATTATATCTTATTACATTCTTCCTCAATATTCTTTTTAACTGGTCTTCGGTTGTGTTTCTCAGTCTTCTGTTAATCTATAATTTATATAATTTAACAGAGGAATCCACGATGAAAAACAAAATCCAGCCAATTGAGGGATTCGAATCCAGATTAAGACGTATCATCAAGGGCTATTTTCCCTTAATTGCATAGCTGTTTCTAAATAGCATTCTTGTAGATTACATTCTCTGCTAAATATTTTTTTCACAAATCTTATTGATTGTTTTTCTTTATTCTCTTGATAGTCGGGCTCTTGTTCGAAGTGAATCCATGGTGTACTTTTAAAAAGGTCTCAGTATTATCATTCAATTCTTTCTTCTTTGGTAATTCGTGCTGAATTTGGTGGGCAGAGTATTTAAAGCAATATTTGTAAGTTGTTGGAACATATAAGTATAATACTTTGATAAAATTAAATTTAATGTCCAAATTAAATTTCAGGATGCGGAGTAAACATGAATAGTTGGAAAGAGAGAATAAATTGATGTTTTCTTTTATTAATATCAGTTTCTCGTATAAATAAGAGAAAACAAGTGTAAATGACTCAATATAACATCGCGAAATGAAATAATCAAAGAAACCAGAAGAACTTCCTCCGTGAGCCACGTGAACTCCCTGTAATCAATTCTAAGTCAGCTAAGAGACAGCTTTTTACTGTTTGTAATATATCTGTTACAAATTGAAATGACACAGAGACAAATGACGTCAGATTCAAAGGATCAAAATAGAGCAGAGTTAGATGGGATGAAGCAAAACATAAAGATACCCGAGGACTCGATGAGTTTGTCAGAAGACAAGACCCATCAGCATTCCCTAAATACCTATCTGATTTCTTTCTGTGAATTAATATTAGCCCTCGATGCTGCACTTTTAATAGAAACAAAAACTGAATCATTCTCGGCTTTAAATCTACCAGCAATT
Source organism: Thereuonema tuberculata (assembly GCA_023159025.1). Lineage (NCBI taxonomy): Eukaryota > Metazoa > Arthropoda > Chilopoda > Scutigeromorpha > Scutigeridae > Thereuonema > Thereuonema tuberculata. Next base: position 14,259,842 of record JAFIDM010000002.1, read on the forward strand.
TACAAATACTTATAAATACTTACAATCAGTGGCGTATATAGAATATATTTTCGGGAGGGGCCCAAGATTAATGTAAGGTTAAGTTAAGTAATTTTAAGCAATTAAGTAGACACCTCATGAAAACCTATCTGTTCAACCAAAAAAAAACGTTGGGAGGGACATACCTTCATTATTTCGGGGGGGGGGGGGGGCGGGGCAAAAAAATCTTATTCAACAAAAAAAAAAAACCATGAAAACCTATCTCTTCAACCAAAAAAAAACGTTGGAGGACATACTTTCATTATTTCGGAGGGGGCCCGGGCCCCCTCGGTCCCCCCCCCCCTTATATACGCCCCTGCTTACAATTCTCTTTTTCTTTATTTGATCATTGATGTACTGTAGTTAAGATCAGTAATTACAGTTTTACTGAAATATCTTAATGAGATTTGGAATTTATTACTTTTAATCCAAATTTTAAATTTAAGGTAATTTAAGTTATTTAAGGTATTAATAAATTTAGTAAATACTCCCCCTCCTTTTTGCTTTTGACAAAACCTTGGTTTTTAGGCTGAGCTGATTCTTTTTCTCTATTTTTAAGCGTATTTTATTAAACCTTATTTTATACAGAATTATTTTATTATTTATTCTGTGTAATTTATAGAAAGGCCATTATTAGCCAAAAAAAGTAAGGATATCGACCTTAAGGTTACAGACCTTAATATTGACTGAGATGTTCTTGAAAGGGACCCTCATTTCGTCATGAGTCCTGAGGGCAAGCCAAGCAGGGGATAACAGTCTCTTGCCCTATTCTCCTACGGCAATGTCTGTAATATATCTTAAATATTTCAAAAATAAGTCTTACAACAATAAAAATTAGGAAATTTTAATAAAAATAAACAATTAGAAAAAAAGGGAAGGACATTAGGTTGATTTTGATTATTGTATTTAATATATATATTCGCTTGAATAGCGACTAATTTTTATAATGTCCTTACTAATATTTAAAAGGTTTCATTAAACGAATGTTTGCTTTGTTAGTTTGGAACAATTATATTTATATAAATCCCTGGACTCAGATTTGTGATTAATGAAGAGAAAAAAAAATATTACTATTTCAAAAAAAAAAAAAAAATCATTGTCAGAATCCGTTGATAGGAGCACTTCCCTAATGGGACTATACTGAGCTTACCTATGTATGTTAATAAAAATTATTATTAGCTCATACATGTAACTAATAAATTGTTTCAATAATTGCTAGTTAATTAAAGTTAATTAATTACAAAATCATATTTCACCTCAAAAAGAAGTTTTCTGATTAATTTTAAAATAATAAATAGCTACCTTTTATATTTTGAACAATAAAACAGATCCAAAACTGGCAATTTTTTAAAATATAATAGCTTATAATTTTATATATATTTGAGAAAGTTACACGAAATGTACGACCATGAAAGCTTGTTACTGACGTATTTTCAGTTTTATTCGCTATTTGTGCTGTAGATAGTTGAATTTGATCTGATACAGTTGAAGAAATGACCTTTTTATGTTTCTGAAGTGCAGGTCGCGAACTTCTCTGCATAGACTCAGAGGAACCCACATTTATCTGCTACCCTCTTACCAGAGGAATGAAATCAAATTTCACTTCTATTACATTAACAGGAATGAATAAATGAAATTTGCGATTATAAAATATAATTGTAATGACAATTGATCTCACGTTCAACGCCAAAATTTTTTAGAAGATGAAAACATTAATTTGTAATCAAGTAACAACCAATAATTACAAGCAGGGACTGTAATTAATAATAAAAATGAATATAGTTCAATAATTTATAAATGCAGCAAGTGAACTGGTTACATTTAGGCCTGCGTTAATTAATAAATTAAATAATTTACCGATTGATTTTCATTTGAGGACCTGAAAAAAACAAATAATGAATTCTTAAATCAATATTAGTAATACATTACCAAAAGAAAAATAAATTCAAAGGACAATCTTATCTGAAATCGGGTGAATGACCGAAGATTTCAATAGACTAGGAGGAATTAACGATGAAAGTGAAACATTCTCACAGCTTCAACTTTTGTTTGTTTGTTTTTTTCTCTTTGAGAAAAATAATCTTTTCTCTGCCTATCTTATAAAATTGGCAAATTCCTTTCAAATATAATAAATTATGTTGTTTTAATTGCTTCTCTTCGAGATCATTGTGACAGCTGAAGATAATCTGTTAATCCGCCTTCGGAAGCTGCTCGACCCTATCTTCCTTTGAGGTTGTGGAGTAGAACAGTTCTGGCACCTTTGATCCGCCATTTTTTTCCCTCCTGGAAAGTGTTTTTATCCTCCATTGAATCTCTTTTGAATTGCGACTTTCTATTCGTCCGCTGCAATAACTGATCCTCATTTCCGAGCTCTCTCAGCCAATGAATGATATTGACCTTGGGGTGACGGTATATATAGGCCATCGGCTACCGTGAGGTTGAGGGTTACCTGATCGTACACCAACAGAGTAAACCACACGGCTTTTTTGGATAATACCTATCAAACACCAACATGAACTGCTTTTCGGTAAGTGTCACTCACGAATACACTTTGTACAAGGGGAGTTCGGTTTACTTGTTAGAGACAGAATTTGTGAAAACCTCTTCACTTTCCATTTTTTTCGTTTCTATTTTTTTTTTTTTTTTTGAACTATTAGGACTTTATATTTTTTTACTTTTTTTTATGAAATTACTACAATCTTTCTCATAAAAAAAAATCTCAAAATTTGATTTCTAATTAAAGAATGTCTGAGAAGTTTTCTTACTTATGTTTTTTTTTTTTTTTTTAATATACAAATTTTCACAAAATACTAGATGTCTTTTAATAAATTTAAAAAAATCCTCTAAAAAAATAACTAAACAAAATAATTATATTTTTATTATAAACATAAAACTTTATATACTATTAGAATCTTTACTTTAAAAATTTAATAAATCTACATGAAATTTAATAAAATTGTTTCATTGAGATTTTTTTTACTTATTGTAGACATCGTTCAAATCATCAAAGCTACTTTTGTCTTCGATAGCTCTTAGTGTTTCTTAATTAAACAAATATTTATTTTTTAAAAGAATGTAATAGCTTAAAAAAATCTATATTTAAAGTCAATTACTTCCCATTATTTACTTTGTTTGTTAAACCATTTCCACAGATTAAATTAATAATATACCTAATAAAAGTGAACGGTAAAAATAAAAATAGTTAACTTTTGCTCTTCAATAAAATAATCGAAAAAAAATTAACCTTAAGAATAAATTAGTAAAATAGTTTTAAGCTTCAATATTATGTTTAACATTATCAATATTATTTGAATGAAGAAAGAAAAAAATCACTATTGATGATTTGAAAGATAGAATTGTAATATAAGTATCTGGTCACTGTCTATGCAGTTAAATATCATTCAGAGGCTATTAAGAAATACTAATCTTCTTGAATTCTAATTTTCATGTTGCAAATAAGTTAAAATTTTTATACAGAATTTCACGAAATTATTAAAACATAAATAACTTTAACTATAAATTTAATAAATGAGCTCTCAGGAAACTAAGGCAGCAATAACGAAAATTACCTCTAACAATAATAAAAATAATAATAATAATAATAATATATAATTTACAGGGAAAAAAAGGATGCCTTCTGAACCTTTGCGAAAAAAGTAAAACTCAAAAAAGAAAGTGGGGTTTTTAGCCTATTTTTAGGTGTAATTTCAATCTAATAATTCGTTTCTAACTTAATACCCTTTGGCAAAGTTAACTGTCGGTTCCACTGGACCGAAAAGATATTAAAGAGCAAGAAAAACACTGTTTGTTATACTGATAATTCAAATAGAGGAAAAAACTTGAAAAAAAAATGTTGTTGTAGTCTAATGCTAAAAACCTTTAGAATTATTTTAGGACACTTAACACAAGAAACATTGTCATTTCAAAAGATATGCTTAAATGACACTTGTTGTAATTACTGAAACATCTGATATTATATGATTTTGTCCTATGTATCAAATTCCTTTAAATTTTCACTTTTATACATTTACTAAGCTTTCGAATTAAATTCGTCAAAAAAAAAGAAATCCGTGCGTTTCAGTGTGGTATTTATTCAATGTTTTCAACATTTTTCAGTTTATTACATTATGAAACGGCTTGTATTGTTCACTGAATTCATTTCAATGTATGTTTTTAGTTCTGTGCTGCCCTAGTGTTGATGCTGGCCAGTCTGGTCGCAGTCCACAGCAGACCAATGACAGATCAAGAAATCATAGATACCCTCATCAGAAACTCACGTAAGTCACTTTTAATACTTTTTTGTTTCATGGAAACATGGTTTTTCATTTCAAACAGCTCTTGCACTCGTTTTATTTTTTGTTTGAAATGAGGAAACAATGTTTTCGCCATTATTTGAATGTTTTCGTTGATAATACTCCTCTGGGCTGTTAATCCTGGCTGATGATATTAAACCTGAAATAACTGTTTCACAGTCCCATTGCCTGACAAGATAATGACTGTGATGGGGAAATATCGGTTGATACGAATGACCAAGTAGGCGAATAGAAGCAATTATGTTCGCCCATTGACTTAAAAAAAACTATCTTTATACAAATGTCTATCGGTTAAATAGTTCCCAAATAAAAAGTTAAATAGTCTTCTATGTAATAGCCACTTATAACATTTTCATCTCAAAAAGAAACTTCTAACTATCAGTGTTTGAAAATGAATGTCTTCACTGTTGTAACATTTTGTGTAATTACTTTAGGATAAACTTTTGAGTAAAAACGTTGGAATAATGATCGTATTCTTCAACCCTTTAATTTAAGAAATGAATTACGCATATTTTCACCTCACATAAACATCAACATAAAGACGTACGACCCTGATTTAAAAAACGAGGCTGAATTAATAACCGCCTCAAACGTGAGGCAGTGATTATTTAAATGAAGATCTACGGAGAAGATAAACATTAATTACTCGATTATTTCGAGAACTCTTTTAAGTTCCCTTGGAGCTGTGTTCTATTTCTTTGTTGTTCACGGTTAGGTGTCATTCATCTGGAGCGGAAGAGAAAAGAAATACACAACTAATTAGCGTAACAAGTTCCCCCTACGCTTTCCTAAAACTTATCAAAAGCTTAAACCAGTTTCTGACAAAGATGAAATGTTCAGGAAAAAACACGAAGGAAGAAGGAAAGGTTAAGGACCGGAGCCAAAGATTAACGGAAGAATGTGGTGTCACTGATAGAGATTCTCTTTTCACCGCAGACAAAGAAAGAAAAACCAAAGGCAAAAGATGGAATGTTATTAATTGCAGCAGATCATTGTTTCATAGAGAAACGAACGCTTTATCGGAACAGGAAACTTAAGACTTCACCAACGTAAGAATATAGAAGTACCTTGAAAATAGTTATTTCTAGTGCAAGAGTAAAAAAAAATATTTATCAAATAAAAAATTTAAGCGAAAAAGTCAACTATATCGGCAGATGCATAAAAAGGATAAAAACTTACATTAAAACATCAGCGTACGTATTGGAACCCCTATTTTAGGTTCCATTATCAAGCAAAATGAACTGAGAACCTAAAATAGGGGTTCCGAATAGTACGTTTTAATGTAAGTTTTTATCCTTTCTATGTTTGTGCCGATATAGTTGGCTTTTTCGATTTGTTATAACGGCACGTTAAATTTTATTAGTAAGAAATTTAATCTTTAAATTAATTCTTCAAAATATATGTTTATATGTGTTCGTACATCACATTATAATAATGAAACAGAAGAATGAAAAACCTCTATATTGCAGTAAGAAAACAATCAATTGCTTAAAATTCTTTTGTAGAACCATTAAAAAAAGGTTAAAATTAAAAATATTTAAATTTAAAAAATTAAAAAAAAATACATTTTTAAATATTATCACAAAATAAAAATATAAAATTAAGATTTTTTTGAAAAAAAAATTTTGAAAAAAAAATAATATTTGAAATAAGAATGTTGAAAGATGAAATTTATCAAATGGTAAAATTCTATGTAAATAACGAAGAGCTCAAATTAGAAATTTTATGACTATTTTGTTAATAGAGCTGTGAAATCACTCTCTCTTAATTGAAGAAATGGGAAGTTGTTGTTGCCTCTCACTTGTTCCTCTGCCAAAGAAAATAAAAGGTTTCCTGACCCTGTGTCAGAATGTGTGTGACATACATTCGGTCTGTAGGTTAAAAAACCGTCTGGAGGTCATTCACTTGGGTCAAATGCATTCACGTGCGATCCTCGCTACTTTCGGTTTTTCTCCGCTCATTAATTCCTTCCGCTTTTAAATTCCATTCATTAAAATTAAAAATAATAAATGAATGATTACAATACTTGTAAATAGTTTTTATATCAATCGATCAATTGAATTTATGAATATAGCAAATAACACGTGTATTTTAAATTTCTATGGATTTCTAACGACGTATATACATTTGATTTTTATTTTGTTTATTATTAGTATTAACAATTAAAAACAAAAAAACAAAAATAAATAAATAAATAAATAAATAAATAAATAAAAACCTGATACATTTTATTACGACGAATGATTAAATTAAATTGCGAATTTCATTGATCCAATCTAAAGTCCACATTATCATTATTATTATATCGAAAAAGTTTCAAACCATGGGATTCCCCAGCTAAGACAATATGGCGGGTCAAGGACCAAAGCACATTATTATTATTATTATGAGTAGCAGTATTAGTATTGTTGAGTAATACTATTCAAATAAGCTTAAAATAATAATCATTTACGACTGTGATTACTGCTTTTAAAAGTCAATAAAAAGGCCCACACACAAATTAACTTTAATTTTTCTTTAAAAAAAAAAACAACGTTTCAGCCAGATCCAGCGGGCTATTTACAATAAGGTCATTTATATTGGTATATTTGATAATTAGCTTTCAAACAGTATATAATAAAAAAAGTGAATGATATAATTTTCTAATTTAAAGTAATTTAACTTTTAATATAGCTGAAGTTTTACATTTTTTTTAATGTTTACTTATAAAATTATACTTATAAAGTTATGATATTCATTTCCTTTTGATTTTAATATAAAATGAAAGTATTAAATTAACTATTGAGATTTAACTCTTCATATTAAAAGTAAATAAAATAAATAAAAAGATATTATAAAAAATATTTTCGATTTACATATTTTCAATTAAATATGAAGATATTTTCATTTATTTTATGTAAACAGACTGTATTTTGTGAAATTTATTTTCGTATATTTCCGTTCCTTTTTGTTTTTCTCATCCCTTCGAGAAGAACTCGGACTTCTTTCTATGAAACTTAAGTATATTATAACAATGATGAATTAGATTTTATCTTTTTTAACCGTTTAATTCTATCCAATCGCAAAGTTAAGTTCGAAATTTTTGCAATAATCTCTGTGTTCATTTTCTCAGACAAACATGCAGTAACATGAACACAGTAGAACCTTTCTGTATCAGCTAAAAGAGAACTATTTCATCTGTAACTTTTGTTAAAAATATAAAAAGTTGTTTTCCCGGAAACGGAACAAAAGGCAAAGCAAAAAAAAAGTTGTAGGAAAAATAAAAAAATAAAGAAAAGAAAACAATCTGTGCTTCGAAAATAAAAAAGAATGAAAATTAAAGACCTGATTTTATTCTTTAGAATATAAAGTTCGGAGAATCTTTGATAAAAAGCTATTGTTACATTTTCTCTTCCAATATAATTAAGATAAAATTTTGAAGATATATAGATCTTTTGTAGATATAGTTAATTAAGATATAATTCTTGTTAGAATAGAAAATAAAAATCATAAAGTTCTTTCCTTTAAGAATATTTATCATAACTCGTGTTTTCTGTAATTGGTGTTAAAGAAGAAATAATTCAATAATTCAATGTTAAAAAATTACAGTGATTATTTAAGGTTAAATATACCTGCAAATAATCACTATATTAATAATAGTTTAGCATCGTTAGCGAAGAGATATAGAAAAAAACAACCCAACTGCATACTTAGAATTCGATACTTTGGGAGAGAAAAGAAAATTGCAAATTTAAATAAAAATAAATTACAGTATTAATACCATAATAATTTACAATTCATTTCTGATTTTAGTGATCATGTTAAGTGGCTAATGTTGGTAATGACGTATGCTTTGTTACTATTAGGTCGTTATAAACACAAACTGATGAATAAAATTTATTGTTATTGTTAAAGGGTCACTATAAGCCTAAGTGGCCCTTGGGGAGTTAAGGCTACGGGGCTTCATGAGCAAAAGAACTAAATTGAGGTCGCTGGGAGGTGGGGGAAATTCGGCTCTCCCAGTTCGCAGTCAAGTGCATTACCACTTGGTTACCGGATCCATCACTGGCATTGTCCTAATAATGGTTCTAGAAAGCTCAGACGAATGATGTAAATCTGATTTCTTTGGATCGTTTTTAGATGACTAACTTAGTAGAACTGATGATGGTTTATTGAATAGTTCACAATTAATTCTCATTACAACTATTCACTGTTCAAAACACCTTAATAAGAGAAGAGCATCATGTTAATTATCTGACAACTGTCCGCAGATATCTGAGACGAATGACACTAAAGAGTGGGTTTGTTCAATACGAAATAATTACAGATAAT
>JAFIDM010000002.1:14292107-14312190 GCA_023159025.1 Thereuonema tuberculata
TAAGCCCATTGTGATTTATTGAAATATATACTATTATTACTAAATATTATTGTAAGATCAGTATTATTTGCGCTGTGGTTTGCCGTGAGAAACAAAACGTATTAAATCTCTAGTATATACGCCTCCGTCAACAATGACGGGATAACAATGTGATGGTTTCAGTTGAGATAGAGTATTTTGCCCGTCATTTGTAATTTCTTCATTCATGTCGAGAAATGTTTAACGGCGCTGCAGTTCATCGCTGAGGGCGATCTTCTGCATCTAATGCTCGTCTGGCCTGCGCTTGAAGTAGGTTAAAAAAATGAACATTGAAATTTAAATTTTAATCTAGTAGGCTAAAATTAATGAGTTTGTTTTTTTTCCTCTGGCTCTTCTCTCATTGCGTCACACACACAGAGAGAGTGATAAGAGATATTTAACAGTAATTCGAATGTAGTCCCCGTGCCTCATGAATAAGACATCTGATTTCGGATTAGAAGGTTACAGGTTCAAATCCCGTCGGGGACGTTTCATTGTAAAAATTATTTCACAGGAAATTAAAATTATTTTTCAAACACAGAACAAGTGCTTTATCTGGACTGCGTTTGTAGTTTCTGAAAACATTAACAATTTAAATTTTAATCTAGTAGGTAAAAATTAATGAGTTATTTTTTTTTCTCATTGCGTCACACACACACACACACACACACACACACACACACACACACACAGAGTGATAAGAGATATTTAACAACTCTAATTTGAATGTAGTCCACGTGGCCTAATGGATAACACGTCTGACTTCAGATCAGAATGTGGCAGGTTCGATTCCTATCGCGGACATTTTATTTCTACTTTCATAGGAAATTAAATTTCACAGGAAATTCCAAAAACAGAGAAAATGTATTACGGATGTGTGTTGCGCACAGACAGATCTGGAAAACTACATAAAAGATGGTCTGTTACAACAGACCATCTTTTTTTGCCTATCAATAATTATTGTTACTGCATGACTTGATAAGGCTGCCTCTCGTCAGCGAAACTAGTCGGCTCTTGTGTATTTATTTTTCATGTATAAATATTTTTTGCCGGAATCAGGTGTACGGCTTTAGTAATGATTTCAACAACTGTTTGTCCAAGAGAAAATGCTCTTACTCTAAGTTTAGTCCATTTTACTTCAAATCCAACAAATGAAAATCCATTATAGCAAAGTTGTTTTAAAGTAATTAATTTGAATTGATGCCAATGTCATCTCACTGTATCAGATTCAAGAATGTGATTGTTATATAAATATCTGAGGAGCATTTTTTTTTTAATTAAACAAACTTTAATTATTATTATAGCCATAGGATATGAAAAGTCAAAAATACTTTTTAATCTCCTGTAAATTCATGTTTAAGATTTTAACAAAATTGCTTTTGAATGAGCTCATTTTGTTTAATGTATTTTTAATTTTCAGAGCATTTCCTAAAGAACATTTTGTAAGTATTTAAACTTTTTGGGCTCGATCAAATAATGATACAGCGAAATGTATGAACTAGTGAAAAGAATCCATTTTTAATGACTAGCAATAGAGAAGGCTGGGGAGTGGATTATGGTGGTGCCCCCGGGGTGCAACTGGAATGGGAATGAGAAACAAAATAAAATAAAGCAGAACAAAATAAAATAAGTAAATAAATAAATATTTATTTTATTAGGTACGTCATTGTTGATTTGAGGAATTATTTACTGAATGCTTTTAAGAAAAAAAAATGTTAAAACAGAATGTTATGAACCGATTAAATGCATTCATCAGAATACATTTCAGTTAAAATGAGGATTTAGACAAGTTAAATTTCATATGAATTACTTTTAATTTTCCTACATTCATTAGATTTAGTGAATTGGCGCCGGAAAAAATATTAGTTATGATGGAAGCTATTTCCTCTTTAGGTAACAGTTGGTTCCAAGGAGATACAAGTCAGTGGAATAGGAAATGGAAGTGTTTAATTTAAGCACTGCTTCGTAATACGTAACAGTTCCGAAAATTAATCCTAATATCATCCTTCCTTGAGGAAGAGAAAGGCTACTGACACCGGAAAATGATCCGTAATATCTTTGCACAAAGAAGCGAAAAGGATTCATCTCAAGCGAAGAGAGAAAGTGATTTAAGATTTAATGGAGGAAAAGAAGGAGTAATCAGAAATGAATTGATCAGCTTTTGGGTGGGAGCAGCGAAGATGCCCTGGGCGCAGTGAAAGAGAAAGCAGGAAAAGGAACGGAATAAGGAAAAATTTCGCTTGACACAGTTTCCCAGATTATTCTCAACACAAGAGAAAGTTCTTTGTGAGTAAAGATCGAATCCCGAGTGAGGAGATTCACAAAACACCACTTGACTCCCAACAGTCAATATGGCCTCTCCCCAGGTAAGATATGCTCAGTCATTCTGTTTTTAAGTCATTGGCGTAATTTGAGGGTGGACAATAACAGCTTCTGATTAGTCTCCTACGGTGAAAGTATAAAAGAAAAAGAGAAAGATCAGAAGGGAAAAAAGAAATAGAAACTTAGTGGTTACGTCATTAAGTGTTTTGAAGTAAATTTCTAACATTATCGACAAAAATTTGAATTATACCAGATGTTTTTTTAAGCGCATATATGATTTTTTTTTTGTTAAAAACTAAAAATTATTAACATTCCAACAACAAATGTTTTAGAATCTTGTTTCGAGCTAAAATTCTTAGAATTGTTTATTTCAGTGAAATATATCCTATTAATCATCTTTTAATTCTAAGTAAATAAAGAAATAAGGAATAGAATAGAGCATTAATATAATCACACCTTTAATTTTTACTGAGGATAATTTTAGAGTTTCTTAATAAAAAGTGCCGGATTGTAGCGATTTTATTCGAACATCCAAATATAAAAGTCAGCATGTCTGTCCTTGTTGCAATTCCTCTGGGAACCTGAAACGCATAAACACATTTGGTCTGGTAAGTCCTAAGTGGTTTTTGGATGACTTATTGTCAGAAAAGCTAATTATTAAAAAAAAAACGACACATTCTCTTTTTCCAGAAACTTTATTAATTGCATTTTGAGAAAACAAAAAACTAACAAACACCCACCAAACACTTTCTGATCTCCGAAAAAAAGCACATGGATAAAAGACTACATAAGAATTAAGAACTAACAATAAGGCTTCTAAGTGTTTTAGAAATTAGATATAAACGCTACAAGAATTATACAAATATTTTTAAAAATGATAAAATATGGAGGGAGATCGGGGTATCGTGGGAAGTTTGATAGGGACTGACAGCAAGTAGTTGCAATAGAAGAGATTAGCATTTTGAAGATTTATTTTTGGTTGAAAAATTATCATCGGTTTGTAATCCACTCATCCAGAAAAAGGACCCAAACGATTGAACTGTTAAGACCAAATTCCTTCTCATTTTAAATTCCTGAAAACTCGTCTGTTTTGGATGACTTTTCAGAAAACTTGAATTTTCATAAAAAACAAAAGGAAAGAAAGAAAAATCCCTTTAAAAAAAATCGTGTGAGTCATCTTTTAGGTCGTGAATTGTTCCATATAAGCAAAGCATACCATTTCTGACCCCATACTAAATCAAGGTATTTTTTTTTTTTTTTGAAAAATTTAGGACAATAAATATCGTCCTATTAAAAAAAATAAATAAAAAGTAACTGTCGTGTTTGTAGTAAAAAAAAAAAGTGATTTTGTTGTGTTTCATTAAAGAAAAAAAAAGAAACCAACAACTTAGTTGAACTCGTAGAATTATTAATAAGAAAATATTAAGAATTCACTGAATTTTGGATAGCTATTATTTTAAATTTAATGTAACTATGAAAATAATAAATTAAGTCTCCTTATTGGTTCAATGTAATTCGCGAAAGTTCTACAAAATGTAAAGAGTAGACATTTCTAAACATTTTGGAAAACTCATACCGTACTTAAGATTTGTTTACAATATGTAGAATTACAGAAAGAAAAAAAAAAAAAGCTTAGAATATAGAAGATATATACCTACAAAATCTAAAATTATATATTTCACTGCTTTTTTATAATAAAAATAAAAAAAAAATAAGAGAAATGAATGAAAACATCGGAATTAATTTCCAATATGATTTCATTGTTTGTTGAATTATTCAAAGACATTCCAAGGGTGTTAATCCTTAATGTATTTAGACTACGTTATTTAGATTCATTAGAAACTTCATTACTTTATGTTTATTTTGCTATTTTTCTTTAATCAGGAAATTTAAGTTTATTTTGTCTAAATCGATTCCAGTTTTTGTTTGTTTCCTTTTGTTTTCTTTCTTTTATCTTCATTAATTGTGTGATTTTCTGTTTTTCTTAAAAGCGATATCAACTTGTTATTTTATAACATAAAAGACTTCATTTAAGTTCAAGCAGTTATAAATAATCATAACACTCTATCTTAATCTTCAATTTAAAATTTTGGATTAATTATTAAGTTTTCATTAATCGTTAATTGTCTATTTTGTATTACTTTATTAGTTTAGAATTGAGAGGTTTTTGAACCTCATATCTATTTTCAATATAAGCCTTTCGTTATTCTGTTTGGGATCACAGAATTCAAATCTTAAACAAGACTCATCCGCTACAGATACAGGGCCCTAAGGTTTAAATAATCGTTTGAGGAAAACACAAACAAATGACCTATTATTACCATGACCTCTTGGTTACTACTTCTTCAGAAAATACGAACATTTAAAACAACAAAAGAAAGTAAATGAAGATTACTCTCAAGTGAAACTTTTAAAAAAAAAATCTCTTGTTTTAAAAACATTAGAGAAATTGAATATTTAAAAAGCAATCCTAGCCCCGTTTAGCATCAGAAATTTCCTCGACTTTAAATAAACAAATAAAACATCTCTTGCAAAGTTGAACCCCCTTGTTTAGTCGGACTCCGAATACTAAATGCAAAATAAACTTAAATAACCTTCCTCAACAGTTGAAAACATTTGAGATACCCATGAAAGCAATGAACTAACAAGGTGTTTTACTATAAACAACTATTTCTCATTCTTCTATGTGGATGATTCTAAATCGGAAACTCAACTAATAAGGATTCTGTTTGGGATGTTTCCTGTTTAATGTGATTTACCATTTTGAGAGATTTTTTTAATCTTTTATCTGCATATAATTAAAATCCTTTTTGTTTTGCTTTCCATTAATAGTCAAAGTTTCTGATCTAAAGACATATACGGAAGAACTTTGTAAAAATGAATTGTATCAAATGAATTATCCAGAAAATATCATTATGTCGGTGATACATAACAAGGAAGAAATTAGTGAAAGAAGAGTTGTACGAATATATTTTACAAAACGATATTCATCAATTATTTCATGAATGATTATAAAAGTAGTGTTAAAAATACTGTCGCAAAAATCGATGTTGGAAAAATTACATAGTGGTATTACAAAAATTATTATTTTTAAGAGCTTAAGACTAGAATAAAACTGTAAATGAATTGTTAAAGATTGTCAACTGCTGAGAAGAAAGAATAGATGAAACTTCGTCAAAAGAAAAAGGCAATATTTTTTAAACAATTTCAAACTCACATAACATGAGCTAATGAGTGATAGTTATGAAACAATTGTAATCTTCATGAAACAGGATGTTAAGGATTTTGGCATTCAAAACTTAAAAATTTGAGTAAATTTTGAGTATGTCCAAATTTTCTATCTGAGGTAAATATGGCAAGAATTGAAACTTTGATCTTTGCTGAATCTATTGTAGGACTGAATTGATAACAACAACAATGTAATGAACATAGGCTGATGATAAAAAAGGATCAATCTAACTGGCTTCTCTCAAATATTACTTCTAAAGTAGATTTTAATAATACTTTTGCCAAAGTGGATTTTTTTTTTCTTTGTAACTCTACATATAAGTTACATATACAGTGAAACCTCCACTAACGGACACTCCCGAAAAGCGGACACCCCCCAATAGCGGACAATTTTGCAATCCCCAGTCCCTTAATATAGACGTTTCCATGTATTGACCTCCGATTAGCGGACACTCCCAATAACGGACAACATTCTACAGAAAATGAACGATCTTGTGTTGTTTTTCAAAAGCAATAGAATCAGGCTACAGTAATACGTAGCGTCCAGAGGAATTTTGAAATTATGGATCACGAACTCCAACGAAAACTCCAAACACACAAAGTTCGGAAACGGAGACAAGTGCGATCGACTCTGTTGTCTTCGATTAGTTTTGTGCTGCACGAGCAAAAAACATTCCCATTAGTGGGCCATTATTGCAAGAAAAGGCGTTAGAAGCAAAGGGGACTCTGAAGGCAAAGTTAAACGATTTAAATATTCACATTGAGAAGCATGTTTTCAATGCAAAAAAGAAATGTCAAACTCTGTTAACTGATTACTTTAGTTAAAAAAATTAATTTTCTAATCCGTTTGTCTTACTTAAAATAATAACAAAATTAATACTGTAATTAATTTTGTTATTATTTTAAGTAAGAGTAATGGATTAGCATTCATTTAAAAAAGAAAATAGTAAACAGTTTGCAATTGTTCATATTTTCTATAGGACAATGTTAATTGTAGAAATTTAAGATTGTACGTAATTTTTCATTAAATGACATGCTATAAGCTAAAAAATGAAAAAAAGATAGTCCTCCCCAATAGCTGACACCTCCCAATAACGGACGAAACTTCCGGTCCCGTGACTGTCCGCTATTCGGAGGTTTCACTGTACTTTGTATATAGACTACTTGCTCGCGAAAAAGGATTTAAAAGTTAATAGCCTATCTATACATTGTTAATGAAATCAGTGTTATTCAATTCCTCGTCTTCACTTTTCATTATTAAGATTTTAATAAGTAAAAAGTGATTCTTGAGTATTTATTTATTTTATTTTCTATATAGAGCCGTTGCGATGCAGGGTGCGATGTGAACCGCACACGGCCGCCGAACGTCTAGGGTCTCCGGCTATGGCTCGCAAGCCCTTTCTTCTCATAATAAATATTCCATAAATCCTCTCATTATAATGTATAAGATAAGATTATTAATATATTCTTTCTTTTTTTAAAAATAAGTATGCATAATGACTGCGTAGAAGTTGTTGTTTTTTTTTAAATCTTTGGAATCCCACATATGTTTTGCACACGGGAACCTCTACATCATTGGACGGCTCTATCTCTCTATCTATGTAAAGTTAGAAACTCAAGAATCACTTGTTATTTATGAACATCTTGATAATGAACATGTAGAATGTATTAGTTTTATTAATAGTAAAATGGCTAGTTAAGACGCGCATTATTGTAAAGGAGATGTCTTTTACAAAAAACAAACTTCTTATCATCTGTTTATTTGAATCAAGTGACGATTCAAGTATGTATCGCTGGGCGTATTAGCCATTGCTGAAATGGAAAATCTTGTTCTACCTTGATTTTATCTCATATTATGTTATGGCGCGATATACATTAAGAATATTTGGACCCAGTTCTTTTTCATACATATCTCGAAATTTATGCTTTAGCCAAATTGAAAAGCCAGCATTCTGTGACACGTCGGCAACTTGATCTTAAAATACTTGCAAGATATTGAAAAGATTATCGAGATGAATACGAATGAGGATGAACAAAACCTAGGATTCAATACCAACAAATGCAGAAGCTATTTTCTCTCTTGAAATATTAAAAAAAAGGTAATAATAGGAAGCGACTTAGAATATCATTTAGAATTTAGAAACTATCATTTACTAAAACAGAATTAAAAATTTAAAATAAAATTTAGAAAAATAAAGGGCAGTTAAAATATTTATTAGAAATATTTTATACAAATTACTTTCCCCTTAAGTTATATTTTTCTTTATTTTAAACCATTTCCCCCTGAAAAAATTAAAAAGGAAATCATATTTAAATTGAAGTAGAAAAGATGACAGTTTTAATCTATCAGATGGGTTTTGTAAGAAAATTGTGAATTTTTATAATGAATAATAAAAGTGTCACCTTAAAATATCCTCTCAAACAAAGCATGTGATCTAAAAAAATGAATACATACACATTTCTGTACCTAAAAGAAATTGAAGGAAGGAATTCTTCAATTACAATTTGCTTAAATATTGTTGATAATTAAATGTCACTAAGGTGAGCTACGAAGTAATTGTTAAAAACAGCAAAGCAGATACGACTGAAGAGATACAACAGAATGAATGAGAATTGATTCCTGGAATTTGCAATCAACGGAATACGTTTCTTTTTTTCTCCAAAAGCTAAGATGGAGAAGGGGGGGGGGCTATTTTTTTTTTTTTTTTTCTTTATTTGTGAATACATCAGAATGGTGGATATAAAACGATAACATTTAAAGAGGCCATTCACTAGACGACGAGTGTCATTGAATATTGCTACTGCGTAGTTTTACTTGTTGAAATATCAATAGATGAAATTCTACGAATTATGTACAGATAGCAGAGAAAACATGCATCTATTGGGCGAGTGCAAAAGTTCTACCCGTTTTTGGATAAGAAAATTTGCAATGGAATTGCTCTCACACATGACATTGTAATGACGCAAATCGTCTGCCAATCAAACGTGTGGATGACTCACATATAAATGCATCGTGTCTCACAAAGTTAATCATCTCAAAAGTAATATCAAAGGGTGTAATATGGAACGCGAGAAGGAGCATATAAGATATTGTTTGTTATACGAGTTCGATAAAAAGAGTATGACAGCCCCAGCATGTCGCAATGTTTGTCAAGTTTATGGGGAGGATGCAATAGACGAAAGCACATGTCGTCGATGGTTTCGTAAATTTAGGGAAGGAGACAGAAGCTGCCAAGATCAGGATAGGAGTGGACGGCCATCACACGTTGGAGAGGACGATATTGACCAAGCCGTAAGGAACAGCCCGAACCCAACCGTGAAAGAATTATCGAAGACCTTCAACGTACGCCGGACAACGGTCGAGAGACGGCTGGTTAAGTTGGTTTTTCGAGAAAGTTGGATCGTTGGGTTCCACATAACCTGACAGTTAATCAACGGGATGAGCGAATCGCCATCTGTGTTTCCTTGCTTTCCCGGTACAAAAATAACCCATTCTTAATTAAATTTGTACAATAGCACGTTAAATAATTTTATATAAATAATTTTATATAACCCATTCTTGACACGAATTGTGACAGGAGATGAGAAGTGGATTATGTACCGTAACGTAAAGCGTCGTAGGACTGTGTGTCGCCCTTCTGATCCTCCTGCATCGACTTCGAAAGCTGAACTTCATCCGAAGAAGGTGTTGTTGAGTGTGTGGTGGGATGTGCAGCGAATAATTCATTGGGAGGTTCTGCCACTCAACCAAACCATAATGCTGCCTTCTACTGTCTACAGTTAGACAGGCTGCACTCAAATTTGGTAGCAAATCGGCCAGGTCTCGTCAATCGTCGCGATGTTATCCTTCATCACGATAACGCCAGGCCACATGCTGCTGTCATCACTCGCCAAAAGATACTGTGCTTTGGTGGGAGGTTTTACCCCATCCTCCCTATACTCCTGACTTGGCACCAACTGACTATCACCTATTTCATACGTTGAACAATTCCTTCAGTCAGAAAATCTTTGATGATCTTGATGCTGTGGAAACTGCCATCCAAGACTTTTTTGACTCGAAACTGCCGGAATTTTACCGCCGTGGGATTCATCTCCTACCAGAAAGATGGCAAGAGGTCCTAGATAGCAATGGGGATTATGCACAATAATAGATACGGTTCATCTTGCGTTTATTTGCTCTTCTTTATGCGTAATAAAAACGGGTAGAACTTTTGCACTCACCCAATAATAGAAAGTGCTGATATATGTTCCTGAAGTGAATAATAGATGTATCAACGTAGTTGTATCGAAATTTTTTTTTTAAGCGAATCTACATTTTAGGAAAAGCAATAAGTAATTAAAACAAATAGCACTATAAGAATCACAAAATAAAAAAACAATTATAATAAAATTCCTTGCATTTCGGTGCTCTGTCGTTATTAAAAATTCTATGAAATCTGCAATTTTATAAAAGTTTTCTTTTTAAAGCTAATTATAAATGGCATCTTCATTGCAGGTTGAATTCTAAGCATTTCTCCATTCACTTTTTTGTTTTAACTCTTGTGCACAAATGGGCACATGTGGATTTTTTATGAAAGGATTCTTTTTATTCTACATGTAAAAGAATTAGAAAAAGAAAGCGATTTTAAAATTATTTAGGAGTAATCAGGATAAGGATGAGATATTTAAAAGATTTGCAATTGATAAAGAACTCGCCTTCTTTTTATCACAACAAAGAAATTACAGAAAGAAAATGAAAGATTAATGAACACTCGTCAGAATGGAAGCCTTTTCTGTTCAAAGCGTCGAAATAACTGATCAAATTTGAGTTAATTCCTTTTGTTAATTAAATTTCAAAAACAGAAACTTTGTATAGTGTCAATCGAGCAATCAATTTTGTTTCATACAAACAGATTGATGAAAAGATGGATGGATTGACAGCACCTTAGGTACTTGTCAAAGGAAGTGATAAGGAAATTGTTATTATTATCTTCCATTAATCAAATTTTGTTCCAACCTTTCTAAATCAGAAACCATTTTTTCTATTAATTCAGTCAAGTGTTTTAAAGAAGCCGTTTATCTCTTTTTTTTTTTTCTTCAATAGAAATAAACTGTTCCGCATGACATTTTTCATTGACACCCAATTTTTTGATATTTTTTCTCTTCTCTTTTTTTTTATCTTCAGTTCTTTTCAAACCTTCTTCGTCCACACCCATTTCATAAGGAAATAGGAAAGGTTTGAAAACATTCGCAACAAAAACTTCTTCACAAGAAAGTTTATTTTTTGATATAGAACCATTTATCTGTAACTGAAATGGAAGGGAGACAGTCAGGTCTAGATTGTCAATAGATAGCCTCAACAACCCTAGTCTGGTGACAAATTTGAATAATCTTCGGCGATTAGTTCTTCTATTCTTATGCACAATGGCTACACCCAAAAGCGGAAATGCAGAAATATATTTACACTTCAGCTACTTCCGGAAAAGTCAGTGTTATGTGTCAACCTGGAAAGACGATAAAAACACAAAATGTGAACAAACAAATTTGAAAGAAAAAAAAATAGAAGTTTACAAAAACATTAAAACAATATCTCTTGTACAAGAAGGAACAGTACAGAAGGTAGATTAGTGTAATTCGATAGGACAGGCTCCAGGTATTAGCAGTCGGATAGAGAAGGAGATATCCGAACCATTCTCATTAAACCAGAAACTGAAATCTACATCAATTAGGGAAATCTAGGCCTAACTGAAGGAGAAACAAATCGGAAAAGAATTCCTGATTTCCGTTGGAAATCGAAACTGAATATACTTGTGCGTCATTAGGCTTTTAACAATAATAGGATCATTAAATTTAACATTGTACTAAAAGTAAGCAATAAGCTAACTAACAAATGACATTCGTCGTCATCATTGCTATTGAATCAAATTTTATTTGTCAAAACTCAGTTCACTGTCTATTTCATATAAAACTATTCAGGCATTCAGACTTTTTCTATTATCATTTTATTTATATTTGAAGAATTTTTCAATAATATCATTTCTAAACCTATCGTTCTTTCCATAATGAAGACATTTTAAGATACTTTGTATCCTTTCCCATTTAATAAAGGACTAAAATTCCCAAAGCTTCAACTCTTCTGAAATACAGTAAAACCCCGTTATTACGCTCCCGCTTATAGCACTATCCCGTTCTTTACGCTCCTTTCATGCGGTCCCTGGAATTTTCTATATAACTCTCTATACTTTTACCCTCTTATAACGCTTCAAATCCCGCTTGTAGCGCTTTTTTATATCCGAAATTTTGTATCGAAAAGAAATGTAACACTGTAACGATTCTTTTCTTTCCCTGGTAGGAGGGAATCTTCGAACTCTTTGAAGCGGAAATCCCTTTCTATAAGTGAAAAATTGCAAATTCTTCGTAAGTACGACGAGAATTCTACACTAAATCAGAAGGTTTTCGCAGAATCTAAGAATTCCCTGATCCAGTCTGAGAACAATAATAAAAAATAAGAATGGAATTATCAATTCAGCGAAGGATGGTTGCAAACGTAAAAAAGTAGTGTGGAAAATGTGAAGATGCCGAGGAAATTCTAATTGAATGGATTCATCAGTCCCGTGATGCATCAGAGCCATTAAATGAC
Organism: Thereuonema tuberculata; assembly: GCA_023159025.1. Lineage (NCBI taxonomy): Eukaryota > Metazoa > Arthropoda > Chilopoda > Scutigeromorpha > Scutigeridae > Thereuonema > Thereuonema tuberculata. The sequence goes on from JAFIDM010000002.1 coordinate 14,304,295, forward strand.
CCAATCATTCAAGAAAAGGCGCGTGAAATAGCGGGCAGTGCACTAAAACTGCTCCGAAAATATATTTGTATTGCTCCTAGTGGAGTATCAATTGATGTTAATAGTTTCTTGAACAGCATTGAAAATGTCGTAATTTATAACAGTAGCATACACACACGGCAAACCACAATCAAAGATTTTTTTAATAGGAAATAAGCTCACATTTGCACTATATCTATTTCAGAATCAAGTATCTTTCCTGTAAAATGGTGTCTAAATGTTTCCCCATCATATAAATCATTCCCCGTTTATAGCGCTATCCCGCTTATTACGCTTGTAAGTCACGGTCCCTTGACGAGCGTAATAACGGGGTTTTACTGTATCTTGGTTTCTCTCTTCGATTATGAGACACGAGGATTCTGATCAGAAGCTAAGCAACGGCAGCAGTTGGTAAAGTGCTGTCTATTCAGAATGCAAATCATTTTTTTTTTTTTTGTTTTATTTTGTACATACGTATAAATGGTGATATATAAAACGTAAAAGACATAATTGTGTAATACATTTAGTATTTGTCAAATTTTTTGTTTTTTGTTTTTTTTTTGGTTAGAAATATATCGTTAATATTACGTATAAATTAGATATTCGTGTCAATATTTCCCATCCTTATTTCTTATTTTATTTCCTTTTCAAGCATATAATTGATTATATTTTTCTTCCGAAAATTAGTATGTTTTTGTTTGTATATCTTCATTTATTTATCATTTTACCTTAATATTATAAAGGTGTTAGTTGTTGAATATTCAGCACTGAAAATATTCTCTAACAAAGTAACATAAGAATTACCTAAGATATTTCTCATTTCAAAGATTCCATTTCTAAAATCACCAAAGAATACAAAGAACGTTGTTTTTATGAATATCTAAATATCATTTTCAATTCTTAAAATTTCGAATGTTTGATTTAGATAGAAACGGATTTATATTATAAAATATTGCTATAAAAACGTTACTTAATAAATTAATATAATTAATGTTGGATTATAAATACTTCTTAAACAATATTTGTATTTAATTTGTTAACTAAGACATTCGCCAGGGCTTTCTATTATATGCTATAACAGTTTTGAAAACTATAGCTATTCTGTGCAGTGAAATCAGAAAAAAATGTGTGATAAATTGAGTTGATGCTTTTTAGAAAACTTCTGAATCTTTCCGTCTGTTGACAACCCTTAAGAGAAAGTAATCGAATTGTCTAGAATAGTTCCTCATTTGACTGTGTTTTCAAATTATGTCTATACTTTGCCAAGTGTTTGCAAAGTGCTCGAAGCGTCTCAAAAGTTTAAAATATTTTGAAAAAATGGGATCAAACACACTACTAGAGATAAAAAAAAACATTTAAAAAATTCATATTCGTCACATGTTACAAGGCATCGTAAACAGGTGACGAATATAAAAATTTCATCAGACTATAAATAAATAAATATATATTTCTTCAAGTTTCTGAAATCCGCGAGAATATGAAATTACTTAGAATTAATGAAATTCCGTGATTTCTAACTTAGTGGCTATAAATGTAAAAAAAAAAAAAGGAAAAGAAATTGAGAACAAATATCAAAAAAACCAAATTCTCTTGTAGCAACAAGTTTGTTCCTCCATCTTTTGAATATTGTGAGTTTTAAATCTGAAATATGATTATTAAAATATCACATCGGAAACTGGAAAACTAATTCTTAAACAGTTTACAAAATATTTATTAATGTTTAGGCGTTGAGTCAATATTAAGATAGCAGAAGTAAAGGAGAAATGGAAAATAAAATTCCAACCCCTATTAAAATTGCGCTTAAAATGGTTTTTTATATTTAAAAATATCTATTTAAAATACAACATGAGTTTTGCAAATTTTCGTTGAGAGCCGTTGGATTTCTTTGTTCTCCCTTTAAGACCAAAGGCGTGTGGTCGAAATCTCCTCTTGTTTTTATCTTCTCTAGTTATTTTCATCTTCTTTGTAATTCCTTTTTTTCTCTCTGTCTGATAAGATCCGGATTCCTCGGAAGGAAATCCCGGAAGGAGAGGCTGATATTTCCTGGAAACCAATCATCATCGGAATGATAGTAAAAGTGTTGCAGCTGAGGGCTTTGAACTTGCAGGAAAAGAGAAACTCCTTTCTGTAGAAGACGCAGGTCACTAGAGTGAGTTGAACACGCACGTACACAAAAGAGACCACGACAACATTCGTGAAATCCTCTTGAGAACTGAATGGTTTTATTTGGAAACAAAAAGAAACAATTCTAAAACAAAGCCTTTTACTTACGATGGTAATCCGTAAAACATGATGAAAATGGTAATGTTGAAACAAAACGCAATAATAGGATTAGCAATCGTGTGTAATTACTAAAGATGTATTTTAGGACGGAATTCACAAATTAAGGGCAATGTGAAATCTTCCACAGTCAAACAATTTACTTAGAAAGATTTCACAATTCGAATGAATGTTGTCAATTGTTTAGAGTGAGATAATCCGTAAATCCAAAACAATGAAATAATTGTTCCAACACTGTTTTTAGATTTTGGTTCACAGCTGAGAAAACACCCGATCTATTATGAATTGTTATCATTTGCATTCATTCCTCATCTCAATTTCTTATTCTTTCTTAATGCAATAATGAGTTTTGCTCAGTTTTTGTTCCTTTTCAGTTTGAATTTTCTACCTTGTAATTTAATTCGTCTGTTTGTTGCCAAGAAATATATTCGTAACAGCATCTACTTTAAGGCTCAATTTAAGACGAATGAATCCGAAATTAATTTCCATATGTTCCTTAGCACTAAATCTTTCTTACATTGAAATGATGATCAATAATAAATATAGAATTCAGTAAAACAAAAGAATATCTTATATACATAAATATAATAAATATATATAAATAAATTATTGTATCATTGTTTATCATTTTAGAATAGTTCATTAACTACTCCACTACTAAATCATCTGTATCTACTAAATTTATTAGGCCTAATTTAAGCATTTTAATGAAATTCTTGTATTTTAACTTTTTTTATTTTTGTAACATGTAACAAAATTGAGTTTAAACCATTTCTGAAGAAAATAGAGTTTCCATTTTAAAGTTTAGAAACTGCACGATTTTCGTAAAATAATCATAATATAAACGTAAACAACTTTAGATATTATATATATATATATATATATATATATATAAATCAGCAACAATTAGATTTATCGAATAAGAAAAATATATATTTTAAAGTTCAGTTCAGATTCGGCTCAATACTGCAACTGAATTATTAGTGGAAAACATACATTTTAAATGTAAGCCTACGTCAGTAAACCCACTAAAAAAAACATCTTATTTTCCAATTTTTACTACTGTTATATAATTATATTCAGTTTATCGCATGTTCCTTGTTAAGAACTTTAGAAGCACTTATTTTATCAAAATATAAAGATGACAAAAGTTTATCGAAAGGAAATCAAATCGAAATTTTATTACAGAATTTTTGTTTAATATTAAACTACATAACTAAAAATACAATACTACAATTTCAACATAGATACAAAAGAAATGTATCACATAAATAAAAGCCGAAATCTGTTCGTTTCATCAATTCGTTTCATCCTGGAACTGGAGGTCCCTCGATATCTCGCCAAAAAGAAGCGACTAGCCCACTTACAAGCCAGAAAAAGATCAAGAGTGACGTCATTGAACCAAGTTACACAATATCCGTCAGCCCGAAACAGTTCCACGTTTCTGTAAATATCGTATTGCAAGCAAAAGGTTTTGTATGATGTGAAATTAATTTTGTACTGATATGTAATGAAGTGTTTAAAATTATATTTTATGGAAAACTTCAAACTAGTAAAAATCAATCATGCTATTGGTTATTAAATTGTCGAACTACTTGACATCATGGCTGCCTCCACTAGCGTCTCCTCAAATATACAGTAAAGGTCAGTCTTTGCGTAGTCCTGTGATTTGACTGGAGGATAAAATTAAAATATGTGTAATTTAAACAGGATTAATTACAGAACAAAAAAATTAAGAAACCGGAGAGGGAGAAAAAACAAAACAAAAAGAAAACTGGCAGGTAGGAAAATCGATCCAGCGAACCTTAGCATGAAAGACGGATGCTTACAAGAACATCTAGCCGATACAGAAGAGATTCCTACGCCTGACGTCACTCCCGGTCGTTTTCTGAAACTGGCTGTAGAAGTGGAGATCTATTTGCTTAATTCATTCCGTTTTAAAAATTAAAAGCACTAAGGCTTTTGCAAAATAGATTCAAGAAAAGACGATCGACCAATCATTAGGAATTACCTTATTATCCAGGAAAAACAGAGAATTGAATGCCTCTCATTAAGTAGATAGGGTGATCGAAATCCTCTATACAAACTTTAAAGGTAGGTCAGGAATACAAAATTATAAATAATTCCGTATTTATGTCCGCAAACGCCACCCGAATGTGCTAGATAGGTTCAAAAATAAAAAACAAGTAAGGTAGACAACATGTTTTTTAGCTATATTTTTACAATATAACAATAACGTGTAAATTCACAGTAGTTGCTCAAAGTTCCTTCAACAATCCTGGTGCAAACTCGTAAACATTTTTTGATTTATTTTTATCTCACCTTAATTCGCTGACTAGGAGCCAAAATGTTACAACTACAAACTAGATAGTTTTGGGAAAACTCTGTTTAAAACTAAAAAAAAAAAAATCCTCCAAATCGAATATTTTAGCTCAGTAAGTGAAACTGTCTTCGTAATTATAAATGTTTGAAGTCCAAATTTTGCTATCTTTTTTTCGTTTTCAAAATCACAATATTTGACCTAAAAACTGCAGTTCGAACAAATTTGCTGTAAAGGACTGTGCTTTAGAAATTCAGACAACAATGTTCTAAGTAAGTTATTGGCAGTTTGAATGGTCTTTGATTATTTTTTTCTCAAATATTCAAGTTTGTTTATATATACGGTTAAGGGACATCATTTAATAACAAAGAAGAATTAAAAAAATTAATAATGTAGCATATTGACTCATTCTTTTTTGTAAGGTAAGACCATTGTAGTATGGATGTCTATCAGCTTAAATCCATTTCTTGAGTCCAAGGAGTCCTTTTTAGTGATCCATTTGGGAGCTATTGTGATAGTGACCAAAATCGGTAGCTATTGCGTTTGTCCTTCCGTCCGTCCCTGTCCATCCCTAGCAATTCCTGAACAGATCCGATTGACAAACTGATTTTATCATCGTGTTCAGAGACCCAAACACCGTAGGAATGAGGCATTTTCGGGGGCCAGCGCTTCCCCCCCCCCCCCCCATTCGAGATATTTGGTGTTATTTTCATTGGATTTCCGTTATTAGCTTGAATGTTAGAAATGCAACCATTTCGTGCCAGTTGTTAGCTATAGCTTGATGGGTAAGATTTCGGACTCATATACTGAATGAGTATATTTCAAATCAATGTCCGCTTGTTTTGTTTTTTTCTTATTTTCCTAAGTTTTTTTTTTTTATTTTTTCCTAACCTTTTTTTTATTTTTCTTTACGTTATTATACTTCTTTTTTATTATAATTTTTAATTTTTTTTATTATTATGGGTCGCTCTTAAATTTATGCTTTAGCACAAAATTATATTCACTTGTTTTATCTTAATCAACACCAATCGCATTGGGATTGGCCAATGGTAATTTCAAATGCTCCAAGTCAACAACTGTGCCCCTTTTCTTGTAGGAAACAGCCACACTACTACATTCTACTGATATTTCTTCAAGGAAAGTAATTTTCACATCACTGTTAGCTTTTTCTAATCTAAGCCAATGTATTGTTGCAATGCCTGCGAATGCTTTTGATTTTGCAATCTAGATTCCATTTCTTAACTGATAAAATCTTTGTGGCTTATCTCATGAACTACGTAAGACAACGTTTTACATGCATTACTTATCGTATGATGATAGTCACTGGGTGCTTCAACGTTTCTTTGCTTCGTAATTCTGAAAATTGTTGAATGCATAGAATCACATTTCATGAAACAATGGCCAGTCTCAGAAAAATTATGGTGAATGACTTCTAATTTCGTGGATTTCAGCAGAGCGGTGATTAACATGGAACATAGCATACAATTGCGATTTTGACCACCACAGGTAGCACTGTACAGAATTGCCTTCTTTATCCCTTTTCTATCTTCTTCCATTAACCAAATCCAAAGAGCTGTAGCAACATGAAAACGTTTTACGTGTTGACTCTGCAGTTCTTCTTTTTTACTCTGTCTTCATTAAACAACTTGTTAAAAATATCTTATCTTGCCTGTCCCCAAAAAAACCTTTATTTATTTTTTCTTATTCTGAAAAAAAGATATCAAATTATTGCAATTTTTCTTGTTCTTGGCGCAGTCGTTCATTGTTCTTACGTTTACGTCACTCTCCCTTATTGTATGCAGCCGTTTTTGGGATTTCGATCCAGTTTATTGGTTTCCTAACATGCTTTCGTGTCTTTCGTGGTCTTTAACTTTTCTTCGCCTCTGCAGCGATAACGTTGTCATTAGAGTGATGTTTCCTGAATTATCTAATAGTTGAGAAGCATTTATATCTTGTCTGCTGACATCAGCTTCATTAATCCTGATATCATTATTTCCATCATCTTCGTCATTCCTTTGCAGGAACACTGAAACATCTGAATCTTTATTGTTTTTATCTATGAGCAGGAAGAATATATCATCTCAATCTAATATCTGAGAATTTAAGAAATCAAAACCACATAAAACTCACATTAGAATCACAACCATCTCAAAAGCAAATCTGCAATTAGAACATTATTGCTCTGCATAACATTAGAAAATTCGTAGATAGAACCAAATAGAATTTTAATTCAGGGTGAATTTTTTTTTTTCAAGAATATTAAAAAAATCTGTAATTTTTTAAGTGGCTTTAGTTTTAATTGTTAATAAGAAATTCTTAAAAATTGTAGATATCACAGCGAATTGATAGTGATATTTTAAGAAAATATTTACACATTAAGTGTCCAATACGTCAGTGGTTCGCTATCATGATGTACACAAGTTCATACGCCGCCACATCCTACTTGACATTTTTTGAAGCATATCCGATGTGATTGTTCGAAATGCGTCCTCAACTGCATTGCGCAATTCTTCATTATTTTGTAGCAAAACGATGTTCAGACACGTAGGCTAATACATAGGTGATAATACTCCACAATGAGAAGTCAGACTTCGTGAGGTCAGGACTTCGTGGTGGCTATTTCAATGGAGCTGGCGATGCTGGAGTATCGCGACCAATTCCCCGTCCTTTAAAATGTTCATGAAGAAACCCGCGCACAGTAAGAGCGAAGTGAGCAGGTGCGGCGTCCCGCTGTAGCCATACGCGTTCCATGATACCCTCGTCTTCAAACTGAGGGATTAACCTTGTTTGTAGCATGTGTAATTAAGATTCGTCATTAACATGACCATCAAAAAAATATGGTCCAAACAAATGAAGTGATGTCATCGCAGTCCATACCCTACATCAGGTTGATTCCTTTCCAACTCCAATGAGTAATGAGGGTTCTCTTTCGTCCAAAGACAGCATTTCTATTACGTGAACTGCGATAAATCGCACATTCATCTAAAAACAGCACCTATATTCTAGTGTCAACAACTGAAATAACATTCAATTCTAAATATTTACTTTTATTACTATATAATAGGAGGGGGTACGGGAACTTTCCGGCCACATTGTAGAGATGGATGCTAATGATCTAACTGCACAACAATATAAAACTATCGGCATTAGGAAAGTTCAGCCAAAACCGTTTGAGTGTACATAGGCCTACTCAGGATTTTGGATTGGTACCAGGATTTATTGGATCAACCAAAAAAAAAAAAAAAAACTCATGTCCTTTCTCGGATGGGGGGGGGGGG
>JAFIDM010000002.1:14325126-14387965 GCA_023159025.1 Thereuonema tuberculata
CCCCCCCCCCGCCTGTAGATGGTTGACTTCTCTGCCACCCACACTCATCAGGATCAATGATTCAAACTTCATATCTAAACGTATAGACCATAACTCCGAACGGACTAATAATTGACACAAGTCGAAATGATTAAATATGTTCTATTGATTGAGATCTTTCCTTACGTATCGTATACATCTTATCGCTGTACAGGGGTGGGGCAGATCTGCTCATTCTCCTTTCAGAAAATTCTATTGACCAGACTAATAGTCAGGTGCCATAGGTTCATTAAATTCCGCTGCACCTAGGCAAAGAAAGCAAGCACCTTTTTTTGTTTTTGTTTCTATATATAAAAGAATAAGGAATTGACATTAAAATTAAAAATATTTGAACTTTTGTCAGTAAGTGTCTGAAACGACCATCCCAGACGCTCACCAACGAAAGCTCAGATATTTTATCCATTCAGATAATAAAAAAATTCATTTTGGTTAAGTAAGAAATATATTTAAATTATAACAACGTTTCGTCAGTTATAGTTCCAATTGCCATCTTCAAGTTACAAATAAACAGACAGAACGGAAATAAATAAACATTCTGAGATTCAAAAAGAGGTCGAATATATTATTGATGGGGGGAAGGGGAAAGGAAACATTGAAACATTCTTTTTGACATGAGTCAAAAAACAATGTTTCAATGTTTGAATTAATGTTTGACTGTTCAAACAATGATCCTGTTACGTCTGCCACAGAGATTACATGTAAGTCAATTAGGGCTTCTGATTTTAGTCTCCCCAACTGTCTGTATATGGGCGTAAGGAGAAGACTTCGCTTTCTCCTTCCACTTCCAGTGATGAAGTTGATATCTTTTAGCAGATAAGGATATTTGCTTAACGCTAGAACTAACACATCTTTGTTATAAGAGACATATGTCCAACAGAGTTGCTCCTCTTTTTGTAGCTTCTATTGCATGTAGTATTACTTTGCTGTCAGCGTCTTCATGTGAGCTACTCAGTCATGTCGTATCCTCATTTGTTCCCTGACGCCAAGCGGTTTATCACGGTTGCATTTTCCAAGAATCTTTCTGCTAGAAAATTACTCAGCTCATCCTTGGTTTTTTTCATGAGAAAGATAGCTTCTCTCTATTCTATAGAATAGATAACAGTTTCAGGCTTTATTGGGTAGGTGTCGGTTGAGTGAATCTTGTTCCCTAGTGAACTTTTTTAGCGAACTTTGTACGAGTCAAAAATCAAATGAAAGCATCTATACATTTCATACTACAATAGAATCTCTCTTAACCGGCAACAGCGGGACTTCGCCGATTCCTGATACGAGATTTTGCCGGATAATTGAATATATATTTCGAGAACATACCTTCTCATGTTTTATGATACCATCTATAGAAATTGTAGCATGCGAAATTTGTTGTTCGTATTTTTCGATCTGCCGGCCATAGTTAAATTAATATCAAAATCGTGCGGATTTTTTAAAATTTAAAACACATACACATAATTTTATATTTCACGTTTCGCGGGAGTAGCCGTAGCGATACCGTGCGGGCTAGGAGCGTTCATACCATACACGAATTCAGTTTGTTGGAGCGAGTTGTGGCTGCACAATAAACAAAACAACCCACGTGATCTGTCATAGCCAGTGAGCCGCTGAGAGTATTGTGTGAAGCATATGTTCAGTCGGCTGTACGGACGACAGTATTGCGAGAGTGCAAGCCTATTGGATACTTTTCTTATCTCATATTAAATTTCGGATTTAAAATTTAGACCTTCGAAAGTGTCGTTGTTTGGGTATTGCCGTTAATGGAGTACCGGTTACGAGAGGTTTCAGTGTATTTGTTGATCCTGTCGATGAAATGGTTAGCAAAGTCTAGGCAAGTCTTGATTGTTGATGGCTTCTCAAGAGATTGTAGTTCTGCCATACCATCTACAAGTATTTATAATAACAGCAACAGTTGTGACTGGACCTTCAGTCTCCATGATTTCATCTACATCTGCAGGTACCGTATATGCTCCAATAGCGGTCCCCGGCGTTTATTTGCAAAACTAGCCTCGGCTCCCGGCGTTTAATAGAGACCGGCTGCTATTAGAGGCCGGCCATTATTAACAAAAACCTTCAGAACGCAATATTTTTACACATAAATACCAGCTAATATTACAAACAGCTACTTAATTTCACATGCTACATAAGACTGTTAAAGATAAATGGCAATGTCTTTCTGTACCTTTCGCTGCTATTCGTCGTCCGAAAAGCAATGACGGGCGGCCGCCTCACCGGAAGTTTCTTTCGCGTATTCCATCGCGCGAATCTTAAAGGCAATGTCAAATGACCGTTTCGGCGGCATTTTGTAAGGCAATGTACCGTAAGGTATTACGCACGACTATAAAGATACGAACGATTACACTAGTATCGGTAGACAAATATCAAAGACCCGGCTACTATTAGAGACCGGCTATTATTTGGCCGTGTACCCTCTGCAGCCCGGCGCTTATTAGAGACCGGCGACAATAAGAGACTCGGCGTTTATTGGAGCATATACGGTATGTTGCTTTTATTCATGAGGTCAAGTAGAGATTCATGATATGTTAGACTGCCCTGTTAGCTGTGCAGTATAACATTGTACGCAAACGTTGATCGAGGTATAAATTAAATTAAGTTGGTAGCTATTTTTGCGTTTGTCCTGTCCGTCCGTCCGTAAACCGAACGGAAGGTCGGATCGACAAACGGATTTCACCATCATGTTCAGAGGCCCAAACACTGTAGGAATGAGGTAATTTCAGGGGCCAATGCCCCCCCTCCCCCCGTGTCCGAGATATGTGTCATTGTTTTCATTGGATTTCCACTATTAGCTTAAATGTCAGAAACGCAACCATCTCATTTCAGCTGTCAGCTACAGCTTTATTGGTAAGTTCTTGGACTGATATTCAAAGTTCGAATAACTTTGAAAATTTGCATATGATAACTTTGAAAATTATAGGCCTATTTCGTTGCTTTCTAATATTTCAAAAATAATAGAAAGTTACTTAACAAATTCTATTTATAATTTTGTTATCAATATGAACTTCTTAAATACAAATCAATATGATTATCAAAAAAATAATAGTAATACGAAATTATTAAAAGATCTTAATAGCAGCATTACTAAAAACCTTAATGATGAGAATTTTATTTATATAGCTTTTATTGATTTTTCGAAGGCTTTCGATAGACAGTATACTTTTAAAATATTAAAAGGGCTTATAAGAACAAAATGATAATTAACCAAAATAAAACAAAAATTATGCTTATAAAAATTAACAAAAATGTTATCAAAAATATACATTTTGTGTTAGATGATTTTTAATGTGCCAGTTTTAATAGACAAATTGAAAACAAAACTAATTGTAAGTGTAGCATTTTAGAGTATGTAGAAAGTCAAAAATATTTAGGTATTTACATTGATAATAATTATAATTGGGAAACTTAATTTTCCTATATTATAAATAAACGACATTCTTTAATATATATATTTTATCATATAATACATACTTTTCCTTATAAATACAAACTGCTGATTTTTAAATCTTTAGTTGACCCCATTTTGGACTACGGATTAAATAGCTGGATCTTTCTAACTAAATACCAAATTAATAATATTAATAACTTAATTTTTAAAATATTTCATAACATTACATTAATTTTAAAAATAAATCTTCTGAAGGAAAAAAAAATAAAATTGTCAAAATTTTGACAATGAAGAAATATATATATATACAGTTAAACCTCGTTAAGTCGTCACTCAAGGGACCAAACATTTTTGACGACTTAAGCGGAGTGGGAATTTTTGAAAAAAAACAACAACCAAAAAAAACACAGAATTACAGTATCCATGAATTGCTGTAGGATTCGGTGAGAAAAACAAGATTAATTTTCAGAAATCAATACATGCAAATGAATGAGTGGAAAATAATAATAATAATAAAAAACAACACTTTATAGTTACCACATTTTAATCGTTTTAAAAGAAAGGCAATGTTTGTCTTTGAAACGTTCCAGTCAACCACCGAAATCTTCAATGTTCAACTCCTTAGCAATTTCCATGACTTTTTCTTTGAGAATCACTCCAGAAATCGGCACATTTTGCAATCTGGCATGTTTTAGCCATCAAACTAAAGCCTCCTCGATCTCGTCAAACTTCGATTTCCCCTTTCTTTTGTCTTTGCAGTCAGCTTCTTCAATTACTTGTTTCGATGAAAGAATATCGTTGAATGTAGTCCTGGGAATATGGGGTTCTTTGGCAAAAACTATTTTCGAAACGTTTGATTTTTCAAAAAGTGCAATTAAGTCTTTTTTTTTCTTTCAAAGATACCGAGGTAAGTTTTCGTTTTCCTAGCATGGTTAAAAACGTAATCGAACCACGAAATTGCATGAGAAAAAAATAGCCGTTATAGCGGGTGTACTGTAGCACACTGATGATAGTTATGATGTTTTGTTTTTTATTTTTTTTTCATGCGCAAATAAAATAAAGCACAAGATATAAAATCTAATAAAATATTTACTATAATAAAGTATTACAGGTATGTCAGTTGATGATGTAGTTACAAGTAAGTGTTTCAATATGAAACAAAATAAGGAATGATTTCAAAGTATTCTTTTAAATAAATTATAAGTTATAATAATTCTTCATAACCACATGTTATCCTTCAAAACTCTTTTTAATCGTGATATTTCGCAATCTTTTATCAAGATTGCTTCGTCGGACATTAGATATATATAATCAATGAGAAGAATCCGCTGACATAGGTCACCTCTGTGACCCCTTGAACAGCGTTGGACGAAACACAGAAGAAGAAAGAAACAGCCATGCCACTGCCGGGATTCGAACCCAGGATTCGCACTGGTCGCCACGGTTGGCCGCCGCCAAGACCGCACGACCACGATATAAGTTTCAAAAACTCATTCCCTAAGATACAGAATTCATAACAATGATAGAATTTACAATGGTATAGTATTTGTAGAAAACAAGGGTAATACATCAATAATGCTACATTATATTCAAAATACAATATAATGGGAACATAACATTCTTGCTTAAAGAACAAAGGAAAGGTTCCTTGTATTATCCTGTATTATCAACATTTTCCCATGTATAAATAAAGATAAATTTCTCAAAGTTAACAGTTGCACCTCGCACAAATTCAAAAAAAATATTAAAAATATTGACAAATTCCTCTAAAATATTATCGGTTTTAAAATTGTATCGAAGTAATAATGTTTTTACCTTCCCTTTGTTTTTATCAAAATTATTCTTGAAGTCATAATAATGATGTGCTACCTTTCCCTTGTTCTTTAAGCAAAAATGTTATGTTCCCATTACATTGTTTTTTGAATATAATGTAGCATTATTGATGTATTACCCTTGTTTTTTACAAATACTATACCATTGTAAATTCTATCATTGTTATGAATTCTGTATCTTAGGGAATGAGTTTTTGAAACTTATACCTAACGTCCGACGAAGCAATCTTGATAAAAGATTGCGAAATATCACGATTAAAAAGAGTTTTAAAGGATAACATGTGGTTATGAAGAATTATTATAATATTCAGTGAAATCCAGTTTTTTAATAAATTATAAGTTCTTTCAAACTGGGAAAACCGCTGGGGTTCAAATCCTTTTTCGGATTCTGTTTCTCTACTTCTATGTACTTTTAAATATCTATTCGATATTTTCCTCAAATTAACAATTAACACTTTAATCTCTGTGAATGGCTTATTCAACTTGCGCGTTAACTGCTACTTCGCATTAACAAATAATAAATTATAAATCACAATTCACTTTGCTAACTTAAAGTTCACTAATTCCAACAATAATTTCCGTTGCATTAATAATATATTAACTCAGCTTAGATTTTCTAATTCTCACTTCAAATAACTTGGCACATACTTATTTCACTTTCCTAATTAAGTAGTAAGCTGCTGCACTAATAATTTCTATTGAAAAACTAATTGTTACTTGAATAAATAAATTATCTCTCGTTTTAGAAATTCCTGAATTCACTTGCAATTCACTGCTTCGGCGAATCCCACAAAATGAAAAATTAATCATAAATCTTCTTACAGTTTGCTGTCGATTGGCTTTATCACCTCGGTGAAAACTGCGACGATAAATTGGCTTTTCATCCTTGGTGAAATCTTCGTAGAACACTGCTACGATGTCTTGACACTATCCAATTTCCAATGGCGACGCACTCGTGATTTGATTTCCGTGTCGTTCAAACTTAGCGGGTGCTTCGCTCCTCCCAATATGCACTTCGCAACTCGACTGACGTAAACACTGCTTGTCGTCTGCTGGAACGCAATGTTGAATTTAACCTTCCTGGTTCTCATTAAACGAAAAAATACTTCTTCTTAAGATATTTCGGCACTGTGTCTCAGTGAATATCTTTTTTTATTATTTACAGTTCGGGAATAATTCTTAATATGCTTTGCCCGTTAAAATTAAACTCACAGTTCCATTTAACTTGGCTTCACCTTTCATCCGGGTTAGGGGAGCCTGGTTAGCTTCTTCGGAATTCTTCTTTAAATCCAAAACTAACTTTGCTATGATACGTAATTCTTCTTTTCAATAATTTAATTGAATCACTCTTCTTTCTCGAGAGGCGCACAATTCTTCTGGGTAATAAACACTTCCCATCAATTCGGGTACTCTGTCCCTTTATTCTTCTTACGTTCGTCTTAGTTATCTTGAACGCAGTTTTTTCGTCCTTTCAGCCTTTCGATTATTTCACGTGGACGCTCTTTCATAATCCAATGCCGCTCTCCGCCATTACAGGGATACCTCGACACACCGTGTCTGCGCGTGTGTCTCCTTTAGCATCTTGAGCTCATCTCCTACGTCTTCTCGCATCTAATCTGGTCTACAGACATCTAGTCTCGTCAAGTGATTTCTCCTACTACTAACCCCGACTACAGATAGTCAGCTGCTTATAACGTCTCCTGACATAATAGTCTTCTCATATGCAAATTTTTAAATAATAATAATAACTTTAAAATAAAAGTTTCAAGAAATTAAATAAATAATAATACTTAAATTAATTTTAGTTAAAATTTAATTAACTAAAATATCGTAGATTTCTTCTACAGCGGGGCTTATTCGCTATGAAATGAAGTCACACTCAGGAGCGATCAAGAAAAACGTCTACACTTGACAGAGTCGCAGCGAGAAGTGTGCTTTGAATAATTAGCAGCGAGATTCCAAGAACCCGAAGGGGTAGGAAAGGAATGAAGGAATAGACGTGGTCGAAAATTCCCCGTAAAGGCTTGGATTTCTTAAAGGGAAGGAGCGGGGCTGAAAAGACAATATGATGGCATGCAAAATGGAGAAGAAAGATGCTTTTGGACATTCTTGAAAGTGACGAGTTATCCGGAGTTGAATTAAATTTGGTGACGGGTAAAGGAGGGTTATTTTACATTATTGTGTATGAGACCTTGTCGGGACCAAAGGAAAACGACGACTTAAACGGATGACTTATCCGGGTGATGACTTAACAAGGTTTTACTGTATTAATTGATTCTAAAAAGTATTTTTATAATAGAAATAACAAACAATAAATAGTAATACTGGAATTTTAACTAGAAATAACTGGTTAAGAATTTTTAATATTCCCAAACCAAATAATAATTTTGATTTAAGAAATGAAAATTACATGAAATTATTTAGTCAATTTAATTGGAATAACTATAATAGTAATAATATAAATGAAATTAAAAACACAACTTATATTTGATATAATTTATAAAAAAATAAAAAAATATTTTTAATTACAAATCTACACTCTATTTATTTCATTAATTTTTTTTTTTCTTTTAATTTTTTTTTACAATAATACCGGGTGATTCATAAAGTACTGGAAAGTACTGGTGGTTGTGAAAACCCCATATCTTTTAAACTACTGCTCATAAAAATCTGCAACTTTTTATATAAAATCACCAAACATATAAGTTATATTTTCATGTTATTATTTATTCATTATTATTAAAATTCATTTTATTTGCGTTCAAACACTCCCAATATATCGTATATTTAAATAACTGTTGTGATTTTGTTTAAACTCTAAAAGTCTGGATACAATATTCAAATCATACAGAAACCTAATTAGGAAAATTTAATCTAAACACTTTTGTCATTAATTCCTTTGTTTAATTTAAAAAAATAAACTGTATTTTTTTGAAAATGCATTCTGACAAATGACTTTTTTGGGAGACAGTCGAATAATTATTTTGGATAATAATTTCGATATATTCGGGGTGTTTAAATGCAAATAAAAATAATGTCAATTATAATGAATAAATAATAACACGAAAATTTAACTTTTATGTGTTTGACAATTTTATATAAAAAGTTTCAGATTTTTATGAGCAATAGTTTAAAAGATATGGGGCGGTGAAAACCACCAGTTCTTTCCAGTACTTTATGAATCACCCAGTATATTAACTAAATAGTCACATATCAATCATTCCAGCACCTATAACACAGGAGTGATATATGTATATCCCACCTAATAGAAATGATTATATTAAATAAAAAAAAGGAAAAAAAAAAACCTGTATTTACTGTTGTTTTGGGATTTTTTTTCTCAATATCCGCGTGGATTTTTTTTTTTCTTATTTTTCCCAATTTTTTTTTTATTTTTCCTTACGTTAATGTTCTTCTTCTTCTTCTTCTTCTTCTTCTTCTTATTATTATTATTATTATTAATTATTTTTATTATTATGGGTCGCCCTTAAATTTATGCTTTAGCAAAAAATAATATTCACTTTTTTTTTTGTTTTTTTTTTATTTATTTGATTTATCTTCTAGGTTTTAGTAACTGCGGCTATACTTATATTAGGACTGTGGATATCCATGTGCACTTGTGAACCCCCCAGTCTATTGGCAATTCCTGTTAACGCTGACGTCATTGTAAGTTCCTTTATCGGAGGACCTAAAGATGAAGTTGACATTCACAAGCTAAGGTTCCGGCTGGACATGAACCCTCCCACAAGTGAGGAAGAACAGAAGACCTTTCGAGAAGACCCCAATGTCCTCAAAGGGATGATGAGAATGGCTCAAGCATTTAGCTCCTCCACAAGAAAGACCTTCCGCAATGTATTAAGGGCAGCTCTACCTGAACTATATAAAAATGCAGACAGAAAAATAGGAAACAGCAAACGATTTTAAACAATGAATTCCAACGTAAAGTATGGTTTCGATGTCGACATTACCAAGTTATTTATTTATTTATTTAAGTTGAATTCAAGTTGAAAGCATTTTGTTAAATTATTTTTCTTGTTTGTTTTAGGTTTGCAGAGATTGAAACTTTACCAATAGAACAACGACTATAGAGAATTCTATAAAACCCTTTGAACTGTTTAGCTTTGTATGCTATTGTCAGTCAAAGCCCAATGAAAAGGAAGAGATAGTGTCGAATGAAAAGCGAGCAAATTGATAAAATCAAACGATATTGTTCTTATTTACCAAGAAACTATTGAAATAAATTGTAAGGTAGTGTTTGGCAAATTGTGTGTGGGTGTTTAACTCATGCATAACAAATACCAAAAATGAAAGAGAGGGAATAATAATGTAAAGGATGTGTAATGTAAAGTGTTTTTATTCCGAAACATTTTAAATTATGTAAAGATTTTCATCTCTGTAATTTTAGTTATGTTAAAATATTATTTGCAAGTGAAACTGAAGCAAAGCAATAACTTTAATCTTTCAGAGGAAGGATTTTTATTATTCTCAATCTGAACTGGTAAGTGAAATGTCTGGAACTAAAGTAAATCTAAATTCTTCAGATCCTGATCTGAGGGTTTCAAGTAGCAAAGGTTACCAAGTAGCCCTCGAACGTGTTTTAAGTTATTGTTTGTTTTTTGTCAGAGAGTCATTTGCTTGGCAGTCTTTTCTGGTATTCTCTGGATCGCTAGGTGAGTTAGTGACTCTTTCGTTCCACAAGACTGTTATGTATGGATAATTGTTGTGTATGTATATATATAATAAGTGGTTAAAAAGTATTAAGGGCCTTTCACATGGATCCGACCGTCCGATTTTCGGATCCATGTGAAACGCCCTTTAGACTTAATTTATGTGAGATCTTAGCTTCTGCAATTTCATATCACTCAATTGAAATTCGTATTATTTTCAGTGAAACTAATTAAAAATAGGAAAGGTACATGACTCAATATAGAAAACAATTTGCTTTGTTTTTTTCTAAATTATTTTAATGAAAAAAGTTCTATTATTTCCAGATTTTTTTTTTTTTTTTTTCAGTTTTACGATTACGTTAAAAGTATATTTGTTTTCAAGAAATAAATTATAAACATATCATTTTTTTAATAACTTAAACTTTTTTAGGATATATTACCTTAAATTTATACTACACTTAATATTTTCTTTTTCTAAATGTAAATAGTTTACTAATTAATAAGTAAAATAATTCGTTAAAAAAATAAAATGGTTTAACTGAATTACTAATTCTTAGTGAATAAACCGAAATTAAACTGAATTTTTGGATATAAATAAGAATTCGTTGAATGTAACCCTAACGAGCGAAGGATGAACAATCTGATCAGTGGAGAGGTTTATGTGCAAAAAAATAAATCTTTTATACATCTGTATACATTTATTTAATCGGTAGTAAATAAAGATTTACTTTGAAACAGATTTCGAATAAGCAATGTTATTCTGTTAAGGTTTTTCAGTTTAGTTCAGGTTAGAGAAATCATTCTAAATTATTTAATCTATCAAATTTTAGATTATTTAGATTATTTTTTTTTTTAATTGTATCAGTGATATTTATCCTTCTTGTTTTTTATTAAAATAACTCAAAATTAGTAGAAAGACGGGTAGGACTAGAAATTTGAAATTCGCTAATAAAGAAAGGAACTATTTAAATCATTCAACAAATACAGACAAAAAAAAGATAATTTTAAAAATATTAGAAATATTGAATTTGTTTTGTAATTTCAAGAAAAATGAAAATTTGTCTTTCATTTTTAAACTTAAAATCCTTTAGACGGATAAGGAACTCCAAAAATTGTTTAAAACTGAGAATCATTAAAATCCAAATTCTTCTTAAATATTTTCGTACGACTCTATTGAAATAAACTGAAAGTAATTTTTACTAACTTCTGTTGCTATCAATGGTTATCAACATCAGGTTTATAAATATGAAACTATTAAAATGAAATTCATTGCAATTTAATTAAAATTTTAAATGTTTTAGTTCCGAGGTTTTTTTAAATTCAAGTTGATCTAATAACCATTAAATTGCTTTTTATTAAATATTTGTTTTTTTAAAAAAAAGTTATCACTTCATTATTTTTTTTTTAATAATTTAGAATTCATTTTATAATGCTCTATATTTTTTTTTTCCAAAACCATGTAAACAAATAAAAAATATCGCATACATTTAAAAAAACAAAAATATATTATCACCAAACAGGACGTTTCGACCAGCGGAAAACTGCAAAGTGATCTTCAGCTGGTCCAAACGTCCTGATTGGCGGTAATATATTTCTTTGTTTCTTTAAATGTGTGTGATATTTTTTTTTTTTTATATGGCTTTCGATAAATATTTATTCCACACGTTAAAGTGCAGTTTTTGTATTATTATTATTATTCTTTTAATTTAGAAAACTAAAATAGTCTGAACGACAATGTTACTGATTTTGGCTACAATAGACTTTTGTCAACTGCTTATCTTGATTTCTGTCGATTACATTCATATCTTATTTTTCCTTATTATAAGATACAGTGTACTATCTTATTTTCCTTATTGAAAATAGTGCACTGTACTATCAATGTTGTTCTTCTCCTTGAGCTAAACGATAAAACAAAAGTATGAACTTAAATTCAAAGAAAGCATTTCTGGAACATGTTTTACACATTTTACAATGTTACTGGCAGTTACTGGCATTCAGGGATTTTTTTATGGAATTCTCGTCATTTTATCATGAGACTCATAAGCTACGCGAACACCATCCGATTTTGCACCAACTGAGTCGGCCGATATTGACGTCACGAGTCCGGCCAACTTTTTGTCAGCCCCGAACACCATCCAACACGCAAATGAAGTCGGCCTTGATTGCAATCCCATAATGCAATGCGTTTCGTCCAGCAACTGTGGAAAATCCGAAAAAAATCGAGGTTTTGAAAACTCTCTGATAAATTCTGCCGCATACAATTACTGTATTTCAGTATAAACTTTATTTATGCATGAAAGAAACTCGCAATACTCTGATATTCATTGTATAAGAGCTTGTCTTCGAATCGAATCGGCAAACATTATTTCGGACGCCATTTCTTCCATGGGCGTGACGTCACGACTGACGTGTTCCAACGCTGCTCTGTGATTGGGTAATTCCGACCAACTTCCCGAGTTGGCTGTGGACATCCAACTCGAGTCGGCGGACTAAAGTTGGTGGCAAGTCGCTGAAAAACTGGCTCAAAGACTGTCTCTACCAGCTCGTGACATCAAAATCGGCCGACTAAGTTGGTGAAAAATCGGATAGTGTTCGCGGGGCTATAGTCACTTTGTAGAGAGAACTAAGCGCAAAAAGCTATTAAATACAAATCATTGCTTTAGAAATATTAAAATACTTTTGTAGACTAACATTTTATAAAGTCGTATCGTATTACTTTACTGTCAAAAAAAAAAAAAAAAAGGTACTGGAACACCGTGCCAATGCGTCCCGACTGAAAAAAAGCCCTGCTATTATTACAACCTAATAAATGGAAGCTCTATGATTCAAAATTAGCCAATAAATTTGAGAATCTAATTCCTTTGGCGAAGCGCTAGTTCTGTGCCACCTGTGGAATGCTTTGAATATTAATGGATCAGACGGATTTCTTTGCATTATTTGAAAAGGTATTCGTCAATAGTTTCAAACTCTCGGCTGCAGTTGGCTGCAAATTCCAATAAAGCTTAGTGCCGTACAACACAGTTTATAACTTATTTCTTCTTTATTCATTTCTAGTTCAAGTTTTTCTTGTTTCAGATAAAAAAAAAATGCTATGATAATGTTATCGATAAAAATAAATATACAAATAAATGAAAAACGACATTAAGAGAAATAAAAATAAAATTATACTGAAGTAAAAGGTTTATCGTAAAAAGTTAAATGTTCACAAAAAAGCATTAAAAAAATACAGAACTTAAAAAAATATATATACCAGAACTACAAAAGAAAATATAAAAAATATGAATCATTTTCAAGAAGAACGATGACAAACACAAAAGGCAGTGGAGAAGACATAGAAGGTCTGTAATAAAGACAAACCCTTAGCACTAAAGTAAAAATAATCATTATTATTATTCTATACTTTCTCAGTTGAAAATATTAAAATAAATTGGGTAACTATGAACTATAGGCAGGAGTAGTTTAAAAATGTTATATGTTAGCACAATAGCAGATTCTGGTCTGTAAATTAAAAAGCTTTCGAACTAAATTACTTGTGAATAGAATCACTGTAATTTCTGTAATTTTACATATTCTGAGGAGCTAGGCCAAGGGACAGGAGATTTTTTTCTTTTTAGATTATAAGAAATGATGTCCAGTGACAGAAATAACAAATGGGAATAACAAACACTGTCTTGTTATCACTGTTATCGAATTTCGTAGCGAGAAAGTATATTTGGTGACTGTATTAGAAATAGTTTCTTGGAGGTTGTTGGGGATAACATTATCAACCAGAAAGGTTTTCCTCCGTCTTTTGTCTATCAATGTAATGTCAGGCCGATTATCTTCAACTTGATTATCAATTATTAAAGCATTGTCCCGATATTGATGGTTTAGGTCAATCTCCAACATCAGATACCTGAGTTGTAATTAATATTATTATTATTGCTTCGCAAGAGCTTTCTTCCTTTTCTTTCTTTCTTCTGTATTTAACCCAATTCTCTGAGTAACCTTTTTCCTTGTTTCTGTCCAGGACAACATCTCAATGGATCAAACACTTTACACTATTTTAAAGGAGAAGGATGTTTCAGTGGTTTCTGTAGTAGAAAACGAAGTAGTATCCACCCTAAAGTATTTTCTGATTTTCTTTTCAAAAATTCAACACTCACAAGAAGACAAGGGCCTTATCCAAAAATATTGGTTTATGTTTAGAAAATTGACTAAAATAATTTTTTAAAACTAATGTTATTATTTAGTCTTTATTGGTGAAAACATCTCGCTGTGATATTTTACCAAGTACGAAAAATAACCATTTAATTTTATTTTGTCAAATAACAAAATTAACCATTTTACTTCAGTTTATTTATTTATTTTGTTTTGTTTTAGTTCTCTGATGTTTTGTATGTATCTAGGTTATACTAATTTTAATTACCAAAGAGTCTTGTCACTGAATGGTTTATAATGATAGATCATATGTTGTATTTTGTAATAAAAACTTACTTTTCCTCATTTTTATTTATATTTTATTATGAATGAAAAAAATCATTACAAAAAATTCGAAGTTATCGTTTTTGTTTTGTTTCCTTGAAATATGCTCAAATTTGTTACCCACCAATTTCTTTGCCCTCTTTGTATATACGAAACCAACAAAGTTGTAAATATTAAGAATAATGTAATAATTTTTATTATTTATTATTTACGGCTGTTGCCTACGTGGATTAATCGGTGCCATGTTTATGTTTCTATTTATTCTTGTTTATGTCATAAAACGAGTCATATTAAAAATATAATTGTAACTTTGTAATTTAATACTGGTTTCATCTCAATAAAATAAAAATAATTACATGAAAAAAAGTCTTTCTTATTTTTATTATAAATAATAATTATAACAAATTCTTTAAAGCCAGTCCCATCTCTTCACTTGTTTTTTCATCTATTAATTTAATTTTACATTTTGTAGCAGTGGTTGCTAAATATTTTCTACATCTATTTAGAACAAAAATGAAGTTTGTTCAAATATCGATAAGAGCAACACCATCGTGTCCGTCCTCCGCTATCCTTTATTAAATAAATCCAACACAGTTCCCTTATTAACATTGATTAGCTTCTAAAGAAAGCATAACCTTCACTTAAACTTGAAAACAGTTTTTTTTAAGAGCTTTTTTTTACTTAAACAACTATTTTTGGAAATTGTTTTGAATTATAAATATTTACTTAAAATATACAATTATGATAATTCACGATAATTCTCGAAATATAGTCGACTTTTTTACTCACTAACAAAGATCTAGTATATTTTGCTTAAAAATAAATATAAAGGTCATTTTATAAAATGAAAAGTAGGCATTAAATTAAAAATTGTGTAAACCAATCGTGGTTTAGACTTGGGCAATTAAATGACCAAAGATCTGATTTCGAATCCCGGTAAGGTATGAGTGTTTGGTTTTATCCCACAGTCCGTACGAATGAGGGGAATTATCATACTTATACAGTCTTGCGCAAATTCTGTCCTTCTGTCCGTGAATGTCTTTATTACAGTCAATAGAATTTTATCAGCTTATTGAAGAACTTATGAGTTGGTTTTATTTGACTCTTTATCTCTAAAGTTTCGGAAGTCTTACGCAAGTCTTCTTCCCTTATTATTGTTATGGATATCTAAGTAATTATTAATTATAAGTAAATAATAACATCTTTGCTAAGTTAAATTCAATTTTAACTAAGTTTACATCCACAAGAAAGCCGTAGAAACATTTCAAAAGATATGTCATCAGTCACTAACAGTCTACCACTGATCAAAGGAGCTGTCCAGGAGTTTGAACATCCCTAGAATGACTTCAGGACGACTGCTCCAAAATGGAACCACAACTGTACGTTCAGTAGGAGGAGGAAGGGTGACGTTTCCCCACACTTGATGACATCCATTTTATACATCAATATTTATATCGCCTTGTTGTTATTTTCTAAAATCACGGTAGGACGATCAATACGTGTTCTGTACACCCCCTTCCATGGTAATAATGCTTGCACGGGAGATTGTTCTTGAGGTCAACTACTTGTACTTCTAAACCATCTTTAAGGGGATGTCATACATTTAAATCACAGCCTACGATGTCTTTTCGTAGATAAGCGACCGTAGTTACATTAACGAGAGATTTCATAACCAAAGCAACACGAAAAGAGTTTTTTTTTTTTTCGGATTCAATAAACGGAAGTAGATCAGAACTTTTTTAAGTACCAGACATTAACAAAGTTTTCTTAATTATTTTTCTTATTATAATTTCTGTTTCAATTGTTTTTAATCATTCTGCGATTTTAAATAACTTTTTATTCGATTTGCGATTTGATTTTTTTTTTATTTTGTAGAGCTTTGGGTTTTGTAATTTGCTAGCTCATTTTAATGTAGTTATTGTACTGTATATAAATGTATTAAATATGTAAACATCTATTGAAAAGTCCATCTGTAAAAATTAAAATTGATATTGAATAAAAACTGTTTATCAATGAGTCTACCAATCGTTTATTTCAAAAAAAAAAAAAGTTGCCGGAAGAATTCTTTTTTAATCTTAAAGACGGCATTGCTCTTTAAATCTCTCCATCTGTCATTTGTTAAATCGTTCTGTTTCTGAGTCTCCCACTGGAGTCTTCCGTTGTCTATTGAGGCATCCTTTAGTCTTTTGATGTTAAGCAATCGTTTTTACAATTTGCTCAGAATTGCCATTTTATCGATAAGTTATCAAATAAATAAAGTAATTAAAAATATTACAAATCGATGTTTAAAGAATCGATTCACTTCCATTTTAGAGGCCGTCACTTTCACCATTAGGATAGTTCGAGATTCAACCATCGGATGGTGAAAGTGATAGCCTCTTAACAGATATCGTCACTTAATCAGGGACAAACTTTGATCATTGTTTTGTTTGGTTTTTCCCTAACAAAGGCTAGAAGAACGGTTTCCTGTTAAAGGAGAAGATGTTCTGCGAAAGGTCATCTCAGTCAACACGAATTCTCTGGTACAAATAATTGATATCCCTCCTTTTAGCTTTCTTGTAATTTCAAATTATTTCATGTAATTTCTTTTTAGTTCGCTGACAACAGATAATAAAAAAATGGAAATTTTATATAATTTATCCTTTTTTTTTACTTCAGCTATTTTATATAATTTCACAATGTCAAAATATGTGACCCTCTCTCTCTCTCTCTCCGGTAAATTGTACAGCCATGATTGTAACCCACTAGGAGTTATTTTAAAAAGTACAAAAGATGTTTGAATCTAAAAGGAGTTTTAATGAAACAATAAGAATTCACAGAAACAAATCTTATAATCAATGATCTTTATTTCATGCTTTGCTTATATTTTTACAAAAAAAAATGGATGAATTGAAATATGATGAATTAATATAAATTATAAAGTGAATCAGTCCCAAGTAAAACATACAATTCATTCGTCTCTAATAGTTCTAGAATTTTCTTAACAAATTTCATAGAAGAACTGATTAATAATAACAACAAATGAACTAAATAGAAAAAAAGAATTTATATATATAGTTGTCTTATCTGTATTTCAGAAGAAATTTCCATATTGGAATGTAACAGCTACATAAGTAAATATAAGTTAATTGAAATTTTATAAGATTCTCAAATGCATATCTGATTTTTGTTTTGCTAAATATTCCTTCTATTTTCCATGAATCTAAGTAGACTTCGATTGTAGAGAACTTATGAAATATTGCTACTGTTTTTAAAGAGGATCTATGATAGACGAATGGCCTGCGAGAAATGTATTGCACTTATATTATTTCAAGAGTTCGTTTCCTGTTTTCATTTTGAAAATATTTATAATTCTCAAATAGAATGTACTTTGATTATTTGCGCTCAAATCCTATAACTTAATGTAGTTATTTTATAGAAATACCAACAGAACATTTTAGATAGCCTAATTGTTATTTCATTTTCTATTAATAATTCTCCATTTGGAAAACTCTTTATAGTAATTTCCAATATAGTAACACTTATTTGCTGAACTTATCCATCCACAAATAGTTCAGAAATGAAACAGGGAAAATGAACACTTTCTCAAAACACTCTGAAAATGATCCACTCCCATGAAGAAAGGCTTCATCCATAGAAAGCTATGTTAATGGATCTATACACGAACACCATTAAACAAGCATTAAAAAAGTAAAGAAGCATTAACATAAAATGTTATTTAGGTTTTCTTTTTTCCCTTCTTTTGATTTTCACAGCTGATATCAGGATTCATATTTCTTAAGCACAGTAATTATAACATATTATAGTATAAATATAACCGTTAACAACGAGGGACAATAATGTGGTTCTTTGGATTAAACCAGAGAATTTTACAGAAAAGCTTAAGCTTATCCAGGCTAATACTCAGGAATCGGTTTTTGAATAATAGTAATTGAATGCAAGATTAAGTTACTGAACAAAGGATTCGAAACCAGGTACTTCCCCTTCTTCGCGAAATTGTGTTTTCACCAACAAAATGAATTCTTAATTAGGTTTATGAATTATGACAACCCATGTTAACTTGTTCCCCGCAACAAATGAACTTCTAACTAGATCTTCTGCATCGATTGGATGGAGCTACCTACTTTTAACTAGGAAATTGTGCTGTTAAGAATGTTGCAATTTATATATTTTGCTGTTATTTTCCTTTTTTTATATTTGTTTCTGCTTGTATTAAGTATCCCTTAAAAGTACTCTTATACTATTTGAAAGTTCAAAAATCGAAAGCAATTCTATTTGAGAGTTATTAGGAACTGGTGTCCGTTCTTGGATGTTCTTCCTTCATTCAAGGCGAATGGCTTCTTCTTCTGAACAGTTGCTGTTGTGGTGGCTCTGTGCTGTTCTTGTCAGTGAGTTCTGGCATCGAAGACAATAACATATTCCTGAGAGCTCTTCTCGTGGAATATCCAATGATCTCGGCTATTCTACTTAAGAAATTCACTAGATTCAGATCCTCTGAGAAACCGTGTGGTCTCTGCTGGAGCATCTCGTCTTCTGCACGTGCGTTCTTATCCAATCGAAATTGTTCTTTTACTCCGTCGACTTCGTCTTTGGGTCCACCAATGAAAGAACCGACGATCAGATCAGCATTCAGAGGTATTCCAAGAGGAATGACAGGATCACATGACACCCACGCAGCAGACACTAGGACAGCCAATGCAAGGAACAAAGCCTAAAATAAAATAAATGTGTTAGAATAAAATGAAAGGAAAAGTGTCCTTCAGCAAATCAGAATATATCTTCTACTTTAAAAAGAATCGAATAAGGTATCTTAAAACTAAAAAAAAAAAAAAATAATCAAGAAATTTAATATCGAATTTTAAAAAATATTTTTAAATACTGAAATAATTTTAAAAATAAGTAATAATTTATCTCGTATTGTTAAATTATTTTATTAAAGCAGCACATCCGCATCCTCTTTGGAATAGAACGCAATACAGGAGATAAGGTTTAGGAAGTCAGTCCAATGCTCACCTGCCTTTATCCTTCCGAGAATTCGATAGAAGAAGCTCCAATTTATTTTGAAGAATTTAAAAGAAAAGAAAAAAAGACAAACAAATAATAAGCGGGTTATTGAATTACTTAACTCAATGCAACCAGTGGCAGAAAACAAGTAAGAGCGATAAAAATTAAGTGAAAAGAGTAAATTGTTCCCTCTACAGCCATTAGAATAGAACAGAAAGTGTGAGGTAATATTTGGATTAAACTACCACAAAAGTTAACAACAGTAGCAAAAATAAAAGAAGAGAAAATATTGAAGATTCAACAAAATTACATTTGTGGTGGAGAAAATTATGGATGAATTCCCTTGCTAAAAACAAAAATTGGAAAGCGTTTATTTTTGTGAATAGTGTTTTAATCGTTCACACAACAAAGAAAGTGAAGTGAACAATGCGATGATGCAACAAGGTGCAGTGCATCACATGACACGAGACAAAAAGGCAAAGAAAATAAGGAAAGAAGGCATGAGGGATACGATGAAGGTGGAATGAAAGAAACAAATTCCAAAGCCACCAGATTCCAAAATTCGATCAGTGAAGTATTTATAATACAAGATTATGCATATCAAGGTTCCAGTTGTGTCCGATACAGAAACGATTCTAAATGTAGTCCCAAGCTCATTCGCAAGTAATGGGATGAATGATTGGGTCTAAACGATTATGGAAGCAAGCAGTTTGGGATTAATAAGGATTAAGTCTACGAAGATTCGTCCAAGTCAAGGTAATAAAGAACAATTTATTTAATTATCAAGATCCTTTATTGCAGGAACTGACTTCGAGACAATGAAAATAAAGAACTGACAACTCTGTAGCAATTCTCTTTTAAGGAAGCAAATGTCAGAATAACTTGAGATTAGTTATTTAAAGTTTATTATTAATAATATTTTTCCTTCCGAGTTGATTAATATCTATTACGATTTATTTATTCATTCCAAAGTGTTAAATTCTATTTTGCGTCCGTCTGATCTAATTCTCTTCTGTGAAAAAAACCTCTGATACAAATACTTCAATCATTACTTTCCATAATCGTCAAATTATAGAAATAATAATAAGAAATAATATACAATTCAGAATAGTTTATTATAACTTAGTACAAATCAAAATGAATATTTCTAAAAATAAATTTTGCTATTTTTCTATGTTCTACGTCAATTAGACCAAAACAAAAATATTGAGAATGAAGAAGTAATTTTATTTTGAGGTTGTGATTTGTAGTATATATATAATATCCTCACCAGTATATTTGCTTGAATTAATAACTAAAAATAACGAAGTTCCTAAAGAAAAGTTCATAATCTTTCTCCGATTCACTATTCGAAGTATTTTGTTAATACTTATTTATTTACTTATTTTGTTTTGAGTCTGTGAATAGTTAAAGAATTTTCAGTTAATCTTTAATCTTTAAGTTCAACAATTACTTAATTTTTGTACGTATTTGAGTCACACCTGAGTTGCATTTGGATTTTTAAATTATAGTCCAATCATTGTAAATCATGTTAGTACTGATCAGTCAATTATGACTTTTGTAAATCTACACACACAGTATAGATTTAGTCAAAAGTATAGATTTAGATATATGTAGTATAGATTTAAATATATATAGTCAAAAGTTGTATGATTGCTTGTACATATGTTCTCTACACAATTTTACACCCTTTTAAGGATCTGAAACAAATGGCGAGACAGTATGAGGACGACTTTCAG
This sequence comes from Thereuonema tuberculata, assembly GCA_023159025.1. Taxonomy (NCBI): domain Eukaryota; kingdom Metazoa; phylum Arthropoda; class Chilopoda; order Scutigeromorpha; family Scutigeridae; genus Thereuonema; species Thereuonema tuberculata. The sequence goes on from JAFIDM010000002.1 coordinate 14,346,266, forward strand.
TTGAGGAAAACCTCAGAAATGGGGAAATCCTATAAAGAAGAAGAAGAATTAAATTTTGCATAAATACTCTCTGCTGCCTTTGGTTAAATATAGGCTATCTTGAAATCTGAACACACCACCTTTCCCTCTTAATTTCATCCCCTTCACAAATTATGATCATAATAACTGCTAAACCGTTTTAGTTGGAAACACGAAATTTCACTTGAGTATTCTTTGTCAAAAATAAAAAGATGCTATTTGATCGAATTTTTGATATTTGGGCCCTCAGAGGTGTAAACAAGGGGCGGAGGGCAAACTTTCTTGAAGAGTATGCGTATCTCCGATGCTGCTTGAGGTGTTCTTTGTCGAAATCTAAATGATACTATTGAATTTTCGATATCGAACCCGAAGGGGTGCAATCGTGAGGGGGAAGGGTTAGGGGACGGGCAAACTTTCTTGAAGGATACTTCTACGGAGTTTTCGGGTTGCAAGATAAGAATATAACATTAATTCGTAATCCCGTGATTTTTTTTTTTTTTTTTACCAACTGGGGAAGATTTGAAGTGATAGGGGTGTGGAGAAGGGCAGAAAAGGATGGGAAGTCTTACATTCACGGAACCCGATATTAATTTCATATCTACGAACCTCGAGTTACAAAATACGAATATAACATTACTTTGTACCTATCACTTGATTTTTTTTACCAACTGGGAAAGTTTCGAAGTGAACTCACAATTTCAATTTCTTTCTCATCTTCATCAGGACATCTGTTTTTTGTAACTGTACGAAGAATTGGTATTTCAGCTAGTACTATATTTGTGTGTGTGTATATACATAAATTGCAACAAACATAATACGTTGCTTTTGGATGTTATAGATAGAAATTATAATATTGTAGATTGTAATAGCTGTGCATTTGTAGTAATAAAATAAATATATTAATAAAAAAGAGTAAAAGGTTAATAAGTGATTAATGGGTAAAAAAAAACTGCTTAAATTCACTACAAATAAAAGAAAAATGACTGATTCACTCGGACAAATAAGAAACTTACAATTTACGATTGAAAGGTGATGTCAGGTCTAAATTCTATTGCTTATATTCTTAGACATAGATATAATGAAGATGTCAGATTAAAGAGTTTATGACTGGAAAGTTTCAAAAATATTTAAGAGAATTCTTGAAAAAGGTAAAGGAACAATTCCTGAAAAATTCAATTTATAAGATTTTGACAAATTCTAGTGAAAGGAACTGTTTCGAATGAAATTATAATTGAAGTTGAAAAGTTATTTCAAATGGAAAAGAAAAAAAATGATCCCAGTTTAACAAAATAACCGTTATTTATCTGACAGGAATCTTCCCAGCAAATCATCTTGTCACTCAGAAAGCTGCAGAAACATCCGGAAGCACTCATTGTCTTTTTTGTTCTTCCCGCTCAGACAACATTTCATGCACTGTTGTGAAAACGTTCTTTTGGTGGAATCAATTTCAAGCCACATTCACTGTCTTAAGAAGAAGGAGGAGAAGAGGAAGAGTACGTCTTACTTTAGGTTGGACATTCTTTCCATTTCAATTCAGATCCTAACTTAAAGTAACTTAAAAACAGAAATTCGTCGCACTGTTTATGCTTTACTGAAGAAGCCTTTACTTGGACTGGAACTTATCCCTTTTTATAAAGACAGTTTCAGATTCATTAGTTGAGGCTAAACGAAAGTAATAACAATAACAAAGAAATTAGGAAAATGTTCTTTGAAATTTTGATTAAAAACAGGAATCTATAAAATGAATACATGACTGTCATAAACTAAGTGATGTTATTTATTGAACGTCTTTGTTTAAAATAATGATAGTTTCTTACTAAGAATTACACAACAAAAAATGGTGAGTGAATACACTGATCCTTCGAGAGAAAATTCAAATAAACCAAAAGCAGTAACGATTTTCTTATTTATTAATTGGAATGATCAGCAAAGATAAGATGATAACTAGGGTTTGTGTATATTTTATTTGTATAAGTTTCACATCTGACAACTCCTCGTCCTTTTTTTTCCGATATTATTTTTTTTAATTTTCTTAAATTTCATTAATGTGAAACAGTTTGTATAAATGGTGAAGGAACTCTTTTAATAAGAAAAACTGAAGTTAAGATGAAAGGCAGGTCTTTGCTGCTTTAAAAAAACAAAAAAAACAACAACTGAACTTAAACCTAAAAGTAAATACTTTGCCAACTTGGCTGTCTGGAAGTAACAGGGTTGAAAGGAAATTAATAAGAATGTTTCCACACAAGTCGGAAAATAATCAGATTTAATCCTTCTCTGTTCCACAACATATCATCTTTGTATATTGGAAACAAACCTCAAGTTTTTCATAGGAAAAATTAATAGCAGAAATACTACATTTCCACACAATGAACGAAACGATTGATTGATTTTTTTGTCGACAATTCTTCTTTGCTCAGGACAATGAATGATCCAAACAGTCCTTTATAGCATCTTTATGCTGTCATCGCTCCAACTATTTCCTGAAAGATGTTCCTTCTTTGCTAGAAGTTAGGATTCATTTGTTTCTGAAACGTTGTAATGAACCCCATGTGGCATAAACTTAAAAATTCGAAATTACCCTATCCTTGTGACTTGGAATAATGTACGAAAACATTGAAGGACTAATTGTCCCATTTAGACGTACAATCTTTTGTGTAAAAAAGTAGAACTAGATCCTCTTTAACAAACTGTAAAACCTCCTCGACGATAATGTGCAAATATGGACAACACTTATAGCAATTAATTCTGAGCAACTTTTGATATTTCCCATTTGTGTAGCAATCGCAGGCTTTCAGTTCTTCCGACTCTAGTCCTAGGCTTTGTTGATTGAATAATCTCAAGGGAAAATTATTAAGAAGGTAGTTTTTATCAAATTCTCAACATTTTTACTAAGAATCTGAGGATTGTATTTAATTGCTAAAGGAAGATTAGCAGATGACTTAACTTGAGTAACAATGGTCTTGATTGGCTCTTTTATCATCATAGGAAGGAAAAAAACAACTGTTTATTCCAAATACTAGAAAGGAAATTCTGAGTCATTAATAATAGGACAACTACTTCATATTTTCCAATCCTCCTCAACTACAGTTGAAAGATACCATAAGCAATTTGATGGTTTCTACATTAAGTAATTTCACACAGTTTGATAAAGATTCATTTATTAATTGATAGAATCTTCTTCTCCAATACTCAGATTCTTGACATCTTAAGTCATTGGCCTAAACAAGGAGTAGAAACTGTGAACTACTCGTCTTTAGCCGAATAATCGTTTCCAAGAATATATAATATAAAACTGAAAAACGATAGGAGACAGTTGACATTATATCAGCAGAAATAGAAGAAAGTGACATTCCGGGATTCGAACCCAGGTTCAGAGCTCAGGTATCTATCTTGAGGAAGGCCGCTGCTGTGTCTAAACGACTCAAATCACCCACACCTTTTTCTTTCTTTATTAAACGATCTCCTTGATTATTCGAGAACTGTAGATGAATAGCGCTGATCAATATAAAGCAATTACTATGGGTCTCCAATACAAAAGTCTCCTGTAGTTTTGCATTTAATTTTGAACTACTTGCTATCTAAGACTAACCATTAAGAAGCAAACACTTAAAATAATCTAAACACGTCATTCCTAATCAGAAATATTTTTAATCTACCAGATTTGAGTAATTTTACATTGTAATTTTAGGTTACAACTATAAAATTACTAATATAGATCTTTGAAAATAGGAAACTAGAGTACAAATCAATTCAGCACTTAATCACAGGTTTTTATTTTATATTATTTTTAAGGCCTTGTAGAATTTTACACTATTAGAAACAATATTTTAAAATCAACTAAGGCCATCCGTTTTTAACTAAACGAGTACTTACTTGTTTCATGATTAAAGGCTATGCGTTGCAGTGAAATATCCGTGGCGAGGAGTGGTTGCTGCTGATGTTCTTATCCTGTCGTTTTCTGATCTGAGTTTAACGAAGCAATGCTCTTGTCCTATTTAAGTAGAAAAGAAACTTTCGCAGCCAATCAGAACTGTGCCACCTTCAAAAGGGCTATTAAGGGACAATGTACATCAGTGGAGGGTGGAATAGACATAATAGATGGAAGTTATGCAATTGAAAAAAGATTTGAAAAATCAGTAAAACAAAAACTTGAACATCGCCTTTAAAATCAACGCCTTTTATTTACTTCCAAAGGCAGCTTTCTATTGGATTCGATTAATAATTTCAGCTAAGAAAAATAGAGAGATTTATAACAAAATTTATAGAAATGATGTGATGTTTATATTAACTAGATACAAGTCATTTACATCCTATAGTTCATTGTCTATCATAAGGTTCTGATAATTCTGTCTCAGTTAAACAATCATTTGTGTTTCAGTTCTTTTTCTTTTCGCTTCATTAGCCATCTCTGAAATTTTCAAATGGATAATGTCTAATTACTTAATTACAAACTTAAATATTTATTTGTTGGCAACAGCTCAGCACATAAATATCGAATATTACGGTATTATATTACATCCAAACATAATAATCAGTATTAATTATTTTCTTTATTTTTTCTTGAAATTTGACTTATAGATTTTTGTCCTTTTATTTCATTTCCTTGTAGTTTAAGTTGATAAATGTAGTCAGGATCTGTTGGTGGTTTGGTGGCCTTCTATTTTTAGTGTACATACAAAAAAGTATTTTATTTAATTCAAAGTTTAACAACTTCAACAATAATTCAAATCTTACGCGATTGATATTTGGCCACAAATAACAGATGGATGTATTCTGCAAATTTCAAATACATAGATTTTGTTTCAGATAAAAAAATTAAAGACATATGTCTAAAAAAGAGCATCTAGGGAAAAATGCATTTAAACGTAACATATTTTGCTTAAAGAAATGGGTCAAAGTGATCACCTCCATGTTGGGAAACTGAACTCAAATCATTTCTTTCACGAGGAGATGCATTTCCGAACCACATCTAAGCTGATATTCCCCATGCTCCACTAACTTTCTCCTTAAGCTTATTTTCGAGAATTTGTCTTCCTTGCAGCCACAAACGTCTTACAAGGCAATCATATATTGAATAGTAAATAGGATTTCAGTCGAGGGACTAAGGCGGCCATTCTTCCTTTAGATGAAATTTGGAGGTTCTTGTTTTAGAGGATTCTTCGTCATTCGCCTTGCGTAGGAGAGTGCCCCGTCTTGCTGGAAAATATACTCCTCATTAAAGACCTAGATGACGACAATCAAGGAGTAATCCATTATCTAATAAGTTGATGTAGCTCTCAGAGTTAACTTTAATAACATACATATTTACGTAATTTTCTTTCTTTTTTTTATTGACTTATTGTCTTAAATATATTACAAACATTGTTACATTAGATGTCACGCAATCAGAATGTTTTCGTTACTTAAAATATTCTTCGGGAAATATGTTTTTAATTTTTTAGCTGTAACAAAACTATGGAACTTTATGTATTTGAAACTTGCAGAAATTATAGAAATTATAGATTACATCCATCTGTTAATGTGTGTCAAATCTCAATCATATAATATTTGAATTGTCGAAGTTGTTAAACTTTGAATTAAGTAAAGTTTTCTTTTTCTTTCTTTTTTTTTTTTCTGGCACCCGATATACAATTTACTCATGCGAATATTTGCGTGGTACTGTTTTAATGTTATCTGATAACTTTATTTTTTTTTTTTTAAATAGTCAATCGTAACGAAATTAATTTGCATTCGAACATGCACATTCGTCCACCTCTTAGTCCCATTCTTGTTTTATGCTAATGGCTTCAGTAGCTCTTTTTCGTATGTGGGATGTTTTATTGTACTAGTGCTGACAAATTAAAAAATTCAACATTTCGAATAAACAAAAAAGCATTAACAGGAAGCATTCAGTCTGCGCTGTTCACTGTTGGCCCTTTTACAATGTTCTTTGAGGGAATTTCAGATTGAATGGTTTTATCACTCATAATAATTAACTTTTCTTTTTTATAAAAATAGAATTAACTTTTCTTTTTTATAAAAATAGAAAGAAACGATATTAAAAAGAAAATGAGAGAAATAAACAAATAAGAAAAATGCACCAATGCCTTTATTCTTAATTAAAAAATAAACTCTTGCAATGAGTATCCTACAATAGGCCTATCTCGGATGGTAAAAGCTCCCGGCAATTACGGACCAACGGGACTCAGTTGAGGTCAGGTGATCAGCCCTACGAATCCCTCCCTCCGCCTTTAACTCTCGGGGAAGAAATCCAATACCATTCATCAGAGGGGGTTGGGTGGACCCAATGACCAATTTGGAGGAAAATCCCTGACTGTGAATCCGGCTCCTCCAGCCCTTAGTTAATACATTACCACTTGGTTCTCTTTGTTAATGAGAGCTTGCAAAATCTACAGACACGTAATGATTTTTATGTTAACAACAATCTCTTACTCCTTTTTGTTGCTTGGGGTTTCTACAAAAAAGCAGTATTTTGCAATTCTGATAATTTGAAGTATAATCTATTATACATGGATTCGTTTTATTAATTCACTTTTACCAAATGAAATAATTTTGACTATTGTAATGTCACAATTTCCACTCATAATTTCATTTGGCGAAATGGTTTATAAAAGTGCCAAATGGTTATATGCTGAAATATTCGACGATTATAAAATAAAGTTTTATTATTGCACAATTAATTTCATATGTTAAGTTTCTGTTTAATATATAAAAAGGTAGAAATAAGCTTCTAAAAACATTTTATAACGAACTAATAAATATGATAAAGGAAAATAATATAGAAAAACGATCTCAAAAATAAATCAATTAGTAACATTTCTCCAGCGATTATTATACAAGGTCTTCGTAAGAGCAACCAACACCCCGTGGTCTCACGTAACAACTGCCTCTCATCTCTTATTGTTTCCTACTTATATATTTTACTATTAACCTACTTAAAAATCGAATTTGTTGATAGTATTTTTTGGAAAGTGGAATTTAATTAGTTCTTTTATTTAAGCTAAATTCCTTTTTCTTTTTTAAAAAAAAGGTAAAAAAATAGCCTGTCTCATTATGTTCTATTGTCTGTCATGAATCCAGAAGTTCTAAGATTTCAGTTCGAGTCAAAGCTCTCTGGGATGAATAGCGAAGTGGGTTCGAAATAAAAAAACAAACTCCTTCAAGTCAGTGAACACCACTTTGGTCTCTTTCTTCAAAACACGAAAGTCAAAACAGTGATTCAGCTTTAATAAAGCAGTTCACAATTCGGAAACGAATCTGATAAAAATAGGAGGAAGATATTGATTGGCAATTACTTATAACTAGAAAAAATTTCGAAATTTCCCAGCAGTAAAAACTCCCATTTCCTTCTGAATCAGACAGCGAGGGAAGAAAAGTGATTACAAACCGTGGTTCTGAATCTTTTTTTTTTTTGTTCTATTTGAATACTGCCTGTTGCCATTTAATATATCATAATTTTTCAAAGAAATAACTATTCTAACACAGATAATTATAAGGTTAATTTTTATTAAAAAAGAAACATTACAGAGAAACCTTTGTATTAGAACTGCTCTATCTCCCTCTATTTTTTTGCCTTTTTTTTTAAATTTATGGTAGAAAAACATTCTTGTCTTTCTTTTTGGAAAATGAATTTTTGGAAGACATCTACAATACAGAAGTTTTCCTAAATTTCGTAATTTCAAATTCTTCACTGAATTCCTATTCTTAAAGAAAAAGCAAGAAATTTTCAGAATTAGATTTCAAGAAAATTACTATTTTTTAAACATTTATCTCTGTCACTTATGTTTTACATTTAGTCTTCTGATTAGTAATCAGATGACTAATATTCCCGTTTTGTCTGTCCGTCTGTCGACAAGTATCATTAAAATATCAATCATAACAATCACAATAATCGCAACAATTGCGTCTTTTGCATGCGCAATAATCACCTTTATAATAAGGAAATTAAAACAATATCAATTATATTTTCTTATACGTATCAGAAGACACGTGAAGCATTGTGATTGGTTTACTAATCGCTATCTTGTTTCTTTTCTTTTTTAAGGAACATTAGATTAGAGTTATTCAAAGTGAAACGTTTTCCAGGCAGCATTGTCACAATTAAATTCAACCATGAATTGAATATTTTTATATTAGACAAAAAAAAAAACACCACTATCTGAAATATTCTGATTTTAAATATTTTTTAATATCCTCCCTTTTTCCTTCCAGATCAGAAATTGATCAAATGGGACTTGAATTTCAAATGACACATTTATTGGGGAGTGTAAGCATGAACAGTTATGAAATAAAGGAGGAAAGAAATTGAAAACACAGTCCAAATGAAACTTATTTTAACATTTCTTAGATGCAGTAAAATTACAAAATATTATTGAAGAGAGTAAAGTAAATAGCCATTAAAAAGACATTGCTGTTCATGATCCACTGATCTTAAACCAGTATTTATGTCTGTCAAAAAATGATAGGATAATAATGCAGAATTTTAATACTTGGTTTCGACGTCACAGGATTTTACAGCAAAGCACAATAATGAATGTTTCTCCAATATAATATTAATTTTGGATGGAAAATGTACAAAGCAACAACTGGAATGGGATGCTTCTCTTGTTGAGCAAACTCTGCTGCAGCAATGAAGATTCTTCGCTATGACAATGTTTGGCTCTAAAGACTAAGAAGAACGTTCACCTATGTTAATAATTTTCTTTCTTGTAGTAATCCATCGATTATCAATCCATGATACTCCTACCCCAAGAGATACATGAAGAGGTCCTCGGGTGTAGGTGCAAAAAAAATCGTTAATGGCGGATAAGCTCAAACATATGAATCAATAAAAGATTTGAAGAATTTCTCTTTCTTGAAAATGACAAATCCAAAGAAAAATTCACTTATGCAGCTCAGGTAATTTCTATATTTTAAATGACCCCTCAAAATCAAGTTTTTAAGTAGCTTATAAAAGAAAAGGAAGTTTTTATTAGAGAGAGGGAAACAGAAAGAGCGATAAAAAAATTATTCTTCCAAAAACCTTTAAAATCGATTGAAAAACTTTTAAAACATATCAACCAACAATTTTTTTTTTAAATTTTGATTGAAAAGCCAATCAATAAAGAAACGACCACCTTTCAATGACTAATCATCTCGAACGTGTTAGTGTAATCTGCGCAGCACTAGGGACTATTTTTGCAATTATTTCACAATTGTGGGAATGTCAGGAAAACACAAGGCAGGATTAAGGAAAAGACGAACACTATGATAGACTAAAGAAGTGAAAAATAAGACCACAGAAAGAAGATCGCATGGCAAATACAAAACATGACGATTTTTTCTATAAAATATAAACTTGAAAGACAACATATCAAAGAAATGATTACTTATTGAAAGAAAACGTATTGGGAGGAATTTGGTAACTTCAAGGAGACTAATAGCAGGGAAAATACAAAATCATTCTTCAAGTACTAAAAAATTATTAGGAAGAGCAAGGAATGCCCATTGAAATTCAAGGTAGAAATGGAAAATTCCTAACAAATTAAAACGACATTATGAAGAGATGGAAAGACTATTTTATAGAACTGCTTGAAGGAATAGATGATGATCTATAAAATAAGACAGAATATTTGATGAAGAAAATGATGTTACAAAAATAGAGTAAGAAAATGCAATGAGGAAAGACCTAAATGGAAAAAGAGCAGGCTACAATAATGGTAAAATATATGAGAGAAGCCGGAAGTAACTTGATTCTTAATACAATTAGACTTTTTGGGAAATTTAAAGTTACTCAGACTGTAGAGTTACTATTATCATTCCAATATACACTGATGTCCTTAATTTAAGGTCTCTTACAAAATGAACTGTTTTGGTTGTCCTGTCGGGACCAAACTTGATAAGGAATGCAGAAGGTCTTCCCAATACCATTCCCACACAATAAGTAAAGGCGGCAGCACTGTGTCTAACAGAAGAAATAAAAATCTCCGAAACGTCATTGAGATAGAAGCACCTGAAATACTTTCCAGGTGTTTGTGGAAGGCATAAAGAGCGTTCAGTAGGCTGTATGGTTCCCCGCACAACTATACAAGCAAGGCAATGCGCTGGCATACTGCACACCAGAGTATGTAGCATATCTCTTCAACCAATGCTGTCGTTAGCTCGGGTAGCGTTCGTGGTGGTGGAATGCGTCCAGCAACATGTCTTCCGAGATCATCCCATGCATGTTTGATTCGATTCAGATCCGGGGAACGTGCAGGTCACTCCAAAAGATCGATGTCCTCTTGTTGGAGGTATTCATCTACCAGACGAGCCTGATGCACATGGGCGTCGTCGTCCATGAACAAACTCTGGATGGCAGCACCCCTGAAAAGTTGCACATGTTGGTGAAGGACATTGTCCCTGTTTAACTGGGCAGTTACGGATCCTCTTTCGAAGATGAGCAGTGGTGTACGAAAGCCCAGCGGCAGCATAATGCCTGCTCACACCATCACAACGCCACCCCCGTATCGGTCGTGTTCGACGACGTTAACAAGATTGGCCCTGTTTCCTTGCTCCCTCCAGACGCGGATCCGTCGTAAATTACAGTCGAAACTGTACCGGGACTCGTCAGAAAACATGACAGGCTCCATTGTGCCTGTGTCCATGGTGCGTGTTCGGTGCTCCGGTGAGCTTGGCTCAAGGATATGCACCTCAAGAGTCTCCTGGCGTATAGACCAACTGCAAGGAGTTGCCTATACACATTTTGGATACAGTGGCCTGTGTTGCTGCTGCCAGTTCCCTGGCAAGGTGGCATGCCATGCTTCGGGGGTTCTGTCTGGCCGTTAGTGAAAGATAGTGGTCTTCCCGGGGTGTGGGGACTTGTGGACGTTCTCTGCTGTAGCGTCGGGCAATATTTCCATCCTACTGGAAACGTCTCCATAAGCAAGAGATGATGCTGGTTGACATATTCAGTACACGAGACACTTTCCCTTGTGACTGGTCTGTCTCAAGACATCCTATCACTCTGCCTCTGTTTGCAGGTCCAAATGGACACGATGGGCCATGGCTAATAATTGACACACAGTGCTGTACAATCAGTGACCAAAACTGTCACACAATTCGTCCTGTGTCGTGACCTGCACTGCCACTACACAGGTGACATTTCTGAACTTTATTTATTCAGACAGAATGGGTTCTACCATTTTTATTTATTGTGTGGGGGGAGGTATTGGGAAGACTTTCTGCACCTGCCAACTAAGTTTGGTCCCGATCAGACAACCAGAACAGTGGTTAAGGACATCAGTGTATAAGAAGAAGCTTGAAAGAACTTAAAACCTACTTTCATTAAAATGTTATTTCTTAATTGTTTTTTCCTTTAAGTCATGAAAATGTTAAAAACGGAAAACCTACATCTATATTCAAACTTTAATATCTATTGAATTCAATTCAATTCAACTTTATTGCCAATAATATTTTACAAGACATACAATGTCCGGCCACTTTATTAGGTACACCCACCTAGTAGTGTGTTGGGCCTCCTTTAGCCCTCAGAACAGCATGAATTCGTCGAGGCATGAATTCCACAAGATGCTGAAAACGTTGTTGAAGTATTGTGTCTCATGCAGTTTCTGAAGATTTGATGGAGGTGTAGACCTGGAGCGAACAGCCTGTTCCAGCTCATCCCACAAATTTTCAATCGGGCTGAGATCCCGGGGACTGAGCGGGCCACTACAGCAAGGAAAAGTCATCGTCATGTTCCTCAAACCATCTCATAGTGATGCGGGCTTTGTGCACCGGCGAATTATCCTGCTGGAAATAGCCATCTGCATGAGGATAAACTGTTAACATGCACTTGGTCAGCTACAATGTTTACGTACCTCTAGCATCCTGACGTGCCTCCAGAGGTATCAATGGATCCAATGTGTGCCAGGAAATCATTCCCCATACCTTGACACTGCCTCCACCGCCCGGCTTGAAGAGTTGTTGAGAGACACAGCATTTGTGTGCACAATAGGGATGTACCTAATAAAGTGGCCGGACAGTGTATGTGAACATGGGATTTTGATAACCCAGTTGTGTTAAGAGAGATCCCGTCGATAGTATAAGTTTTCTAATTTCTATTAAAAAATTGAATTAAATCTGCATTATTTATTTCTCTCGTCGAAATTGGATTTTTTTAAATTATATTTCAAACCCAGCAAATGAAAAAAGTACTTAATATTCATTTCAAGACAAAGTATTAACTGAAACAGGATTGGAATCTATAGTTTACATTCCATTTTTTTTTTTTTGGGGGGGGGGGGTTATTGCCTTCTTGCACTGATTTCTCAACAAGGATTCATTTGGAAAATATTTCACGTAGAAAAATATGCACACCAAGTTCCAAGTTTCCTCAAGCGAATGAAAGTATTACAGGGAAAATAGACTCTGACTGACTGACTGATTTGAAGAGCCTTACTTTCCTTTTAAAAACTAGGCCAGAAAGGAAGACAATAGGTTATGTCAAAACCATATCTCTGGTTTATCTCTGCTGAGTGTTTCAGGGAAAATTTTGACATTTTCTGTTAGTTGCCCAAGCCCCTTAAATGAACACTTAAGTTCCTTTCTTTTGACGTCGTAAACTTATACACGTCTGTCCATGGAACTAATAGAAAGTCTATCAAGCAATCTTTCGACATGAATTTTAAGAATAATGACAAAACACCTCTCAAAATTGACCTTGATTTGGTTATTGAACTCTAATATTAGACACATGTTCCTGCTACATGTTTTTACATTCAATAAAAAGGTTTACTTACAGGAAGTTGGGCTATTCATGGGCATCCCCTCGTCTGCACTTCTTGCGAAATGTGTTATGTATTACATTGAGGAGAGTGCTTGGAAAAATAAAATTGTGATGGATACTGTCATGTACATGTGCAGATACGTGGATGACATGTTCTTAATTGTCAACAAAATTACCAAAAATGTGGTGTTAAATTGCTTCAATGAAATACATAAAAACATCCAGTTAACCACAGAAACAGAATCCATGGTTCCTTTCGTTTCTTGACATAAGAAGAGAGAATAATATTGAAACTGATGTTTGTAGAAAACCCACTATTGTAAATATAATGGTGAATTTCCGTTCGGCTGTGCCTGAAGCCTATAAAAGAAACATTATTCATATGGTTGTGCAAAGATAATTAAAAGTGCTTTCCAACAAGAACTTACTGAAAATTGAACTTAGAAGAATACATGATATTTTTAGAGATAATGGATATCCTCCGACTACATACATATCCCTCGATAAGAAACATTGATAATGCAGTAAGAAGAATAAAAAATGAATATGATGATAACAAGCAGCAAATGAAATTAAACAAGAAGTGCATTTAGATGCCATTTCATGAAGATCTATTCAAGATGTTGTGCCCTGTGCTGACTCCTCATGCGATATATATAGTCAATAAAGCTAGCAACACCTTATGGATGTTCATAAATAAAGTATCTAGAAGCACATCTGAAATGTTAATAAATAAGCCCAATCTTTACAACATAAGTGTATGGTTTGAATTGAAATGTAATCATAGTCCCACAAAAACATGACTATCTGGGAGAAACTAAACGTCTACTACAAAAATGTACGTTTGAACACATCAAAGCCATTGGAAACAGGTAGTATTGTACTACCCGGCATTGTATCAGTATTGGGCATACCATCGACACAAATGATCCCATCGCTTACACCATGGTTAAAGAAGACTATTTGTGTAAATTCTATGAGACTCTTGTAATTAGGGATAGTGAGTGTTACAACACGGACAGATCAATACAAAATGCATAACAATATGACAATCTAAAAAAAAAAAAAAAAACTGTATGCTTCATGAAAGCTCTAACATCTGTGCACCACCTTTTTCTTGCCATGAACTGTTCCAGTCAGCTGAGCAATGCATGGACTTTGTAAATCTCATTATCTGTAACTGCCTCATTCTCTCGTAACACATAATGAAAGAAATCGAAAAATGGATTTCTGCAACATGTAGTGACTATTATATATTTTATTTGTATTATTTTTTTTTAATGTGCACATCTTGGACTTTTTATTAATGAACAACTGCACATAAAACACGATGGAAGTAAGAAATGTCTGAACAGCAGAATTTAATTAATTTTGCAACTAATTCACTTATAAAGAAACAAGAAAAAAATGGCTCCATTCATAGAAACCACGTTTAATAGAGAATGGATAAATAAGGTTCTACTCTTTATAATATCAAGTATTAATATCAATTTGCTTCATTAATCTCATAACACCCAGACATAAGATAATTTTGTGATGTCCCAATGTCAACTATTTTTTGTGGAATCAAAATGTAATTATGGGAAACAACTTGGCGTATGGATTCATGGCGCCTAATGCCTTTTGTGTAGTGTACATCTAAAAGTTATTATACTGGATGTGATCTTTTTATACTGTTATGTATGTTCTTTAATCTCACCATTACTATGTTGTTTACATTCTTTTTATTCCCATTCACTATTATGTATTTTGCGTGTGTTCATTCTTTTAATTCCTAACTTCACAATTGAGTTGATTGGAGGAACAATCAAACGAATGATTCTATATATTATTGGAGAATGGATTCCTATTACATCTTTGTCTCAATTACGTTCATAATATCAATACTGAAAAGTTTTATTTCATCTTCTAAATTGTCATTTGATTAAAATTAGCAAATTCTTTGTTATATTTTCTTCTGATGTGAGGTCGGTTATCCACTAAGATGTTTATAAATTAACTACATTTAATTATGTTAAGATATAAATTTGCTTTTAATCTCTTACAAATTTCAATAAATTAACTAAGACTTCACATATGTAGCAAATGCTTACTGAGAAAGTATTGACACTATATGAATTTTTTGTCTTTAACTGGAAGTGGACGAACTCAATTTGTATCCATTGGCAGCAAAGATACGAGATCAATCATGAATGAAAAATGCAGCCACTGTCATTAAGGAATAGGAAATGTATGAACCACTGAACTAATTACTACAATAAGATCATATATAAGATGATTACTGAAACAATTCAACAATTATTTATGATTCATGATTTTCAAGATAAATGGAAAAACAACAAAGTTTGGCAGAGCGTTCAAATTTATGATGTTCACAAAATGAAACTGGATAATCTAATTTTACAAGACTCTTTATCTACAACCCGAAAAAAAATAAAAAAAATCGGCAAATTAAAGAAATGAACGGTTTATATATTTTAAAATGTACGCCAAGCAACAACAGGTCGTAACTTGGTGAATTTCAGAAGCCCAAACGCAACCAGCACTTGACTCATCTTCCCATACTGACACTTTCCCTGCAGAACTTTGCCTCCATTCTATTCTGCTTCTACAGTTGTCATTGCTCACACTAGGTGCTGCATTATCGTAGCATTTGTGTTCAAAAGCCCTTATTTACCGTAAAGATGGTCCCGAAGTGCAAGCATAGTTGTGCTTCTAAGCCTAAGAGAAGTCTTGATGTCCCTTCCACTAGTGAGAAAGTGAAAATTCTAAATATGACTGAAATAGAAAAAAAAAAGAACACTTTATTATTACTTAATGTTGATAATGATTCACTGTGCATAATTTATCAATTATATGTTATCGTATTTCTGTTTGTTACAAGAATATCACATTATATATATATAGTGTTTGGTATTATCTGTAGTAGAACTTGGAATCTTTGCCCCTCAAATAACACTGGTCCTAATGTACTTCCATGAATATATTCTAGAAGTTAAAGAAATCCAAGCAATCAAAAGAACAATTTTAAATAATAAAAAAAAAAAAACGGTCTGTATACCCATGTTCAAGATAACATAGAAAATATTTATTAAAATCTTTAATAAATTTATACATTAAAAGCTACATTCTATTGATAATTGATCAAACTGAAAATAGATGTAAATCTAGGAACCATCATTAACTTTGTAACTCAAACCATTTACTTCTAGACTAAAAAAAACTGGAAGTTTTCTGATTATACAGACTATTCACTTCCAATCCCAATTCATTTTAGTTTAAACTTCAGTGGTAGCTAAGGAGTGAAAAGTAAGTGAAGAACTTAAGAATTCAAAGCGAATACCATCATTTAGTTTAAATTCTTAAACCTATTGATATTTTCAATTAGAATACCGAAATAATTTTTATTTAATAAACATGAATGAAAAAAATCTGATAATTGTAATTGCTTTAGACAAATTATCATGTGCATTAATAGTAGAGTAATATTCCATCTAAATAAATCCATCTGGATCTAATTTAATCCAAAAAGTATGTATCCTAACCTGATTTTGATCCATTTTGGGCCCTATGATAACCAAGCTGTAAGTAAAGCTGGTGTGGATTATGAATAACCATCAATATTTTGTTTGGTAAGAAATGAAAATTATGCTTTAAAACTGCATTCAAAAATAAATATAAAAATACCATATCATCTGATACTGGCTCCTTCATAGTACTTGTTAATAACGATGGCAGTCGCTACAAAGGTGACAATGATACAGTACTGCTGTGGAGTTTCCTTCCATCCAAAATATCATGCAAACCAATACAGAGCAATTCTTAAAATGTTTATTCTCAACTTTTTTTTTGCAAATATGCTCATCAAAAGATGCACAACTAATTATCCTGAACTTCAGCACCACTGTTTAACAATAAGATACAATGAAGTCACTTATTTTGACCTACCATAAAGTTTCTTTTATTTTTATCAATATTTATTTGAAATCTATTACATGAAATCTTTCTTCAATTTTGCACATCGAAGACTGCTACTATCATTGTTGATGTTTTATCATTTCGATATTCATTGGATATCTGAGTGGTATGTGCATATGTATTAATTGACTTTAAAGTGAACTCGAATCTGATACCTAGTAGAATGGTTATAGGCACTTTTTAAAATTATTGAGATTATTACAACAGCAATGCTACCATATATTTATTTATATATATTGTGACAATACTCATATGTCGATTTATTATAACTATTAAAATATTAGAATATTAATATTATTATCATTGTAAAGACAAAAGAAATGTCAATTGAGAAAAATAATTTCAAAGTAATTATTTTGTAAAAGCTAATGGCGAAAGACTTCGTTAGGGACAGTTTTAATTATTGTCAGTGATTTTTATTTTAGTTTAGGCTTTAATTTATTTTAATTTAGGATTTTAGGAGATAAATCTTTTAAATGTAACTTATTAGGATTTAATGCAATTTAATGTTAGAAATTTAGGTGTTTTAAGTAGTTGTGTAATTTAAGATTAGTTGAATTTAAGGATTTTAATAAGGAATTAATTTTCTTTTGTTAATTAAGCTGAGTTTATTTGAGTTTGGAAATTTCCTATTCTTAGGAATTTCCTTGTGGCCATCATTCCATATTTGGAATTGTTGTAAGCATTGTAATTCTATTGGTTAATTAGCATTATCACTCCATGTGAGGTAATTATGAGGTAATCTCCCTTATTTGGGCTGATAGGCAATCCTGCTATCCGTATGGTCTGTGCGACGCGTGACGTCACACAGCGGCGCTCTTAAAGTTTATAAAACGGGGTGTTCGAGTTCGATCGCTCTCTCTCGCCGCAGTTTCGCTCTCTTAACCTTTGCAACAATGCACCCGGCCTCCACGATCGCCGCGGACGATGTATTGGCGGTCGCGTCTCAAATTCTCGATGCGTTTGTTAGAGATAGGGCGTGTTAAATCAAGTTATCGTTAGTTAGAATAGGCAACCCGTGGATAGCCTACAATTTCTACAATTTAATGGTGCGAAAAATACTGAAATTAATTTGCAAAATAAAGCTTGCAAATTTTGTGTTCAATGCACGTGTACACCCGTGCAGGATTCCCCAAGTTACTTAGTGCTTCGTAAGTGAAAATTTGTGCTTCGTAATTTAGTTATTTAGTGCTTCGTAAGTAAGATTTGTGCTTCGTAATTTAGTTATTTAGTGCTTCGTAAGTGAAAATTGTGCTTCGTAATTTAGTTATTTAGTGCTTCGTAAGTGAAATTTCAGTGCGTCGTAATTTAACTTTATGCTTCAAGAAGTTATAAGCCATAGCTTCGCCGAAAGTATTATTCTTGCAGTGTTGTGTCATATTATTATTTCGCAGTGTCGAATAAAAATGGTTAAGTTTAAATTAATGTGGTGAATGCGTTGTGCTTCTTTGTGCGTGAACGTGAAGTGTGGCTCCCCCACGCTCCGAATGGATTGGATTAGCCAGGGCATACCATGTAACGACTTTGGAGGGGGTAGATAGAAAATTCACCGAACGGACTTTTCGGTTGGCGCCCAACAAAATACCCGAACAACCCCTGAAGGACTAAAATTAACACGTGGTACCGTTACAATATATATATATATATATATATATATACACACACACTGAATGGTACTTGCATACATACTAAGTTGGTCCTCCTCTAGCTTTGATCACAGCCATAATTATTCTTCTAGGCATAGATTCTAAAAGGTGTTGGAACTGTTCCACAGGAATATTGTCATGCTGCCATAAGAGCAGCCCTTAATTGGCTCCATTGGATGGTGGTGTTTCTAGTCTTTGAATGGATCTTTCTACCAATTTGAAAATTTGTAGTGTCCCACAACTGCTCGATGGGGTTGAAATTAGGTGACTGAGTCGGCCAATGAAGCAATTGGAAATCAAGTCATATTCACTGAACCAATCAGAGATCAATCAAGTACAGTGACAGGGTGCATTGTCCTGTTGAAAGTGGCCAAGGAACACTATCTATAAACGGATGCACCTGGTCAGTAACAATGTTGAGATAGCCCGTGGCATTAAGATATTTCCAAGTGTGTCCCAGGAGAACATTACCCAGACCATTATCTGAGTATCACCAGCTTGAAGGGTTGTCACTTGGTAAGACGGGTCCATGGAATCATGCTTTCTGCGCCATTTTCTCCTCCTGACATCACCATGGTGGAGAAGGAATCGAGACTTGTCCGACAAAGCGACCTTTTTCCACTTGTCCACTTGCAAGCTCTTGGATCCACAGCAGGCATGCTTCCTGTGATAGCAAAGGCACCCTTGCTGCTCACCTACTGTTAAAATCAATCAGGGGCAAAGTCCATCATGTTGTGCATTCAGATATGCATTTTGGTGCACCTCCATTGTACTCTGCCACAATCTGGGACAATTGTGTTGTTATCCTTCTGTTGACTCAAGACGATTTGTGCCAGTCGCCTGTTGCCTTTCATTCACAGTTGTGCTTATTGCTTGAAGTTTTTTGGTCCAACTGCCATCTGTGAACATCCGCAATACTGTTGCACGAGAAAAGCTGAGGATATCCACAGTTTCCAAAATACTGGAACCGGCTCTTCTTGCCCCTCGATCAAGCCTCGTTCAAAGTCGTTTAATTCTTTTGTCTTATCCATGTTCCAGCAAACTGAACTGATCCACAGTTCTCTTGTTACCGTGCATACCTTCTATACGCTACTCGTTGTTACTATTGTTACATCATGCGTCACTACCGGACCTGTCCAAGTTAGAGTAAGGGGTGTATCTAATAAAGTGGCCTCTCAGTGAATGTATAACCTCTATTTGTAAATGGAAAATTTTGAAGGAATCTTTAGTTGGTTCATTACGCTAGTTGGAATTCATTTTCACAATAAGTTTTCTTGCCTCCACAGAAACCTTTGCAAAGGTTATAATTTTTGAATTGTCATAAGATTAATGAAACTAAATGTATTTGAAAATAAGTAATTATTTTTTGTCTCTACTATGAATTATAACAGTTGAAAATGAGCACTGCAAAGGCAGCTCGAAAGCTCCAATGTTACATATGTATGTTTTTTTGTTATATTGTTATTTTAAAAGTTATGATGTGTTGGCTAATACTTATTCATCACTATGAATTATAACAGTTTCCAAACTTAATTTCAAAGTATGTGTAAGATATAATATTATGCAGATATAATTTTGTAATATGTTCCATCTTTCAATTGGATGATTCTATCAGTAAAATGCCACCTTTAGTTACTCCATGCTAATAGAAAGAAAGTTAATTTTTTATTCAAGAATTCAAAATCATGTCCTTTCCTTGTTTGTAAAATTAAATCAAGATATCTTTTTGTAATTACAAGTTATAAGCTTAGACTCAGATAATTTATTTAACGACTCAATCAGATTTAATAAAAGTTTGCCGTTTGAGCACTGAGCTTTCTATTTCTTGAAAATATTTAACTAAGGCAAAATTAAGTTGAGTAAGCTGTCTCAGAATTCTTGTCTTCTTTTAAATTAAACAGAATTAGCTTAAATGTGGTTATGTTATTATGTTGAACTAAATATCCCAGTTATTAGTATAAGTTTTTTCCTTTTAAGAAAATGAGAAAGATGAAGAAATGTTACTTTAATAGAAAACTGCAATTAATATTTTACTATTTTTTTTTAAATAACAATAGAAAATTTATTTTATTAATACAAAGTACAAATCTTTCTTTTCCACAGGAAGTTTCACATGATTATAAAATAAGACAAATAGGAATGCATCTAGGATACATAAATTGTGTTCCCGTTAAAACATGGAAGATATTAGAGTACGTTTGGGGTTCTTTCCTTAGAATGGGAAGGACAATGAATAAAATGTTTAAAATTAAGGATATTAATATTGGTTTAAATAAATTAGAATAATTGGTAAAATATCATGGCACTGAGAAAAAAAAACAAATGTTTAACAACTAACAAAATGAAACAATCTTAAGTTATTTATACTGCAATTTTAAAGGTAAATAAAGCTGAGATATCAACTATTAACTAGATAAAGTATGTATCGTATCAATTTAATTTGAATTTCAGAAAGAAAATCTTAAATTACCAATATTCTAAGTACAGATTACATTTTTTTTAAGTAACTGACATTATAAAACATTTTTCTTATTTTAATATATAAAAAAACAGATAAGACAATTTTTAACAGTGTCTTTCGTATAAAAATGGAAACAAAACAATACTTAATATTGTGAATGGTATTTAAAAACAAAACCATAATTAACGTGCAATTATCAAAATTGTAAATATCTATAAAATTACCTTAATTAAACAATTTAATGCTGTGTTACTAGGTGTACTAAAAAAAAAATGATTTGCATATATTGATTTAAATTATAGAAATATACAGGATAAATTTTCTTTAAATATATACTTTTAATTTCCTGCTGTTTAATATGTCCTATTGATCAGTATCATCTTTATCTTTAGCTCCGTGTTTTAAAATCCTGGTGAATTCAATGTAGTCAAACATTCCACTTTTAATAGGTGCTTCCCTGTACATTTCATCCACCTACCAAAAGAGAAAACAAAAATATTATTGAACTCTATGAAAGATGCTTATAATAAATTAAAACCAAAAACAAAATAACTTCAGAATAAAATTTTTGCTTAATTACTTTAATAGTTAAAAACATACTTTTTAACAAAATATTTTTCCATGCTTTTTTTTTTTTTTTTTGGGAAGTTGCCAAGTTTTCTTCTTCAAGTTAAAATTTGAATAATTCTTCATCTGATCAATATCTCATATAGAAATAACAAATGCTGGGTGATTCAAAATTCCCTGTACAATCTTTAAAGGTAGGTCAGGAATTAAAAAAAAAAACTGTATTCAGAATGGAACGTAAGTCTGCAAATGCCACCCAAATGTGCTAGAGGACACTGCTTGGCAGCACATTAGTTGAGAAACATTGTCATTTGAGACTATGACTTTGTATGAGTAAGATGCATCACTTCACTAATGCTGAGAGGGCAGATATTCACCTAGTGAACGGAAACGGATGAGAAGCTATACGATTGTATCATAAACAGTAACCCAACAGATGTGTGCCTAATCATCAAACATCGCAAGTATGCACCAGAAATTGTGTATTGCATGTATTACTGTTGGTGGAGGGAACTTTGAGCACCTACAGTGAACCTGTAATTGCACACCTTACTGTCATATTGTAAACATGTTGTCTTTTGTTGCTGAATCTTAGCGTACCTTTTGGCATATTCGAGTGACATTTGGGACATACATTCCACTATGAATACGGTTTGTTTTTGTGTTTCTGGCCTACCTTTAAAGTTAGTAGAGGGAATTTTGAATCACCCTGTGTCCATAGAAGAATTCAAAGAACTTATTTCTAATTAATTAATTTTATAAACCAATTCGACTTATTTCCTGTTACGAGCTTTAAATCTTAAATTTAAAGTAGTTATATACTTGTTTTTTTGGTTGGCAATCCAGAAGAGATTTAGATTAAATACTAGATGCATTGGAAAAGGTATCTTTAATAGCAAGAAAATTGGTCAGACTTTACTTTTAATCTTAGTAACTAAGCCTTTAGTGCTAATGAAGTATTCATAATGTTCTAGAAAAAAAAAATAGATATGAATGAGAACATCTATTGTCTACCCCTTATAATTAAAACAATCATTTCTTCAATGATTGCGCTGACTGCATATGGGTCACAGTCTTTACACGCATTGTACCCAATTAAGGGTTTAAGCGGATGGACTGCATATGGGTCATGAAGTTATTTCAATATCGCTGTATTTCAATATCAATATTTAAAATGCTGTAGTTTTTGAAGATGTGTGTATTTCACTGAAAAGATAATATTTATAGAAGCAAGACCGATTCCATTTTATTTTCCAAAAAGGAATCGATTCATTTCATTACAGAATTTTGCCTGAAAAAATTCTATGTAGTGCAATCCACAAAGAGGAAGTTTGAAGCTGCTTATAGGATATTAAAGATTTGAGGAGACCCAAGAAAACGGTCACTGCATGAAGACGAAATGACATCTAATGAAAACAAAGATAAAATGATGTCCAGTTCTAGAAGCAAAGCTGGAAAACCAAGAATGTGAAAGTAAAAAAAAAGAAAAAGAAATTAGTGTAAGCAGTACAGGTCAATTTTTTTTTTTTCAAACTCCCCAGAAACTTTTCCTCAAACAAAGTGAAAACTGGTGCACAAGAGGAGAAATTCTGGAATATTATGCAATACATTATTTGTATTTGCGTTGCAAATGTTTCTATTCCAATATCAATGCCGCAGAAGTAAAACATGATTAAATTACTTTTCTGCAGAATTTTTATTTTTAATGTTGCTGCAAATCAGCCAAAATATTTTCTATTCAATTGTAGAATTATGGCTTCATTATCATTAGAAAACAGAAAAATGATCTAATTGGCTAAGCACTTTAAAAAATACACCCTCCCTTGATATTTGGTCTATATCGAAGTGATACGGACCTTGATACTTGACCTATAACAAGTGCATGTTTAATTGTAAAATGGCAATTTGAAAGTACGAGTTCTGTAAAGATTGAATAACAGCAAAACTAATGCTTCTAGTATTAAGACTTTTACAAAGAGAGGACATGGGTTGAATATTGGGGATTTTAATGCCCTTTTGTGAGATGAAAGTACTTGTGAAGTACTTCAAAAATATACCGACAACCTGTCATTTTAAAGATATTTGATGTTTTTTGGAGTGTTTTCCCCATGTTAGCTTAATAACTTCCTGTGTGACTGAAAGAACAAGTTCAGTGGTGGTGCAATGTATAGGTCACTTGGCAACGGAGCACAAGGTCCGAAGATCGCGTCTGCTGCCCTACACATTTTTTTTCTTTGTTTCTTTTCTTAACTACCTTTTCTTTTATTTCTTATTTTTTTTTTTTTTTGCCCTCCTAATTTTATTCTTCTGCTTCTTTATTTCTATTTCATTTTTTTTCTAAGATAGAAATAAAAATACAATTGAAAATATATAAATCTCTTTTTTTTTTTAATTTAGAAAAATAAAACTTACATATCAATACATTTAATTTTTTCCTTCTTATATTTGCCTTTTCCAGTAACAAGAGCTGGTTTTTTTCTTCTTTATTATTATTATTATTAAATTTAGGGAATATATAGCTACCGTAGAATGTATACGCAAAGACCAGAAGTGTTAATTGTATTTTTATTTCTGCCTAAGAAAAAAAACCCAGAAGTATAAAAGAGGGCAAAAAAAAAAAAAAAAAAGTAAAAGAAACTGCAATAACATAAAAGAAAAGATACAGTAGTTAAAAAAGAAAAGAAATAGAAAGAAAAAAAAGTTATCAGGTATCGTACTTGAACTTCAGACCTTGTGCTCCATAGTCGAATAGCCTACACAAAGCACCACTGCTGAACTTTTTTCAGTTGACACAGGAAATTATTAAGCCAACATGGAAAAACACTCCAAAAAACATCAAATAACAGTAAATTGTTTGACTCTAAAACGCCAGTATATTTGAAGTACTTTCATCTTACAAAAGGATATTAAAATCCCTGTAAACACCCCAAGTAAACCATCCAAAACAATTAACACCTACATTTGATATAAGCAAAATTAAAATAAAAAAGAGTGATTAAATAAAAAGATGAATTTTGATTAGTTTTTCAAAGTTATAAGAAAAAGAGGATACATTTTTAAGAACTGCTTAAACAGAATGAATCATGTATCAGCCAAAAATTACAAACCTTTATTAACATCTGTTTTACCTTAAAGCAGTGGTTCTCAAGTCACATTCCTCCCCTTGTAATTCCAGGTTTCATCAATTCCTCCTCCGTTTTGAATTGCCATCTAGTAATTTTTTCATCATTATACTTTTGCAGTGGAAATTAGTGAAACAATTAATGAAACTAAATTACTGTTTCTTTGGCAATCAAATGAAACAAAAAATAATCTTATTTCAATGGATCATAAAACTTCCATTTGATTTAATGCCAAATCTGTTGTTGGGAAAAGCACTTAAATTAAGTGTCATCAAAAGAAAAGAAGAGGGTAATAACGAAATCCTCACAAAACAAAATTTCCATTTGATTTAATAACCACTTTGACTGACATTTCTTCCCTTAGATTTGAAATTCATCCCTCGGGAGCCAAATGCCTCAGGTGTGAGAATCACTGCCTTAAAGGGTTTGCAATGTTTGGACCAGTGTTAGTGTTTAATTTGCCTGCTTTATTCATTCCAGTCAATCTAATACTTACATCTTCATCTGAGAAACGATCTCCCATACTAGTGAGCAGTTCTCGGAGTCTTTCTTCATTTAAGTATCCGGTATTTTCTTCATCAAAGCATCCAAAGGCATTTTTGATGACATCTTCTGGGTCAGTGCCTTGTAAACGCTCACCAAACAGAGTCAGAAACATTGTGAAATTAATCGGCCCAGGAGCCTCATTCATCATTCCATCAAGGTAAACATCAGTGGGATTTTTACCTTCAGAATAAAAAGTACAAATTAACATAGAAATTTCTAGTTGAGAATAAGAAAAACTGTAAAATAGAAGAAAGAAGTGAAAATAATTATTTTCAACTCATAAATTCCATGTAGATTAAAAATAAAATTTTTTATTGGAATTTTTCAAACAACTAAAAGTTTGAAAGGCAACAAACAATAATTATGCATCAAGAACTCAACTATCACTACAACAAGTAAACTCAAGGTTAACTTCGTTTTTCCAGAAAAATCTGAGGGAATTCATTCAAAAATTAAGATGAATTTTATTCTTATCAAAACCTACTTGTCAAAATTTTACTTATAAGAAAAACTGATGAAATAAGGACTATATAGAATTCAATACAATTTATTAAAATCTAAATTACTATTCTTTCAGCTTTGGAACTAAAATGGTGCTTTGATTAATCAAAATCGAATTGTCTGTTCATTGCTAGGTTGTATTTCCTCCTCTTGAGTTTTCAAAACCTTCAAAAACATTTGACAAGCAATTTTGAATATTTTTCTCAATAGATGAAATTTCTATTGAAAGATTAACTTATTAATTTTGTTTGTCAAAACGTATTTAATTGCTTACAATTGTTAATAATTATATTTCTAAAATAATCTAACAATTAAAATGATAAGATTTCATTAATATTAGAAACACCACTGTCAAACCCCCTTTTTTTTTCAAACAGCTACGAAGTGCCAACAGCAGAACTCTTATTATGCTGAAGTTATAATATTGTTATGACAAAATATATCCAGAATATAAATACTTTTAGGTACACAGAGTGATATTTTTTTTTTCCTGAGATGAAGCAATAAAGAATTAGCAGTTTACTATACTAAATTAAATTTAAACGAACCATTCAATTTGTTGCACTGGTGCCATCAACTTAAAGTTACTGAACTGTAAGCAATTTCTGTAATGATTTTTTTAACTCTAAAAATATCTTATGTTGATGAAGCGAACAGTAAATTCAACGAGGCATGTCACTATATTGGCTGGCCTGTCCCATTAATGTCAACACTGGTGTTGAGGAAAATGAGCAATGTTTTATTTTTTTTCTTCTTTTGGCTCTTATACAAATCCTAATCATGCATTAGCCGACTTCAAGTGATTGAATAATGAGATCCACATTTAAATTAAACAAACTGAAAGAAAGCGCATTAGGTTTCAGTCTTTTAGTAAAAGTAATACTTTAGTAATTAATAAAACTTAATAGTTTTGACATCCTATAAGTTTTTTAATAATATTTAAAGAAAATAAAGAATCAATAAACTTCATTTACAATACTGAAATTTTTAAAGTATTGAAGTGCTGCTAATCCAGAGTACTACAATCTAATTGTTCTTCAAATCCTGAATCGCTGTTATAATCAGAAAAATTCAAGTTGCTGGGCCTATTTTTAAATCTCCATATGGAAAACATTTGCCCAAAAGCTCCTGAATAAAGGAGCCAATTTCCACCTGAATCCATATAACTTTAAATTTGCTATTTAGCCATTTTGAACTTATAAAACTAATATTCTGTTACCCCTACACATAAGCATTTATGCAGTTATTATAATCAACGAACTTTATAACCATTTGCAATTTATAATTATTCACATTAAAACTATAATTCCCTTGGAAAAGTTAAGAAAAATTTAGTATCCCTACAATAAATAGATTCTAAATATTACTTGTGATCACAGATATATGTGATCAAAACTTTAATACTCATTTTCCTTTCATTATTTAAATGCAGATAGATAGATAGATGGTTTCGAAACTATCTATCTATCTATCTATCTATACACACACATTACAGAGAAAAAAATAAACTATAAGGAATTTTAAAAACCGGCTGCATTTTTAAATAAATCACATTAGGCAAATCTTTCTGACCATTACCCAAAAAACAGGCAAACCAAGGTTTTGAAACTTTCGCTACAAAAAGTTGTTTCTTCTCCCCTCCCCCCTTTCATAAAAATAAAGATCAGAGATATAAGCAATTATAAAATAAATTATTTATTTTCACTGCAATAAACATGTTACCTAAAGAAGCCAGCATATCATGCAGATCTTCCTTATCAATGAAGCCATCTCTATTCTGGTCAATCATGTTAAAAGCTTCTTTGAATTCCTGGATCTGTGCTTGGTCAAACATGGCAAACACATTGGACGTAGCACGCTGAGCACGTTTCTTGGTGGTAGCACGACCCTTAGTTTTTCTACTTGACATCTTGAATTATTTCTAAAAAAAAATCCAAGAAAATTAATAATCGAATTTAACAAAAAAAAAAAAAAAAAAAAAAAAAAAATATTTTAAAATGCAATATCAATCATTGAGAAGATTATGATCAAAACTGCAAAACCAAAAAACAATATGATTAAAAAAAATAAAGGCAAAATTAAAGTTCAGGAAGATGCTAAGTTGAAACATTGCTGTAATAACTTAGATAAAATTTTATTCCAGATGGTAATTTCAAAAAGCAATGTACATATAGACACCCTTGAGCCTAATTATGTAGAAACAAATAAAACGCATATATCTTTATTTCTCAAAATCTCCCCTAAATAAAGGAAAATATTATAATGAAATTATAAAGTAATTTTGCAATAATAACCCACCTACTCAACATTTCTATTCACTCTAATTATTCCTAACTGTCCTGTAGGCTTTAGTCGAAAATCAAAGATTTCATCAAAAGGAAATGGAATGTAATGATATTTAAATTTACAAACCACACACAACTTCAATTTTCCACAGCTCCAAAGTAAAATACATTTTCAGTTAATACACAATAAAAAAAAAAAAAAGAAAGAAAGAAAAAGAAACCGAAAAACCTCCTGTTCTATAGAAAGTAATTAAAATAACTGTTCTAAGTTATTTTAATTACTCTCTATAATACTTTTATTTCTCCTGAAATAAAGATAATTTTTTTTTTTTGCGTTTTGGTTTTTGCTTTATGAAATTGTCTTTAAACTCTGATAAACTTGGGCTAAGGTCATTGGAGGTGAAGAGATTATTAACAACTTTGTTATGCAACATGAGGAACCACTGTTTCATCTGTTAGTTTTTCACTTTGTTATTTTTTCTGAAAAGTTATATTAGAAATTCAAATTAATATAAAACTTTTTATTGAGATTTTTGTTAAATTATAAAAAAAAAATCTTATTTTTCTGATTATCTAGACTTTGCACAATTATAGCACAACAGCGTAATTTAATTAATAATAGGCTATTTTCAATTAAAATCCTGTTAGCACTGATCCTACAAAAGTTTTATGGTAGATATGAATACTGTACTGTTTCAATTACTTTACGCTGAAATTCATTAAATTAAAGCTGTCAGCTGGTTTATTTTATTTCTGATCAATTATTTTCAGCATATTAAAATCTATTGATATATGATAATTTTTGTTTTTCATTTAAAGCAAATATCTATTCTCTAAATGAAAGCATTACTTATCTAAATTTTAAATTAAAAATTATAAACGACGATTCTTATTGATAAAAAATCAGTTTTTAATTTACCTCGAATAAAAATCCACAAGTTGCTGCAACTCAACTTGATCTGCAGTGAGGAACGATATTAATAGTGCTTATGTAAACGGTTCAGCTGAGGATGAATAGAACACTGTTTCTGTTTTCCACCCTCTCCTTACCGTCTTGCTCTCATTTGGCGTCCAACAGCTCTGCTGGTAACAGCCATATAAGGCAACTTCAAATGCCTCGACCGCGAAAATGCAAAGAGGACATGACCCACATACAGTAACGGATGATTCACTCTCCATATTATTCATTTCAAAAAATACAATTGCTGGACCCATATAAAACATTCACAGTCACTTCCATTTTTCTGTGATAAAAAACACTAATCAACTTCGAACTGCCAATAAAAGAAGTACATTGAAAACTGCCTAGTTTCGATCCTTCAGTTTACAGATGGGATCTCGTAATCCCAAACGCTTTTTTTTTTTTTTCTTTCCTCTATAAGAATTCACAGAAAGTCTGTGATGTTGCAAATCTCCTCCATCGACGCACTGAATTTATTGTCAAATGTTTCTTTACATGTATATTAACTTTATTCAAAGTGAATAGAAGGTTAAACTTCAGAATATGATACCCCGTTAGCTGGCAGCATTCGCAAAATTTTGAACATGGCGAATAATGTGAAACGATCAATTAATTAGTAAAATATACAATGATTATTTCAAAATGGTTTTGCACGGGAGGCCACTGGAGGTACCATATTCTGAAGTTTAACCGAATAAAGTGTATATCTAAGAAAGACATACAGGAAAATTATATATATTTCAATGGCCACATAACATTATTGCAATTAGCCCATTTCGAAATTATTGATATTTTGTGTTTTTGTAAAATTTGATATAAAAATGTTTTCTCAAGATTCCAAAAACTATCCGAAATTTATCGCGACTTTGTCGCTTAGCTCTTCCGCGGATTCCGTCACCATTCCACTAAATTAGCTATTACTCCATTTTTATTATTAACTACTGCCAATGAATTCCAACAATAATCCCACGTATCTTTTAATTTGGAAAACTAGCGAAAAATAACAGGCCAGTTCATTCCATAAGCCCGATTAATTTTATGGAATTTCGCTCATCCCACACAGATCAGAATTAGACAGTTTTCGTAAATTCCTGAATAGCATTTTCAGGAATTCATACTATTTGGTGTTACCTACATAAATATATCAATAATTTTCATTTTGCTATTTATGAAAATAAGGAAAAGTTTCATTCTTAAAACTATTCTCTTTCTAACTGAATACAATAAAAAAAAATCTCAATTAAACTGTATGACTCATCAAGCTGTTCCGCTTTTTTAAATTAGCACTTGCAATCTCATGACAATGTAGCCACTTGTCAAAGATAAATACTAATAAAAATCATTAAAATTAAATGAAAATTGATAACAGTTCAGAAAAGACTTGAGCTAATAACTGATTTTAGACACAGGGGCGTACGATGGAATTTCCGATACACACGAAATTAAATTCTCTTTCTTTTTCACCTCCAATAAACTAAGCGAGACTTTTAAAGCTGTTTCTTATTCATAATTTCCTGTTATTTTCATTTGAGAGGAAATCATTTGGTTTAATATTTTAAAATTTAATAAAACGCGACTTGACCTAAATATACGTCCCTTTTAGAGATAATTCCTAAGAAATCCCTGATTTCCAAAAGCTACATCACCATAAGAGACTCAATTCACATTCAAATAAAATTAATTTTGATGAAGTTTATTTTTGTTGTGTCTTTATTTCTGATCTCATTTCTCAGAAAAGACAGTACCACGGGCGGGGCTGGTATTAACGTCACCTTCAACAATTGGCACTAATTTCATCCATTTCACCAACAATTTACTCATAACTCTATCTTTTACTTTGTTCAATGTATCTTTAATTTACTGTAATTCAATTTTAAACAAATATATAAAGGTATTAAGTATAAAAAGTAGATTTCTCTTACCTTTGCCGTCCAGACAAAATCTTTCGTTATCAAAAGTTGGCAATTCACCGGAAACGGAAGTGACGACATAGATGTCATTGGCGCTTGCGCAGTAGAAGTGTCAATGATATGGCGGCTTCTTGAATAGCACCTTAACAACGTTTTCGTACAGAATTCGATTTTCCTGTAATAATGCATCCATAATGGCTGTAGAAACACAAGTAAACAACTTAATTCAAGACATATTGGTAAGTGAATACATACCGAATTGCTTAGCTTCTAACTGCTGTTTTTCATTTTGTGAATACAAGATTGACAGTAAACATATAAGAAATCTTAGACATTATTTATATATAATTTATAAGAAATGTTTTGTGTTCTTTAAATTGGTGTAGTATTTTCCAGTTCAGCTTCGATCGACGTTGTAATTCCACTGGTTCGGTTTCATTCACAATTACCCTTTGAATCTAATTGAAGACAGTGTAGATACTTCAAAGGAAATTTATTACCGATTGTTGTATAAGCAGTTAAATGGAGTTTATTCAATTAATAAAAAATAATTCTCTACAATCTAAAAATCCAAGAAAACAAAGTGTAGAATCGTGTGACGATGGTAGAATTAACAATAAGTATTATAAAAAAAAACACGGATATTGTATAGCTCAGACTAGATTTTGGAGATCAGATGAATGATGATATCTCTTATGTTGCTTTCAAAAATTATGTAACTCCTACATCTATTTTCTGCTATCATTGTAACAACTTGTTCATTGTTAATTTCTCCTGTTGCATGGATACTAAATTGCCCTATCTCAAATCTATTTATCTCTAGAATTTCTTCCCCATTTCATTTCGTTCTTCAGAGTAACAGAAAATATCTGCGAGTCTGAGCTGTACAAACTTCGAATATATCTGTATTATTTTGTAGCTACATTTTTTTAATAATATTTATTGTTAACTCTGATTTGTTTATCATTTGTATATATTTCTATCCATTAGCATTACCATTAATCTATGGGGAGCAGTTTGCACAGATTCTTCTTTCTGCTCCCTCACGAGCTGTATGTAATAAAACGTAAAACAATAAATAAATACGTACGTGATTTTGGAACCAAATCATTTGTTAAATAATAACATATTAGGTTTTATTTCTTCCAAGCATATATATATAAAATTTAGCATGTATTTTATCTACGGCTGTATATAAAATAGACATGTATACTTACAGAGAGAACAGCATTCTTACTCGGGTAACGAGAGTTCACCAATAATCCAGAAAAAAAAAATAGCAGGCAAATCATAAATGACCTCACAGACTTTATTCTTTCGAGTTTTAACCATATTTTAAAAATGAAGTGTTGGGAACACTTTCCGAATACAGTGATAAGCTAATAACTTATCACTGTATAACTGTTTATTAATAAACTTTTTGTTTATTTTTATGATAAACACACTACTTTCAAATAGACGTGTTTATTTTTATAAACACACTACTTTCTTAAATAGATGTGTACATACAGATAGGTAGATGTGATCTAAAAGCAATTTTATTTGTTTATAGAGAGATACCAATTTCCGGAGCCGTCCATAATTTCTGCTCATAGAAACCTATTGTAATAACAGCAATTTTTCATTTCAATTTTACTTTATTTTTCAAATATCATGATTAAATAAATTATATACTTTTAATCTATAGACGTACTATCTAAATATCGTTTCAACAAAGCAATAGCTTATCAAAATCAATAATTTACTTTTAGATGTGATTCTTCCTTTGTAATAATACTGATAAAGATGTAAACAATATTTTATTAAAACTGAAAAATCTAATTATTATTATTTAGGTAATCTTATTATTTTTATTATTATAAATCTAAAGTTTTATTTGTATGTAGTTTATCAAAAATTTTAATTCTATATTTTTATTAACATTCTAAACAGTTCTGCAAACACAGTATGTTAAAACTTTTATATTCAGAAATAAAGGAAAAAAATATTATTTTGCTAGATAATGTTTAATTTTAAAATTACTAAATAATGTAATTCTAACAAAAGGCGAGACAAAATTATAAGTTTGTAGTAAGTAAATAAAATTAGAAATTATTTATTACACAATGTATCAGGTGGGCATAAAATAGCATGAGGTGTTCAGAGTCCTCTAGCGAGAAATGTATTGGACGAATCATAACAACCTTCGGTGGACATACAGAGTGGAACATGCTGTTTCAATTTCTAAAACAAAAATTAGTAACAAAAGTCGCCAGCAGGGGAAAATGTGGCGCTGCAAAGGTTGTAGTACATATGAATAATTGCCAAATGACACAGTACACATCAAGTTTCGTAACAATATAGACAATGTTTATTGGTAATTACAAATAAGGTTCCACAAGACCACCATTGTGATGTTCCATGAGCCGCATGCAGGTGGATGACATATTCCATGGCAGCTCGCAACATATCAGAATAGATTATTAATAATAATTTTTCCTTTATACTTGAATACAAAAGTTTAAAAAAATATATTTGCAGAACTCTTTTAAAAATATTATTATTGGCATTTTCTGTTTTTAATGAATCATTGTTTACAACTAATCAATGTTAAAAAGCAAGAATCGCATCTAAAAATAATTATTTTGATAAACGTTTGCTTGGTTGAAAAAAAAAAATCATTAAAATATATAGCCCGTTTATTGAATAAAAATATTTAATTTATTGATCATATTTGAGAAATAGAGAAAAATTCAAGTGAGAAGTGGCTGTTTTTACCAATGGTTACTATAGACAGTTATTATAGATGACACAGAAAAGGGAGTGTCCCTCTAGAAACAAACGTTGGGCATCCACTTACTGTTTTGTGATAATTCAGCTTTTTTCACCCTTCAGAAAATGGACGTTTCTCTTCTGTCATTCATTGTCACTTCCACTAACAATCTTCTGTAACTTAGACATTCGTCTTTTTTCTTTTTTTTTTTTAAAAAAAGACTAAGAATGCAAAGACCCAACATTTATAGTTACTTATATTTTAATATAACACAAATAAAAACACTTTTAATGGCCACCAGAAGATAAGTCTCAGAATGCATGCATCATTTTTAATTTTTTTTTTCTTTTAACAATTCAAAATCTTTAATTTTACATAACATTGAACTATTGTTTCGTAATACAGCACCGCTGACAGTTCACACTAAACTTGTACCAAATATAAGTTAGTACAAATATAACAAACATATGTTTAATTTCAATATGATTTGTATAGCCAAAAAACTTATGACATGTCTATTTCACCTACTAAATAATAAGCTATTTCACCCCACTACGTGATATACTAATGACTAAATATTAAGATCACTTTATACATAAATATTAAATTCAGCCATTTTATTGTATTTTGGAGTTATCTTAATGTCTTAAGGTATTTCACCATAAATGTTGAAATAGATGCTAAATCTTTGTTGAGAAGGTTATTGATAAATTAACTAATTTTTTTTTCTCTTTATTGTATATAGAGAACGGAAAACTTAGAAGAAGCTTTTAATTGCTTTATTGTACATTCTCCAGAAAAGGAGCAATGGAAAGTGCAAGCATATGAAGATTACACAAAAACCCTTTTTTGTAATTTACCACAGGTAATTATTAATTTATCTTTTTATTTCAATGTTGGAAAGATATTCATTGAATTTTAATGTTATAATGAAAAGCAGAGAAGTAGATGTGGTCTAGTAAGTTACTGATTGTCCATACACAGATTGTTAGCCATGAAGATCTCCAACACATACACTACTGTTTATTTATGAAGCTGCAGTTATCAAAGTTGAAAGAATTTTATTAGAATTACTAAAACTTGATTCCAAAAACAGCCATTTTGACATCTTGTATAGTATCTTCTAGAGAAAGAAATATTATTTAGAAGTTCAATCCACATGCTTATGTTGGAATTATTGTGTTTTTAATTGTTACTTAGGATTAAAAGACGTTAGTTACACAAACACTGCAGTACATTGTTCACAATTCATAGTTTAACATGTGTGCAAATTGAAAGAAGCTATAATCAGAATCTTCAAATTTCTAACAAATGTCTAGCTGGAAATAGCAATTGAAGTTGTGCTATCATCAAGTCTCAAGCCTGTTGCAGATATAAATTATATAAATACCAGAAAAACTGAGGCAGTTGCTTCCATTTCCAGTACATACCACCACACCCCTGCATTAAATGGTATCTTCCATAATTGAAGTACATAGAAAGTGGATATCTCTGTAGTTTGTTGTTGTATAATTCTCAGTGATGAGAGCAGCATGATACAATGTAAGCAACTTTGAATAAGATGTGATAGTAGGTACCAGAGAGATGTGTCTCTCCATCTCTGAAATCAACATAAAATTTGGATTTTCATGTGCAGCAGTTTCAAGGTGTATTGCAACAACACAACATCAGACAAGACATCCAATATAAATACTGCTGTGGCCAACAAAAGACTTTAGACAATAATGGGTAGCATTGTCTGACAAGCATTATAACATCTGGCCAGTATGTGATATTGGAAAAATGTCTCCAGATCCGACAAGTTGCTGTCCCAGCTGTTTCGGACAGATAGACGATTATTCATTTGGAGAAAACCCCACCAGGCAGTGGATCCTTCATGACAACAAAGGGCAGTCCTGGATGGTGGTGACTCTGTTATGATGTGGGGTTTTTCTGCTGGCCCCCATTAGGATCTCTGATACATCTTCAGTCATCTTTGACTGGCGGATTCTATGTAACCATCCTTGTGGATGATTTGCACCAATTCATGTAATCCATTCATTCCAGACAAGCGTGGGCTGTTTCAGCAAAGCATCACACAGTTCTGCTGTCACCAAATTATGGCTGCAGGAGCTGAGGTCGAGTTTGTCATCTTAAGGTCGATGGATTTGAACCCAGTGTAGGAGGAGGTTCAATGTGCTGAAAGTGTCAGGGTTCCATCACCGACGAATGTTGGGGAATTGTGGACCTCTACTGAGGCATGGTGTACACTAACTACACAGTAAATTCAGAGAGCTCATAGAGTCCTTGCCCCATTGTTTTGCTGCGATAATGCAATCAAAAGGAGGACCTCTGCTTTACTAGACAGGTGTCTGTTTTCTGGTATGTCAGTGTAAATGGCTGTAATTCTACTTTAAACAAATAACTTCCCATCAGTATTATTTATTTGGTTTGTGTCTCATTTTGCTGGCTCATACCAGCTCTTTCCTGATCTTCTTAGTAGCAAATTTTTTCACTAACAAGGACACGACATATCATAAATACTCAGTACATCATACAATTTGATACCCTTTTGGAAGAGGGAAAGTATGCATGAAGTACTTCAAAATATAATGGGTTTGGAAGCCAACCCTCCACAAGATTTTGACATTTTAGACATTTTCTTTGGATTTCCTGTAATAGCATACATGCTAGAAATGAAGGAGTTCCATTACTGATGTCAGTGATAGCTGATATGATAGCAAGATGGTCTCATGTGGTCAAGATCCTGGGATTGAATCACTGCATGTTTATTTGTTTTTC
This sequence comes from Thereuonema tuberculata, assembly GCA_023159025.1. Lineage (NCBI taxonomy): Eukaryota > Metazoa > Arthropoda > Chilopoda > Scutigeromorpha > Scutigeridae > Thereuonema > Thereuonema tuberculata. The sequence continues at coordinate 14,382,539 of JAFIDM010000002.1, forward strand.
CTTTCTTCATCGTTGATTTTTGTTTTAATGAAAAATGTTTAAATTTTTTTCTTCTTTTTCTATCTTAGTTTTATTTTTCCTTTTATTACTGCATTTTGTTTTTAGTAATGTGATTAGAAATCATATTTAATACTCCGTTTAATTAGAAGATAAAGTAAATTGTTACTTTATTTTTAGAACTTTATTGTATATGTTAATGAATGAGTATAATTGAATTTCTTTGCAGTTTTTTTTTCCATCCTTTTTTTTCCTATTTTATTATATTAATACATATTTTTATTATTTATATAATTAATAAAAGCCAGAAAACAAATGATGAGAAATATATAAACGAAATCCACTCTTATTTTTTTTTAAATATATAAGAAACAAAATGCTTTAACATAATGAAAAATAAAAACAAAGGATGAAAGAAGAAAGTAAATGATATGTTGCATTTTTATAAATAATAAAGTTATAAAAATAAAATAACATTTTAATTTATCTTCTAATTAAAGGGATTCAGAATTTCTAATTTCATTATCAATATAAGCCAAAAAGAACCCAAATAAAAAAAAATCAATGATGAAGAAAGGAAAAAAAGAAGAAAAGAAAAAACATGCAATGGATTCGATCCTAGGACCTTGCTACATGAGACTATGACTTTATCATATCACTGACAAAATAATAGAATATTTGTAAACATTTAAGGTATTATAGGAAATCCAATGAAAACATTGCGAGTTATCTCGAATTCTGTGGAGGGGTTGATCCTTAAACCCATGTACATTTTTGTAATACTTTCCTCTCCCAAAAGGGTATCAAAATTTGCAGTATATGAGGTGTGTCATCACCTTGTACATTAAAAAGTAAGTAAGTGATGTTTAGGATTCCACACGGATATTGAAAAATTAAAAAAAAAAAAAGCTAAAGAAATTAAATTTATAGTTTCAATACTCTACATCCTTAAAGGTGTGAAACAAATGTCTAAGTGAGAAAAGGAATGCTGGAATTGTGGAGTATTACTTTTAACATTCACTTCCATGTCAACTCTTTCATTTTCATTAAGCTTTTTTTACATAGATATAGCTAATTTATTCTTTTTTATCAGTTCTATTACAGAATGCAGAATTTTATCTTCAGAGAATGCTCTCAAACACTTCTGCATCTTTTAGTTTTAATTTTTTTTATTGTAGTTGTTTGTCTTTTTTAAGTAAAAAAATTAAAATGTTTTTCTTAAATGGATTATTTATCTTCCAATTTTATTGATCTGCAATTAAGGAACAAGGTATATAATAATATATAAGGAAGGAGTTGAATGGCAAAAATAAAGATTAACGCAGAAGGTATTTTTTAATAAGCTCCCCCACCCCCCTTTTTTTTAGCATTTAGTAGTATATGCAAATGAAGCATTCTGCAAGATTCATTTTTTTTTTTTTTAAATAATGGAAATTGTTGTATTTTATATATGTCTAGAAAATCTTAGATCACTTTAATAATATTGTAAATCATATTATACAAAAAAATAACATTGTTAATTTTAATTATAAAACAAATGTTCCAATACCTTATTAAAAAAAAATAAAGAAAAAATTTCTTATTTTTGAATTTATGAAAGATATTGCATTTTAATCAACTTTTATTTTTATTACCAGTTACAAATCGTAGCAATGAAATAATACAAATAACTAATACAATACAGGTTCAACACTGATTTTCTGACAACTGATGGTCTCATATCTCTTTTAGTCCGGACCAACTTTGAGAGGGAACTTGAAATTCCTGCTTCTGCCAGGCTAGTTTACTGGGCAGCCACTGATGGCATTTTGGCTCACTCACTTGGAGTTTTACACTGCACTTGGTGGTGGTGATACCTCAATTTTGTGAGATTCTTATGTTATTTTGCTTAAATTTAATGTAGCTGTGGCTTCTGAGACATGCAAGTTCATCAAATGTTTATGATATAAAGAATATTTCATTTAATATACATTTAATATTTATTTAAGTTTGTGGCAGTCCATGGTGCTTTTAGAGACATGGGAGATGTATAATGGGTTGGAGGTGTATTGATGATATATTATTATGTGATCCGGCAAAACGGTGAAACTGGCAAAGCTTTGGAACCAAGGGTGTCGGAAAATCAGTGGTGTACCTGAACTTTATTCTAGACTAATCGAATAAAATAAATGATTGAAAAAAAATCAATTAACTGAAATTACAGTTAAGGCCACAGTGACCCCATTTTTCCATTTCCTTATTCCCATATACCTTGGTGGCACACCAGGGCACAGTGTGATTAACCATTGTGCAGGAGTTGTATGTCTGGCCTTTGAAATTAAATGGGAAGATGCAGGGAGAGCCAGTATCAGGTCCTGATGTTGTGAGACAAGCTAGAATAAAAATGGAATGAATTTGTAAAATGTAAAATTTGGGTTTCATCAATTAGCGTAATTGGCAATAGATTCTACCTTTGAAATCAAGATAACTGTTAACAAATACATTTATGAAATTATTGGTTTATGTTATCCCATGGCTATCAGAGAAGATTACTTCTCATTCATGTTTGTCACTTGCCTCAGCACTACAGTGTGATCATTTTTTTAAAAAAAAAGCAAAAGTTTCAGAAATTTGATGTTTTCTTAGTGAAGAAAAGTATTTAATTTTGCTTATAAATTTAATATGTCACATGGATAACATCAATGTTCATTTCTAATTAGTTTATGGAATATTAGAATCTTATTTTTTTTTTAGTGTCAGAATACTAAACGATTCATGCTTTTTAAAATATTATTAAGAATATGTATTTATTTTTGCTTTATCATAATTCTTGACACAGAGATTTATCAAACAAACAAAAAAAAAAAACCAACCTAAATGGGCACAAATTATTCTTTATGAGGAGGTTTTTATTTAAAATACTTCCCAAATGTTGAAAATTCCAGTTAAATTACTATTAAAATGGTTGATCTGTAAACTATCCCTTGATCGTTATAAGTTTTGATAAAGAAACAGCCTGTTATAAATTATGTTGAACGAACAATTTGACTTACTTTCTCGATCGCAGTAGCCTGTGCAGTTCCTTATTTCATCATAATGTCCACTGTCATCAGTCAGATGAGTGGCACACCACAGGAAGCCTTTACCAGCTGTTGTGCATCCATAATTCTTATAACCCTCATGACGGAAACCAAATTTACACCGATGGTGATCTCCTGTTCCACTGGTACAAACTGAAAAATAATTAAGGCTTAGATGTCCAATATGTTGCAGTTATGGAAAAATTAGTTATTAATATTTTCCTTATTTTTAGACACGTCTTGAGAATCCTATTAATTGACATTTACTACATCCACCTTAAAATGTTTCATTAAGCTATTGATAATTTCAATTAAAATAACTACACAACTCAAAAAATTATCATTTTTAATACAGCTCTAGTATGTGTATTTACTTAAGATTATTAAAAGATCAGAAAAATTAAAAGTAACCATAAATTATGATTTCTTGTTAAAATATTTCATATATAGGCTTACATACATATAAATATATATATTGTAATGGTGTTTGTGGGAGATTCTTTGGGATCTAAAGACAACGAGTCAAGTTCTGGAAGTGAACTGAATTAATTTAATAAATGAAAAACATGGATTTTTATAGTATTTAGAAAGCTTGATTTGATTGTCTTAAGCAATTAAAAATATACAGAATGATTGGATAAAAACTTAACGAATTTAAATTAATTAACTGATTCAATGGCTGCAATGGAAAAGAATTTAAAAATAAACAGAACATCAGTAATGAGGAAATAGAAAACAAATGTTTTAAAATAAATAATGTTAACGATTAAAATGAATATAATACATATAAATAATTTTTACAAAAATACAAATAAATGATTTGTTAGAATATTTACAGATAAACTGTTACAATATGATAAAAATTCAAATTATTATCCAAATAATACTTTTTTGTTTGTTTTTGTTTAAAAAAAATTGATTGAATTAACAATTGTAATAAAAAAACATATTAAGAAATGTTTGTAAGCGTAGGAATTTTCATTAAAACTGGAATTCCTATTATCAGTTAAAATTGAATCTATAATTATTAAGGATAATGCTTAACGAAAGAAAATTAATAAGCATTTTTCATGGAGAACTCATTTAAATAATAAAAAAAAGAACAAACATGAGTGAACGATAATAACAATGAAAGTGTGATAACATAAATTGAATTGCTTGGACTTGTGCACATATAAACCACAGCCCCACTGGTTCTTTATTCAAGAACTAAATTCTTTAGACCAGACTAAGCTGACACTTCTATGCAGTCAATGGGATGCTTCTTATAGGCCTTTACTATCCATGCTCAATCAATCATCTCTGCATGTTATGACTGGAAATGGTACTCTCTTTGCTGCTGAAATGTTCCTAGCAAGATCCCCTGCTATACTCCATTTGTGTTGTCTGGCTTTTAGTGAATAATGGTCTTGTTGTGCTGCTGTAATTCTTGTACATCCTGTGCTAAAGCATTGACTGACATTTCTATCCTGTTGGAACCTCTGCCTGACTAGAAATGACACTTTGTGAGATATGCAGATCCTGGCACACTGCCAGCTGGGTTTGACCAGCCTCAAGTCTCCCTACGATTCTGCCCTGTATAATATCATCAATATGGAATCAAGTGAGCCACGCTCATGTGGTAAAAAGCACTGTTGCATCAAATAACAGCAAAACATGTGCTTAATTCTATAGCCTTGCTATGTCTAATTTTGAGCTTTCTAGTGCTGACTGCACCATCATACATCTGATGGAGGAATAAATTGCCTTTGTTCATTCCGGCAAAAGTGTGGAGAAGTTTTCATGATTCACTGTGTGTTTTCAACACTTTCCCTTGAATCGCTATTATCCTTAATATTAGAGTAGTGGCATACTAAGCATAAGATAATAATAAAACGTACAGGATGATTGATAGCAAATTCTGATATATGTATACTAGATAACTCAGGAGATCATAGTATCAGTCTTGGAAAGAAAAAAAAAGTTTCTATGAACATGTATCCTATTCCAAATGTTTTACAAGATTGAGCTGTTTGAATGTACATTTGCAAAATTAGTGATAAGAAAGACATAACTGTTTATAATACTTATTGTTCAGGTGACAAATTTATAATAAATTTTAAGAAATTTCAATACATATTATAGAAAAACTTCGAACTTCATTGATTAAATAATACCAACATCTAGATAACTCTCAACCAAAAACTTTTTAATCATTCATGATATTTTGTTTCTTCTAATCGAAGAAACTTCTTAGATGATGTATGATAGGGATATAAACATATCCTCTTTCCGTAGAATTCATTACAAAAGGAATCATAAAAACAAAATTTTTGTTACGTGATATATAATAAGTGATTACAAAAACAATGCTTTAGATTAAAATTCATGA
>JAFIDM010000002.1:14397965-14415521 GCA_023159025.1 Thereuonema tuberculata
GCATTTCTAAACTCGAAGGATGAGCTTCAAGTTTGGACATTAAATAATATGCCTAATTTTGAAGTGTATATAATTATTACTTCTTATATAAGGTAATTATTTAAATTTATTTACTTCTTTTGTACTTTAACTCAATATTTAGGATTTTGCTCTTTTTATTTTAATTTTTAGTTTGAATTTTTATTTTTATTTCGTATTTTTAAATTTTAGATAGTTTAGATAATTTTGTTAATCTTTTAACATCGAACCCGCCACCTCCAACCCGCAGCCAAGCGCCCTTACCCACTCGGCTACCGGACCTATATATATCCAAATGTCAAGAAACTGTTAAAAAAGTGGCTAATAAATTGTAATTAGGATAAACTTATGTTCTTCAATTTTTATAAATGTTGTTATAAATTCTGTATGTTAGAATCTTACTTTGTTTAATTATTTTGTACACTTTCAGTCTCTTCTTCTTATGTTTATTGTTTTAATTTTTTTCTTTACACGATACAAATAATCTAAATATAGGTCACTTTCTTCTACAAACGATCATAAAATTAATCAGAAAATAATTTTTACTTTTAAATGATGTCACTGCCTAATATAAAATTTTGGAAATTATCTTAGTAAGTTTTGGAAAAACTTAGCAATTTATTTGTCAAAAATCACTTGTAAACGAAATATTGATGTAAGTCTTGAAATCTTTTTTTAACTTTGTATTAAAAATATTTATATTCAAAATCATTTATATGATTTTATATGTAAATTTAAAATTTGTCATTTATCATTCCTAATGGGACTTAAGACTGATAAATAGACATGGAGACCAGTATCTAAAAAGCAGATTTTTGGTCTCAAAATACAGTGTTTTGTATTTAAAAAAAATATATATTATTATTATTAAGCTCCCATGGACCCTACCTCGAGCCCCCTGAGGTAGGGTCCATGGGGGCTCGAGCCCCGAGGTAGGTTATAATAATATTATTATTATTATTTTCTTCTCTTTTTTTCAGTGTTAACTGAGTTTTAAGTAGAGAGTATTGGTTTTAGCCAAAATAACTCCTTACTACTGAAGGAAGTTGAGAAATTTTCTTGGGATGTGGCAAGTTGGGATTATTATCGCCTTTTGTAACTTAATATATGTGTTTGGATTCAAATGGAGTATTTTAAGACTGTTTTGAGTTTGTTTCGGAACTACTCCAGTAGCTGAAATAACAATGGGCACTATATAAACCTGTTCATACTCCAAAATCTCTTTATTTCCATTCTAATTCTTGATATTTGGTGACTTTTTCTTCTATTGTTCTCTTGACATTATGGGAAAGTGGTACTGCAATATCCACCAAATAACATGTTTTATTTTGCTTATTAGTTAGAATTATATCTAGTCTGTTATTGGGAGTGGTTTTGTCTGTTTGAATCATCAAATAATAATAATATTATTATTATTATTTATCAACCTAGATAAAGTTATTTTATATATAGATGAAATTAGGCATCAATATTATTATTGTTATCTTGATTTCTTTTACAGATTAATATGTGAAGCCTTGTTAAATAGTGAACGAATGCAATATCAAAATGAAGAGTTTTGGTGCCAAAGTTTTAAGGTTATTCGAAGAATTATTGGGGGAGTAGATTATAAGGTAAAAATATTTCATCTCGTAGATAAAGTCTTAATCATTTATAGCTTTAAGAGTTACAATTTTTCATGATACTGCTTTTCATTTTGATCATTTCAGGGTGTTCGAGAATTATTGAAAATTATTTTAGAAAAAGCACACACTATTCCAGAGTTGGAAAATGTTTCTGTTTTAAAACAGTTAAATGCTCTGCAGCAGGTAAATAAACATTATATGTTGATCAAGACCAATTGAAGTAAAAGAAATGAAACTTATATTGTGATATTTGCTTTTAATAATGGATTAATATCTTTTCTTTCTTTTTAAATAGGTTGTTGAATATATGTTTGATCGAAATGCTTGCCTGCTCCCAAGTTATTTTATTGTAAATGAAATTCAAAAAATGTATCCAAGTTACAAGAATTGGCCTCATTGGGTAAATTAATTTATATTAATTTTCTCTCTTTTTTTTTTAATTTTATATTTCACTTTTTAATCCTGAAATAGATGGGTGAGAAATAAAAACAAAAACATAATGGTCGGTTGGGTCTCTCAGACACAAAGAGTTTTATATCATTCAACTAACTAAAAAACTACATCTTATAAACTTATTAATAGTAAAATGATAAAATGTGTTTGTATTTCTCTCATATAATATTAAAATGGTAGCATAAGCCTGTAGATATTTACTACAAATGATATTTTGTTGACTTTTTAAAAATGAAATTTAATCGACGTTTGTAAAATTCAAATATTATTTGAAACTGAAAATTAATATTGGCCCCTTGCAAGTATAAAATAAAATTCAAAATGCTGTTTCTTAGAGTTTCACATTTTTCTGTATCTTCATCACACTTTTCACATATCATTACAACATGAGACAGGCACAACCACTCTCAACAACTTTTACAAAGTACTTCATCTTGTTAGCCTTGCACTTACAAAACGCCCTCTTTTTCCTGGTTCTGGAACTTCTCATTTCATCCTGATGGTTGTCCCAGACAACCTTGCTGCTAGCTGTCAAGTTTCCTTGGGAGATTCTTTTGACTAGCTATCTCTGCCAGGTGTAGTTTCATCAATTCCAGTCCCATTTGCTTGAGAAGGAGCCCTTCTCTAAATCTGCTCTCCTGTATTTGTATATTGCAAATATGCATTTATACTGGCTATGTTCTAGAGAGCATAAAAGGGGGATAAAGACCAATGTTTTGCCTTCCAACATGATATTCTGCGCATGGTTTCAACTATATCCACTCCACCCTTCGTTGGATTGTAAAATGCAATGATCTAGGGTTTCTTGAAGTCTCCAGGTGACTGATTGATTTTATTATCACTGTGCATTCATGACAGCAAGACGGGACGTCCGTTCTTCCTTGGTACATACGACACCCAATGTGTAATTTTCCTTGAAGCTGAATATAGATGAGTATGTTTCTCTATTTTTATGTCTAACTTAATGTTTCTTCCTGTTCCTTTCAGTGGCTCTCAGTGCGTCACCTTCTACTGCATTGCTCACATTGTATGGACCAGCGGATTGTTGCCCTACATACATGTTTTCACATGGTTTGCCTTTGTTTGCCAGGATAAATATTTTGATTCCATGTTTCTCTGGCTTTGATGGAATGTACATCCTGAAAGAACAGTGTCCATGAATGGCCACTAACATTTCTTCTTATAAGACATTCACTTGGTCTATAATGTTTCTTGCAGTTTTCTGCAAATCTCTCCACGAGATCAAGTTATGGAGCCAACTTATCAAGTTTTTTTCCTTTTATCTCTAGTATGTATCTTATCAAACCTAATGCTTCTCAAAAAGGAACCAACATCATCTTAGTGACATGCTTGGAGAGGAAAGTTTTGTCCCTATACTGTATGTGTCCAAAAATTCTTCCATATTCATTCATCCTTCATGCAGAATACCAACAATGTACAAAAGACCCATAAATCCCCTAAATTCTTCCTTTATTCAAATCTCTGGCAGTATTTCTGTCACTTTTATACTGCTGTCTCATGTGTCTATGTATGCGCTTGTATTAGCAATGATAATGTCAAGTAAATGATCATGAAAGAATAGTTGCCAAGCTTTGATAGGAGTGTTAGCATTTGTGACTCTGGATGCGAACATTTATATTTGAAAAGTTTTTGCACCATTTTGTTTCTTATCCTTTGTCTTTACATGTAATACAGTGCAATGAAGAATCTCCCCTTTTACTCGTTGATGCAATTGCATGATTATTGTTAGGGGATGTAGTCATATTTGGGATAACTGTCATGATGTTTCCTTCAGTTTCCAGCTCACTATCACTAACTTTACTTCTTGTGTAATGATCACGTCCCAACACATAATCTGGGTCGGTGTCAGAATCATCAAAATCACTTCCTAATAATAGTTTTTCCTTATACTTAGTTTACAATTCACATTACACAGCTTACAAAACAAAACAAAAGTGGATGGGCTGGTTCTCACAGACCATGAATAAGTTTGAACACGTCTCCATAACTAAGCGAATCACAAAATGGTGTAATGATGTAGTGAGAGACCTCTGCAGGTGATTACCAAAAGGTCCAAAGAATAACAGACCAATAGATGGTGAACATCATATTTTCATTGTAAGTTAAGATTAACTATTTAAGTTAGTAAATTTAATGCTCTTTTCTATTAATAAATTGGGACTAAGTATATACATGCTAACACATTTCTTTGCTGTTAATAACTATTTTATTCTAAAGAATTCATTTTCTAATCATATTTAAAGCCTTCAACATCATCACATAAAATAAAAATAAATGATAAAAACAATACATTTATTAAATAAGTGAATTTTTGAAGAGACTACATCTTCTCTTCTTCTTCAAGCAACAAATAATAACAACATCATTACAAAAACAAATAAATTGAGGAAGACGTGACATTTTCTAATCATGTTTTTCTATCGGCCTTTAAGATTGTTGTGAAATATTATTTTCTCTTTTTAGAGATTGGCAAAACTCATGTCAGATTTTATCGACAGCTTTCGAAGTACAGCACAAATGGTGTCAATAATAGGTAAATTTTTTATTAACATTCTCATCAACTTTTTTAATGCTGATTGTAAATACAGTGGAGTGCTGTTTATACGTTTTTCAAGGGACTTAGGAAAAGAACCGTATAAATGAAAAAACGTATAAACGAAATTTACAAAAGTTACGAACAATTTCATAAAAACCAACAATAAAAAGTCAGAGGTAAATTAAATTGTACATGAAAATGAAATACAAGAGGTATGTAATACAAAACTACTTATTACGGATTTACTGTACAACTAGTACTACTATTCATATTCATTCAGCATTTACAAAATATTTTGTTATTTTAGGTTGTAGGGCTTTTTTGGAATGCACAGAAAAACGTTCATTGTGCAAAGTTAAAAGTGCCATCTTAACTTTATCATTTAAATCACTGCTAATGAGGTATTCTTGCATGGTGTTAAAACCCGCCAAAGCTTGTTGAAAACTTGGCAGAGGTTTTTCAGTGCAATTTTCTAAGACTGGACAGTCGGCAGATGGGAATCTGAGGTTGAAATGCGTAATTTCTCTCTTCTTGAGTTCCTGACAAAAACGTATAAATGAAATTTGCGATTTCAGGAAAACATATAAATGAAATTATTTAACGTTAATATGCATTGGATTTTGCATTAAAAAAAAAACATATAAATGATAAAAACGTATAAATGAGAAACGTATAAACGGTGCTCCACTGTATTTTGTTTTGCTAGATTTTTTTTTATTTTATTTTATTTTATTTTTTTATTTTTTTTTATTTCTTTCTTTCTTTCTTTCTTTCTTTCTCTCTCCAACAGATTTCTTCAGTTGGTGTCTTTTCTTCTTTGTTTTTTGTTTTTGTTTTTAAGGAATAATAATAATAATATAAAAAGAAGATTATTTATTTATTTATATCTCCTTCCTTATAAATAAGTTTCTTTCCTTCATAAAATTTACAATATAATTGTTAACATTTGAAATAACTTGAATTTCATGCTACAAGAAGAATTGTTTCACTGTATAATCTTATCAATGAAAAGTTCATTGTTCTGTCTTTTCCTTGGTTGAAACATTATTGTGCAGTAGTGAAGATTTCTGCAGTGATGACAATAGAAAAGCATAGACAAATATTGAAAAATATGCTTTGTTATCAATAGAATAATATTTATTATTAAAATCACGATTTGCCTATATAATATCATCAAGCAGTATTAGAAATCTTTTGACTTATTAATGGTAGAATGAAGTACAAGTTATTTGCAATTAATAAAATTACTTTCCTTTTAAAATAATACAGGGAAATCTATTAATTCTAATGGCTATAATCAATGAATTTATATAGGCAGGTCGAAACTTCTGCCTGTAGTGGGTCATGCAGGAACGATTGGTAATGTTTGGAAGCTTGAACCGAGCAGCCTTCGTTTTTCTCTGCGGGGCTTGCTACCCTATGAGAAGGTGGGCTATAATGTAGATTTTTCCTCAGACCCTGCCGAGCGGGTAGGTCCCAAACTTTGCTTTTCATTCCCGGTAGAGTAAGAAGTTGAAATTTTTGGCACATCTTCTTTTGTAACGCTTTCCCTTGTAATCCCCAGCCTCTTTGCTTAGAATTATAAAAGAGCGCTCTGAATGCTGCAATGTGAAATTTTTCTTTAAATGCAGGAAATTAATACAGTCTGCACTATTAACTCTTATGTGTGTTTGTGTGCACTAAGTGTAATTGTATTGTTAAAAGCTTTATTATTTCTCTGAAAATTAATAAAGACATTAATTTTAATCTAAAAATCATTCATGTCAAACTTTATTTTTTATTTTTGTCTTTCAATATATTTTTCCATCATTTATTCCTTAATATATTTTTGTTAGTTTATTATAGATGAAAATGTTCTTTCCAAGTTAACTATGGGTAATTTCATATAGTTATTATTTATTATTTGTTATTTGCATTTAATTAACTCTTTGTTGATCTAGCAGTGGATAATTTAGAATTGACAGACTGAAAATGTCAGGGATCTTTTCCTTGATTGGGCTACATTTCAGAATAAATATGGTCCTAACTGACCATAGCAAATTTTTTTTGTATTTAATTGAAATGATCAATTTTGCTAGGGATTTTAGAAAGTTTTCTTGACTTGTGTGTACAACATTTCACCACATTTAAATATCAGTATCTGTTGCATTTCTATCTTTGAACTGTGATTTTGTGCTTCTAAAAAGTTCTAATGAAATTATAGAACAGAAGTGCCTTTCATTCCTTAATAGATTCTGGTAAATGTGGAATTAAATTATAGAAGATTAATTCCTTGATTTGATTTGGATTGAACTAGATTACCTTAAAAGTTCTCAAAAGTTTGCTGTTGACGTCATTTGTAGAATATTGTTTTCTATACTCAGTGACCATTCCTGTAGATTGTATTCCTATCTAAGAGGTTCCATATGTAGCTACTTACAATTCACAGAAATTAAAGGCTTTTTACTTTTCAGATAAAGAATGGGTTTTGTTGCTGAAAAAAATCTAACACATTTATACAAGGTGTACAACTTTGCTTCCGCCGTTTTTTCTCCAACATTTGAGGCTTTAATGAAACAAATTGATTACACATGTATCATTCAATGTATTGTCCATCGCTGGCCACTACTTTCTCCCATCTTTCGGGCAGTGTACGAATCCCACGTCGAAAAAATTGTTCATCTTTTGAAGCGATCCACGAATCAATCCAATTTGTGACTTCTTCATGAGATCGGAAGTGTTGGTCAGCCAGGCCATGCACCATTGATCGAAACAGGTGATAGTCAGAGGGAGCAATGTCTGGAGTATACGGCGGGTGGGATAGGACTTCGCATTTTAACGTTCACAAGTACGTTTTGATCTCTTTTGCAACGTGGGGTCGAGCGTTGTCGTGCTGCAAAATCACTTTATCGTGCCTCTCGCTGTATTGCGGCTGTTTGTCTTTTAATGCTCTGCTCAAATGCATTAATTGCTTTCGATAATGAGCACCTGCGATTGTTTCATTTCGTTTTAACAACTCATAGTACACGACGCCGAGCTGGTCCCACCAAATGCAGAGCAGGATCTTGGAGCCGTGAATATTCAGTTTGGGCGTCGACGTGGAAGCATGGCCAGGATATCCCCATGATTTCTTGCGTTTAGGGTTATCGTAATGAACCCATTTTTCGTCCCCGGTCACAATGCGATGCAGAAATCCCTTCCGTTGTTGCCTCTGAAGAAACTGTTCACAAACACACAAACGCCGTTCAACGTCTCTTGATTTCAACTCATACGGGACCCAAGTTTCTTCTTTCTGAATCATGCCCATGGCCTTGAGACGTTTTGAAATGGCTTGCTGTGTCACTCCCAGTGATCGTGCCAATTCTTCTTGAGTTTGATGCGAGTCTTCACTCAGCAATGTCTCCAATTCTGCATCTTCGAAAACTTTCTCTCTTCCACCACTATGCCGGTCTTCGACGTTAAAATCACCGTTCTTGAAGCGTTGACACGTTCTTTCACTAATAGCGTCCTCACCATACGTACTGGAGAGCATTCGATGAGACTCAGCCGCTGTTTTCTTCATATTGAAACAAAACAGTAACACCTCCCGCAAATGACGAGAATTTGGCTCGTAAACTGACATTTTCAATTGAGAACAACTTTATGATGCAGACACAAAGCGACTAATTATTGAATGGGGTTCTGTTGACCGAGGTCCAAGCTTACTGCCTGATGTCTGCGATCTGTTTCTTTCGACCGCTACTTACAGTTGTCGCCACCTATCGGCAAACGGCAGAAGCAAAGTTGTACACCTTGTATTTATAATCCTTCAACATATTCCTCAGCTGGAAGTTGCCCTGGTGCGCAAGTGGCCACGAATCCCACAGGAATTGCTGGACAATTTCACCCTCGCCTCATCGCTGTCAGTGTGTTGTAACAGTCTCAGGTGATCATACACCCTACTGAACAGTCAATAACCCCCGTCCAAGTGTCACATCCTGCTCAATCTCGATAAATGGATTCTGCACCTCATTCGCATATTCATCCAACTTCCATTTTCGTGTCATTTGCTTCTCTGACGATGTTCTTTAATAAATAAACTCAAATGCCTCTGTTTTTTTGGTGTATTATATTCATTTTGCAACATGCTGCCTGAATTTTCATCCAAAGTTCTTAGATCAATAGTTCAGAAGCGAAGGGGTCCTTGCAGTTCGGGGAAGGATGCTTGACTCAGCACTACGGAGGCCACGACTGGGTACCAGGTCCACTTATCGAGTCTGAGTATTGGTTCTTCTCCATCTCCGTGAAAGTGGCTTGCCAAGTCTGGGAACAATCAGCTTCTGTCGGGGACGGATGCGACTTGCACATCATAGCTCTCTTTCCACTCCGTGGATTGACAATAACAGCTCAATGATCCTTCGGCTAAACTCTTGCTTTCACTGCCGGAGCTGCTTATTTTAACTCCTATTCAACAACGAACTTCTCTCTTCTTTTCCACTGGAAGAAGACCTGCTTTGCGGCTGGCTGCCGCAGACAAAACTCTCTTCTTCTCCACTGGAAGACTCACTTGTGGCTGGCTGCCGCCGCCGATAGTCTGACTTTGCTTCTCTATTATTGGTTGCCTGACACCTCCTTCTCGCTTCTGGGACAGTCAATTCTTCACCAGGGAGGCAGGGTAAGACCAGTCAACTCTCCAGGAGGGAAGTTGGCCTTTTCAACCGATTACAGTATCCCCTAAATTTTGTGAGCAGTGTATAAAAAATTATGTCATCAGTCACTGTCCCATATCAAGCTAATTCTTTGCATGACAAATTTGATGATGATTCTATGCTTGCTTTTCCATCAAACTTAGATGGGAAATTCCATACATTTGGATATTAGCAATCCTGAGATAGCAGCAGCATTGAATCAGAGATATATCTATTGAAAAGAGTCCTATTTATTAACCTTATTTAGGTAAAATTAACTCGCATGCGAATATTAACATAGAACTACAGAACCATATTTTATTTCTGACGTCACTGTTATTCATACCCAATTTTTAAAGATAAGCTGACTTCACTCAAAACTCATTGTGTTGCTACTAAAAAAATTAAGGACAGGTTCAAGGAAGGATTACTTAATTTTCTTCTATTTCACTATAGCTTAAGTGATGTGGGTAGATGATGAGTACCTAATTAAAGCTTTTACAGAGGGATTGTGAATTCAGATAACTCAAATAGGAGCTGGATGGTGAGTTTCCATTGAATAGATAATGTCAAGTAACACTCAACCATACAGTCCCAATAGCTCATGAACAGAGTTAAAATTTAATCCTGTGCAGAATGTGTCACAATTACAGTGAGAAAAAAATAAAGAGTTTATAGGGAAATTCAAGACTGAAACGGTGGCCAGTCTTTATTTGTAGATTTCAATCGTAAATCTTTGCATTGTTTTGAATATTTTCTTGGAAGTAATGTTTACTAAATGGGATAAGAGGTTGTAATGTTTTAGTGGAATGAATAATGAGTGCCACAGTTACTCTGACTTTATCCAGTCTACTAAGATTATAATCTCCGTATGATAATTCATACTGTTGCTGTAAGTGATTACTTATATTGACAAGTAGATAGATGTTCATTTATATTTACTTAACTGTACTTTTGTGTCAAAACTTAAACAAATGAGTTACGTTAAACAAGAAATGAAGAGAAATACCAATTTGAAATATTAAAGGAGAAGAAAATGAAGTTTTTGAGTTTTGAGCTTTTTTTTTTTTTTACTGCTTTCCTTGTGATATTTATACCTAAAGAAGGTACTTCATAGGTGTTTTTCTTCTTCTTTGTTGCCTTGTGTTGATATAGAACCAGATTCATTCATTTATCAGATCCTTCATCAGGCTTTGTTAGTTCTATAATTAGCAACTGCAGAGGATAGTAGGTTTCAAGTGAGCTATTTTAAGAGGATATAGGATCAAGTTGCTCAGAATTTAAATAACGTAGAATATCGATATTTGAAAGCCCAAAACCAATTTTAAGAAAGGAATAGGAAAAAAGTTTTTTGAGGAAATTTTGGAAAATATTAATGTTATAAGATTAATCAAATATCAGTAATCTATTATAATCATTTGCGTATTTGTTTTTTATTTTAGTTTTGTAATCTTTTTCTATGTTTATTGCTAACAACCAATGAGTTTGTGGCTACATGGTGAATTGAAAGATGCTATCAAGATCAGGATATCCCATAAAAGTCTAAATATCATCT
The DNA here is from genome assembly GCA_023159025.1 of Thereuonema tuberculata. NCBI lineage: Eukaryota > Metazoa > Arthropoda > Chilopoda > Scutigeromorpha > Scutigeridae > Thereuonema > Thereuonema tuberculata. The sequence goes on from JAFIDM010000002.1 coordinate 14,408,820, forward strand.
CTACTTTCTTTTCTTTTTCTTTTTTGTCAGAATTTTAATTCTGACTAACCATTGATAAGTTGGAATGAATCTTCATAGTAAATGTTGCATTTGAATTAAAAGTTCCTCTTATATTTTACCATTCTGCTAATGCTTGATTTTTTTTTTTCTTCCAATGTTGTCTGTTTGCAATTTTGGATGATGTTAAAAGATTTCAACTTTTTCTTCTGCTCAGTTTTGCTTTATAATTTGTCCATGTAATTGTTATAATTTGTGCATGTTTAATAACTTTAAATATGTTTTTAATTCTTAAGTACTTAACATGTATAATTTGTGTTGCATTAATCCATTTAATCCTGCTGAGTTTTTGTAAAGTTTTATCCATGTTCACTTTTTTTTTATTTTTATGCAGCAATTTGTTAACCATTTCCCCTGCTTTTTTTACCATTTCATAATATAGTTGTTGCTTAGAATATGATTTAGAAAAGTAAAACCAAACCTTTTTTATTTAATTTTTAACTTTGCCAAATAATCACATTCCACTAACTTTACATCTTCGTATTTCTTTCGGCAGGGTCCAGTTTTGGCACATTCAATTTTCAAACCAATAAATTGCTCTATAATTTGTTTTATTATTTTAAAATAAATATTATAACAATTTATTGTTTTGTAACTTTTTAAAGTGAACAAATTCAGTTGCACAGTTGCGGCCGACTCTTAATTGTCTGCAATAATGATATACAATTGATAACAGAAAAATTAACAGATACAGAAAAAAAAAAAAATTATATCAAAGCTCACTTAAAATAATGGAACAAAACATTCTTTATTTTATATTTTAACTGAATTTCTGTAACAGTGGTGTTATTTTGACTGCTGACAAAATAAAATAAATAAATAAAGATTATTCTTCTAACAATAAGATTAGAAGAATAAATATATGTTAAATGTGTTCAAACTATGCCAAAGGAAGGAGTATAAGAACTCCTTACATTAGATTTTTTTTTTTTTTATCTTATTCTTTCTTTCTATTTAATAATTTTACGATAGTTCTTACATCAAAGCCAGTTTTTATATGCAGATAATGTAGAGTTGACTAATAATTCAGTGAGATAAAGTTCAGTATTAAAATGAGTCATTATAAAGTAACATCAACAATTTCTTCTTCTCTTATATTCTTTGAGCAAACAACTGAATATTTAACTAAGTAGTGAGGGTTTCCTTGTTTATCGTATAAATAAATATTTCACTAATTTTCTGATAGGAGCTTTTAGAACCACAGACAAGCCTTTTGAGGTATGTTTTGGAACAACCATACTCTCGAGACATGGTATGTAGTATGTTAAACCTCAACAAACAGGTAAGAATTTTATTTTCTTTACAGCTCATCAAAAAGTCGCTCTATTAAGCTGTGTTTAGATATTTTATGGGGAATAGTAAAGTTAAAAAGAATACCAAAATGCCATTAATTAAGAAGAAAAGATAGATTTTAAAAAATATACAATGTACAGATTATTTTATTTTATTTTATTTTATTTTATTTTATTTTATTTTATTTTATTTTATTTTATTTTATTTTATTTTATTTTTTATTTTATTTTATTTTAAAGAACAAATACAAAAATTAAGCATGTTTTTATTTTGCTCAACAGTTTATAAGATCTGTTACTTTTTAGCAGAATCAGACTTTTTTTTTATTATTATTATTGTACAGGTTCTTTAGGAAATAATGTTACTATTTGATAAGGTTGTCATATGAGAATGGTGCAGAGGATAGTAAAATTATGACAGATGGACAGAGGAAGGTATTTCAAGCTTTATTTGTTACCTTACAGACGTTCAATATGTCTGCCTTTGGTCACTCAACAGATGTCCAATCGATAGTCAAGTTCCTGCCACACTTAGTGCAACATGTCTGCTTTAATGCTGTCTATAATAACTATCGGTTGAACGTGTGCCGTGACCAAAAGTGGGACACATTGAACATCTGTAAGGTAACTAATAAAACTTGAATACTTCCTCTGTCCATCCGTTCCTCTTATTTTACTGTACTCTGCACCATTCTCAAACACTATTTTTTTCAAATAATACCATTATTTTGAAAGATTTATAGATATAGATTATAAATTTTAGATTTTAAAAGTCCATTTTAGTCCCAATTCTTCTTCCTAAATGACCTGATTTTTCTTTATTTAGTTGAGACAATATTAACCATCCTCAATCTATTATTAACTATTCTCAGCATACAGAATTTCAGTACCATGTTTTTAGTTTGGTGATTTATTTAGTAGGAAAATTTCTTTGCCTGTTGCAAATCTCTCTGCTAGAAGGATTTTTTTCTTATTTTTCTTTTTTTTTTTTGTAGAACACTAAATAATTTTTTTTTGAATTTTTTTTCCTTCCTGTATGTACTTCAGTATTTAATTATTATTAAAGATTTGTTCTTAAGCATGGGTATTCTCAGTAACAGAATTTAAATGCTATTCTTTGGAAGAGATTAATTGTTAATTCCTTGAAAAAATTGACATCTATTTTTTAGTTTTATTTATCTGTGATGCAGTTGCAGCTATTTTAATCCTTTCTGTTTCTTTCAAAACTAAACTTTGATTACGAAAATAATTTAAGGTTTATAGTCTGTGATATTCAGTAAAATAATATGTTTTTAGATATAGATGGGATAGTTTTACAACTATAGGTTTATTTCCCTGAATTTTAGATTATTTTTTTATCTTTGTTTTAGCACAAGCAGAGATGCCCTATTTTGGAAGAGCAGCTTGTGGATCTGGTGGTTGTTGCTATGGAACGGTCAGAGAATGAAGTAGAGGCTGTTGATGATTCGGGAACTAGCCAATTATTATGGCAGCATTTATCAAGCCAACTGATATTTTTTGTTCTGTTTCAATTTGCAAGCTTCCCACATATGGTTATTGCTCTTCATGATAAGGTAGGTTTTGAGAATTGCCAATTTATCTTCAAATTAAATGTTTGATCAGTATATTGTCATGTTAAAATGTCTTTGTTCTTATCCATTTATTTATGTACACCTGCAGTTGGCAAGCAGAACCTTGCGTAAAGGACGTGATCACCTTATGTGGGTTTTACTTCAGTTTATTTCTGGAAGCATTCAGAAAAATCCTGTGAGTAGAAAATTTTTGTGATGAATATTTGTGAATCGACATAATAAGATATATAGCAATTTAAGAAAACATTAATATAAATTATTATAAAGTCTGCACACCATAAAGTAACATTAGAAACAAAAATCTTACGTATGTTTCGGCTCGATACATCTTCTACTTAAAAAAATTTAAGTTTAATAACTTAAAAATAACATTTGGCTGGTGAATTTTTTGAAGTTTACTTTCTTCCTTTTTCAAGCATTTTTACAACAATATTATATATGGATATCACATAAAAACAAATTCTAAAACAATAGAAATATCATGTTCTCCAAAAAAACAAAACCGTGGAAAATTTTACCTAGGAGAAAGTAAAAGAACACGGACGAGCTCTTAAGAATAAAGCAATTTAGGAGTCAGAAATAGCCGAACACTGCTACAAAAAAAGGACATAAAATTAATGAAAAAGTTAAAATTTACAAATGAAAAAAGACTAGATTAAGGAAATATATAGAAAGTTTTTACATTGGAAATAGTAAAAACAGTATAGACATGAATAGATTTGAATAGACATGAAGGGTATAAACACAGAAATCAAATTTGTAACCATTGCAAATGAATTTATTAATATTAAAAACAATAACGAAGGTACAGACTTTAATTGTCTTGATAATTTATTGTTTTTAATCATTAAGTAACTTTGTTTTGTTTTTTCTATTTGGTTGCTTTGAGATTTATGTGGAGTTTAATAAATAAGCTAAATTCTTATTGAAAGCTTGTTTCTACTTTAAACTCACTGAAATTACATTTTTGCCACTTTGTAAAATCCACACTGGTTTCATTTATAATTCTCAAAGCTGCTTTCCCTCTTTTTTACGTTCAAAATAGTGAATGTGTTAGCAATGTAATTTTAAAGAAAAGCTTTAAAAATTATAAAGTTTTGTATTTTTTTAGGTTATATATTATCTTTAGAAATTTAGAAAATTCAATGGATTATCTTCAACCTTTGTTGTCTATGTATTTTTATCTCTTATAGTGGAGTGATGTTACACCATGTATTATTAGTATATTTGCATAATTACAGATCTCTTTTCAGTGGTGGTTTTGATTTTATTTTAGAGAGGAAAATAAAAATAATATTAAAATCTATAATTTTGTGCCTTTTTTGTCTTGTGTAAGAAGAATGTAATGCATGATGTAGTTAGGATCGGTTATTTGTGATGATTCAATAGTTACCTACTTAAAATGTAATATTAATGAAGGGAAGAGACAAAACTTAAAGAAGATGTTAAGTATGTCTAAGCTAGAAAAAATATCGATATCAATATGAATTTTATCACATTAAATGGTTTTCATTTAGATGATTCTTTTGCTGTTTTTTAGTTTTTAATTTTTTTTTTATTTTTTATTTTAAGAGAAGTCTTAGAGTTTTGAACATTTTTTAATTGATTTATCAAAATTTCCATTTTAGCTGAGCGATTTCCTACCTATGATGAAATTGTACAACTTATTATATCCGGATAAAGATCCTTTGCCAGAACCAGATGCCAGCAAATCCATTTCCACTCACCAGATGGCAGTAACTTGCATTTGGATTCATTTGATGAAGAAAGCCCAAAGTGAGCAGATGCCATTGCAAAGACCAGTCCCTCAGGCTCTTAAACTACATTTAGAGTGAGTAAATATATTATTTTTTTCAATTAAGCAGTTGTGTTATTAAAAAAAAATAATAAGTAAATAGAATATTGAAACTTTGTTGTTAAAAATATAGTATTACGTAAAGCAGTTAACTTAAAGATAAGATAAAAAGTATTTTTTGTTTGATGGTAGATAAGGAGGTTGACAATTCTAAATCAGAATTGATTGCAAAATAATTTTATGATACAGTTTGAAGTTATAGTCCAACTGACAGTTCTACAGTTATTCAAAGTGTGATGTTAATAATAAGAAAATAAAGACAAGTTACAAAAAAAGGAAGGAAGGAAGGTAGAGAAGAAAACAAATGAACTTGTCTTTGCATGTTTTATATTTATGTTACCAGCGATCTATACAGAATTTTCCATTGTCGTAGTCTTTAAACAATTTTTTACTACTATGAATTTTTTAAAATTTTATTTTCTTTCCTATATTTAATTTTAGGTTTCTACAACAGAGTCTCATTAGTTCAAATTTGACTGTCAATATGGGCTCAGATTATCGAATAGCGCTGCTTTGCAATGCTTGTAAGTACATTCAGAACAAGAAATTTCAATAAATTAATAGCTTTTTGTTGTCTTTCATTTTCTGATTATTCCTGTTATGTACCTAAGAGAATTATAGAAAAAATGTTTTATTGTAATTGGCATCATCATTTAGCAATGAGCAAGTCAAATTAAAAAACAAATTACAAATTTTCAATTAGCTGAGTACTCTTTAGGCTTTTGTAATGGGGGCCAATTCATCTTCAGTATAATAAATTGAACAAGCTCTACCCAGTTAGCTGAACTCTGCATTTAAACACACCACTTTGAAATTCTCTTTCTAATGTATGCTATATGATCAAAAATATCGAGACACCTAACAAAAACCATAGTCAGACTTTCTCCATGAAACGCTCACCGTTCGGACATTCAGGTCTAGAACGAAGTCGACATTTAAATTCCTCCCATAGGTGTTCACTTGGGTTCAGGTCGGGACTCTGGGCAGGTCAGTCCATTTTCGGAACCTTATTGTTTATAAGCCATTCCTCACAGACCTCGCTTTATGACACAAAGCGTTGTCATGCTGGTAGAGACAATGGTCATCACTGAAGTGATCCTGTATCGTAGGCAGAACAAAACTGATCAAAATGTCCTATTGTACCCTTCTGCATTTACATCACCCTGCAGTGGTATAAGAATTCTTGAGTCCATTCCATGAAAAAACCCGCACACCATAATACCACACCTTCTAAACTTCACTGTTGGCACTACAAGTAATGGCAGATATTGCTCCCAGGACATTCGCCACACCTAAACCCTCCCATCAGATCACATGGTATAATGTGATTCCTTACTCCACATCATACATTTCCACTGTCCAGTGACATCACTCTCTACACCACTTCAGGTGGCGCTTAGCATTCACAAGGGAAATGTTTGGTTTGAGAGCAGCCGCTCAACCATGTAACCCCATTCCCCTGACCTCTCGATGAACTGTCATGGTGAACTGCCATGTTGTATATGGTTGAGTGTTAGTACTACTATGAAATTCATGAGTGATTGTTTCAATTGATGTCTAGGTATTTGCACGAACTGCCTCCTTCAATACTCGATGGCTCCAGTCTGTCAGAACAGCTGCTTATCCGGTTGCAGTTTTGTTGTGGTTACACCTTTCCATTTAAACTTCACAAATCAACAGTTGATTTGGCAACTTTAGAGTGTTGAAATGTTTCTGAAAGACTTATTACTTAAGTGCCAGCCATTGACCAGACCACGTTCAAAGTCACTGAGCTCTGCAAATCGACCCATTCTGCTGTTAATTCGTAACAGTTAACAACACACGACTTCCTGCCTCCTTTTATACTGGTATGTTACATTGTTGTCATGAGTGTTCCACTATCAGGGGACAGTACAAACATACAGGA
>JAFIDM010000002.1:14415921-14435313 GCA_023159025.1 Thereuonema tuberculata
TAAACAATTTTAAATACTATGAAGATGTTATATGGAGTTATTTTTATGCTTTACAAAATATGAAAAGAAGAGATTTTATAGAAGAATTTGGTATAAATATAGTTGTTTATACATAAAACATATGTAAAAGTCTAAAAAATTTTTCTTGTAGGTTCGATAGGTCCTGAGTTATGGGAGGTCAAAGTTGACAAAAATGGCCGATTTTCACACTACTGACCTGTACGTTTTTGCTAATATCTCATGTACTAATAAAGCTACAGCATTGGGGAAGATATCATTACAAAGTGTACTTAATGAACTATTAAATGACATTAAATTTATTTTTTTTAACCAAGGAAAAAAATAATTCGGGACAACATTTAAACTTTGACCTTAAATTTCTAAAAAGTGGGTCTTTTTTTTTTTCTCTCAAAAAAATATATTATTTAGATTGTTGTGTTTTCTACTACCATACCAAATTTTATAGTGGGCCAACCATGGGATCAAGAGATATAAAATATTTTACTTCCTACTATTGGCGAATGTGTAGCAACAATACTGCCAGTTGCACAGTCTCAGCCTCTTTATTAGTCATTAGTAATTTGTAGTATTATTTATATGTAGTTCTTTATCTTGCTACTAGATGGCAGGTTAGTTAATTAATTATACTGAGGATCAGACCAAAGTTCATCTTGTGACAAAGAAAGCAATTCACAAGCAGCCATTGTCTAGTGAAGGAGTGTGTTATATTTCTGCATATTAATCTCGAGGTGCTTTGAGTTCTATAAACAGGTAAGCTTCCTTTACATATAAACCTCCTTAAAACTGCCTTTTAGTTAGGACTATAATTAGCTTTCAAATTGACTCATAAAAGCTTTAATAATTTCAACAATGAAAATTTTATGTGGGCCTACATTCTTTAAATAGGGAAGTTTTTAAGGAAGCACTTTTCAGTGGTTACTCTAGTTTAAATTCAGTGTTTATTTTGTTTTTTCAGATTAGTGTGAAGCTTCCTGAAAATAGGTCTATTTGAATAAAAATGGACAAAGGCAACATTTCAAAAGTGTATGCTGCAATCCTTTAAGCAGGAGTCAGCATTCAAATTTCAGAGCTGGATTAAGGACAGTGACATCATGGATGATTGAGAATTTTTCTCTAAATCCTTATGATAAAATTTGTGTTGGCTGCCGTAAGGCACTTGCAGCTCAGTTTAAAATGAAAGAATCAGAGCTGGTTGCTCATCATCTCAACAAGATGATGATCATATAGAAGAAACTGTTGCTCTGCAAAGTTTAAACAGCAGTTTTCAAACAATTGTCGAGACTCCTGTTAAGAAAAAAACGTTTGCATGAAAAACATTATTCACAACAGAAATTGGAGAAGATTACTTCTGCTGTGAAGAATAAAATTTTGCATATTCCTGAGGACACTGATACTCAGCCTATTGATCCAGAACAAGAAATTATTTCACAGCTGAAACACAGATTCCAGACAACGGAAGACTATAGCTTCAAGATACATATCTTAACAGTATTGCCTATCAGTTGGAGTTACAGAAAAATTCAAGAAGAATTTACAGGTGCAACAGACTGGATGATTCGAAAGGCAAAGACCCTTGTTCGTGAGTTTGGAATCCTGTCATCACCCAATCTTCGCCCTGGAAAAACACTTCCTGAAGATGTTAGCTGTTTAGTTAGACCATTTTACACAAGTGATAACTGCAGCAGAGCAATGCCAGGAAAAAAAGATTTTATATCTATGAAGCATGGAGGAAAGAAGGTTCATGTTCAGAAAAGACTTGTTCTTGGAAATTTAAAAGAATTATATGCTCATTTTAAAGAACAAAACCCGACTGTTAACATAGGTTTCAGCAAGTTTTCAGGACTGAGATCAAAAAATTGTGTTCTTGCTGGTGCCAGTGGAACACACAGTGTATGTGTGATTTTTCAGAGAACTATTCATTCATTCTACAAGATGCAGCACAGGGATTTTACTGGAACAACTCACAGGCTACAATTCGTCCATTCGCAATATATTACAAAAATGCTGAGAAAGTACTCTGTCACTCAAATTTAGTTGTGATTTCAGATTGTTTAGTACATGATACAACTGCAGTACATTTGTTTCAACGTCAACTGATTTATTTTCTTAATGAAAAATTCAGTAGTCAGTTCCGAAAAATTATTTACTTTTCTGATGGTGCTGCATCCCAATATAAGAACAGAAAGAACTTTATCAATTTGTGCTACCAGGAAGAGGATTTCAATATTCAAGCTGAGTGGTATTTTTTTTGCCACATCACATAGTAAGAGTGCATGTGATGGTCTTGGAGGCACTGTGAAGCGTTTGGCTGCCCGAGCAAGTTTACAATGCCCATTTAATGACCAAATAATGACACAATGCCAGTTGTATGACTTTGCTTCAAAAGAAATATCTGGAGTGAATTTTGCATACACATCACAGGAAAATCATTTGAAAGAAAAAGAGTGTCTTGCCCAACGATTTGCTGTAACCCGTACGATACCAGGGACACAGAAAATCCATTCTGTTACACCTGATGGAAAATTCCATATCAATGCTAAGATATATTCATATGCTTCTGCAGTTGAAAACTTCAGTGTCTCCTCAAAGCTTTCATATGAACTGGAAGAAATCAGAGGTTTTGTAACCTGTGAATATGATAAGAAATGGTGGTTGGAATGTGTGTTTAACATCTTGGAAGACACAGATGAAGTAATTGTGAGCTTCTTATACCCTCATGGCCCTTCACCATCTTTTATTTACCCTTCAAAACCTGACATTCTTGAAGTATCTCGCTCAGCTATTCTGACAAAAGTTGATCCTGGAACTACCAGCACTGGGAGAACATATAAACTTAGCAAAGAAGAAATTACACTGGCCAATAAAAAATTTAAATTAACTGATGAATGACAGAAGTGGACTTTCAATACACATTATTCTAGTCCAAGTGTTTTTACATTTTCATTATTATTTATTTTCTCATATTATCTGTACATAAGAGATCTTCTTGTAAATAAAAAAGTGTAGTATTACATGGAAACATTATTTTGTATCTCGTGATCCCACGGTTGCCCATCATAAAATTTGGAATGCTAGTAGAAGATACCTTAATATAAATAATATATTTTTTTGAGGAAAAAAAAAAGACCCACTTTTTAGAAATTTAAGGTCAAAGTTTAAATGTTGTCCCGAATTATTTTTTTCCTTGGTTAAAAAAAAAAAATTTAATGTCATTTAATAGTTCATTAAGTACACTTTGAAATGATATCTTCCCCAATGCTATAGCTTTATTAGTATATGAGATATTAGCAAAAACGCACAGGTCAGTATTGTGAAAATCGGCCATTTTTGTCAACTTTGACCTCCCATAACTTGGGACCTATGGAACCTACAGGGAAAAATTTTTAGACTTTTACATATTTTGGATAGATAAACAACTTTACAAATTTTCATCAAAATCTGAAATGGTCAGGTTGGGGGCTGCGTTGGTTTGACATGGAATGACCCTATATAGCAATTTAAGAAAACATTAATATAAATTATTATAAAGTCTGCACACCATAAAGTAACATTAGAAACAAAAATCTTACGTATGTTTCGGCTCGATGCATCTTCTACTTAAAAAAATTTAAGTTTAATAACTTAAAAATAACATTTGGCTGTTGAATTTTTTGAAGTTTACTTTCTTCCTTTTTCAAGCATTTTTACAACAATATTATATATGGATATCACATAAAAACAAATTCTAAAACAATAGAAATATCATGTTCTCCAAAAAAACAAAACCGTGGAAAATTTTACCTAGGAGAATGTAAAAGAACACGGACGAGCTCTTAAGAATAAAGCAATTTAGGAGTCAGAAATAACCGAACACTGCTACAAAAAAAGGACGTAAAATTAATGAATAACTTATAATTTACAAATGGAAAAAGACTATATTAAGGAAATACATAGAAAGTTTTTACATTGGAAATAGTAAAAACAGTATAGACATGAATAGATTTGAATAGACATGAAGGGTATAAACACAAAAATCAAATTTGTAACCATTGCAAATGAATTTATTAATACCAAAAAACAATAACGAAGATACAGACTTTGTCTCATTTATTGACTATAATTAACTTGATATTATATTGTTTTTAATCATTAAGTAACTTTGTTTTGTTTTTTCTATTTGGTTGCTTTGAGATTTATATGGAGTTTAATAAATAAGCTAAATTCTTATTGAAAGCTTGTTTCTACTTTAAACTCACTGAAATTACATTTAACTGACTAGTTTTTTGCCACTTTGTAAAATCCACACTGGTTTTATTTATAATTCTCAAAGTTGCTTTCCCTCTTTTTTACGTTCAGAATAGCACTGTAATTTTAAAGAAAAGCTTTAAAAATTATAAAGTTTTATATTTTTTTAGGTTATATATTATCTTTAGAAATTTAGAAAAGTAATTTCAATGGATTATATTCCACCTTTATTGTCTATGTATTTTTATCTCTTACAGTGGAGTGATGTCACACCATGTATTATTAGTATATTTGCATAATTACAGATCTCTTTTGAGCGGTGGTTTTGATTTTATTTTAAAGAGGAAAATAGAAATAATATTAAAATCTATAATTTTGTGGCTTCTTTGTCTTGTGTAAGAAGAATGTAATGCATGATGTAGTTAGGATCGGTTATTTGGGATGATTCAATAGTTACCTACTTAAAATGTAATATTAATGAAGGGAAGAGACAAAACTTAAAGAAGATGTTAACTATGTCTAAGCTAGAAAAAATATCAATATGAATTTTATCGCATTAAATGGTTTTCAGAGTTTTCATTTAGATGATTCTTTTGCTGTTTTTTAGTTTTTAATTTTTAAATTTTTTTTATTTTAAGAGAAATCTTAGAGTCTGAGTTTTGAACATTTTTTAATTCATTTAACAAAATTTCCATTTTAGCTGAGCGATTTCCTACCTATGATGAAATTGTACAACTTATTATATCCGGATAAAGATCCTTTGCCAGAACCAGATGCCAGCAAATCCATTTCCACTCACCAGATGGCAGTAACTTGCATTTGGATTCATTTGATGAAGAAAGCCCAAAGTGAGCAGATGCCATTGCAAAGACCAGTCCCTCAGGCTCTTAAACTACATTTAGAGTGAGTAAATATATTATTTTTTTCAGTTAAGCAGTTGTATTATTAAAAAAAATAATAAGTAAATAGAATATTGAAACTTTGTTGTTAAAAATATAGTATTAAGTAAAGCAGTTAACTTAAAGGTAGATAAAAAGTATTTTTTGTTTGATGGTAGATAAGGAGGTTGACAGGATAGTCTATTCTAAATGAGAATTGACTGCAAAATAATTTTATGATACAGTTTTAAGTTATAGTCCAACTGACAGTTCTTCAGTTATTCAAAGTGTGATGTTAATAATAAGAAAATAAAGACAAGTTACAAAGAAGGAAGGAAGGAAGGTAGAGAAGAAAACAAATAAACTGTCTTTGCATGTTTTATATTTATGTTACCAGCGATCTATACAGACTTTTCCATTCTCATAGTCTTTAAACAACTTTTTACTACTATGAATTTTTTAAAATTTTATAATTTTTAAAAATTTTATTTTCTTTCATATATTTTAGGTTTCTACAACAGAGTCTCATTAGTTCAAATTTGACTGTCAATATGGGCTCAGATTATCGAATAGCGCTGCTTTGCAATGCTTGTAAGTATATTCAGAACAAGAAATTTCAATAAATTAATAGCTTTTTGTTGTCTTTCATTTTCTGATTGCTCCTGTTATGTACCTAAGAGAATTATAGAAAATATGTTTTATTGTAATTGGCATCATTATTTTGCAATGAGCAAGTCAAATTAAAAAACAAATTACAAATTTTCAATTAGCTCAGTACTCTTTAGGCTTATTGTAATGGGGGCCAATTCATCTTCAGTCTAATAAATTGAACAAGCTCTACCAAGTTAGCTGAACTCTGCATTTAAACACACCACTTTGAAATTTTGCTTTCTAATGTTCGCTATATGATCAAAAATATCCAGACACCTACCGAAAACCGTAGTCAGACTTTCTCCGTGTCACACTCACCGTTCGGACGTTTAGGTCTAGAACGAAGTCGACGTTTAAATTCCTCCCATAGGTGTTCACTGGGGTTCAGGTCGGGACTCTGGGCAGGTCAGTCCATTTTCGGAACCTTATTGTCTATAAGCCATTCCCTCACAGACCTCACTTTATGACACAAAGCTTTGTCATTCTGGTAGAGATAATGGTCATCAATGAAGTGGTCCTCTATCATCGGCAGAACAAAACTGATCAAAATGTCCTTGTACCCATCTGCATTTACATTGCCCTGCTGTGGTATAAGAAGACTTGAGTCCAATCCATGAAAAACACCCCAACACCATAATATCCCACCCTCTAAACTTCACTGTTGGCACTACAAATGATGGCAGATATCGCTCCCAGGACATTCGCCACACACAAACCCTCCCATCAGATCACATGGTATAATGTGATTCCTCACTTCACATCACACGTTTCCACTGTCCAGTGACATCACTCACTACACCACTTCAGGTGGCGCTTAGCATTCACAAGGGAATGTTTGGTTTGAGAGTAGCTGCTCAACCATGAAACCCCATTCCCCTGACCTCTCGACGAACTGTCATTGGTGAACTGCCATGATGTATATGATTGAGTGTTAGTACTACTATGAAATTCATGAGTGATTGTTTCAATTGATGTCTAGGTATTTGCACGAACTGCCTTCTTCAATACTCGATGGCTCCAGTCTGTCAGTACAGCTGCCTATCCGGTTGCAGTTTTGTTGTGGTTGCACCTTTCCATTTAAACTTCACAATCAACAGTTGATTTGACAACTTTAGAAGTGTTGAAATGTCTCTGAAAGACTTATTACTAAGTGCCAGTCAATGACCAGACCACGTTCAAAGTCACTGAGCTCTGCAAATCGACCCATTCTGCTGTTAATTCGTATCAGTTAAGAACATACGACTTCCTGCCTCCTTTTATACTGGTATGTGACATTGTTGTCATGAGTGTTACACTATCAGGAGACAGCACAAACATACAGGGTAATACAGATAAACGATATGTGGTGGTAGTAGAGTTAGCTGTACAGGGACAGTTAACTATTCCTGTACTGTCACCATGTGTTGTTTGTCTGGTATTATCCTGTAAGTTTGTGACATCTGATAATAAAGCATGCAGTGTTCCAAAACCATTGGGTTACCCTCCATTGCTTAATTTTGATTAAGTGTGTTTTACTATTGTTTGTTTCTTTATTTCATAAACACATATTAAGCATTCTCATTCATATCATAATCAGCATAATGATGAATTGCTACAAAGGAGACTGAAATAATCAAGTTTAACGTGCTGAAAACAATTCAACGAAACAAAAAACAAGATAAAAGCAGCACATGTATAAATTAAATTGCCTTTCTGAATAGTTTATTGGAAGGAATTGGGAACAACCGTTTCGTCCTTATTGGGGCTCATCGGCCCAATCCGCCTTCCCCAATCCAATTCCTTCCAATAAATTGATTCAGAAAGGCAATTTAATTATACATGTGCTGCTTTTATCTTGTTTTTAGTTTTCATTAGACTGAAATCTTTGAATTAAATGAAACAGAAGGAGACAGTGCCACAAAATAACTGATTACACTGCAAATTTCAAAAAGCCTAAGTTAATTGAGCTCGTTGCAAAAAGCATGAATTAAGTTAGAGCTTGTGATAAATTCATTATTCAATGGGTGACAAATAGCTATGACTTTCTTACAAAAGATGGAGTCAGTGAAGAAAAAAAAAAAATCTTTCTTTTTTTTTAAAAAAAATGGGACAGTGTCACAACTTTGCTGATTTTAAAGTTTGAGAATAGAACCACAAGTCTTTTCTCTTCCAGTAAGAAAAACATCAATTAATTTGAACTTGTCGATTTATATCTTATTTACCCCATGAATTCAAAAACTTAGTGGTATTGACTAATATCATCTTATATAATGCTCCAAATGCCAAAATATTAATTTGATTATTTTAAATTTTTAAGTTTGAAATTAATCATTTATGGTGGACTTTCATTATATAATCATATTTAATGAACTTCTGAATTTTCCTGTCTGTGTTTTAGCTTAGAGTATCAATGCCTAACTCAATTTACAATGCAGTTAGTTATTAACAGTTGTTTTCTTGTAAGAAAAAAAAATCAACAAATTCCTGTAAAAAGCTTCCTCAAAAAGTTCCTTTTTTTTTTTTTGTAAACTCATGGAAACGACAAAAAAAAAACCTCTCTGTTTACTTTTCTAATGTAAATACAAGCAATAGAACTTTTCCATTTTCTTAAACAGTAATTACATTTGGATTAATTGCTTAAAACCAATTAATTTTAATCCTTTCAAAACAGCTGCATGAGAATTAATTGCATAAATCTATTAATGTATGTGTATTGATAGATATTGATAGATTCCTTTTGTCTTGCTACTAATGCTTCTAATTCAATGTGAATTTTTTTCTTGTCTTGATGTGCTTATTTCTTGACCTTTAAGACCTGGAAAGATTTTCAAATATCTTCTGTTGGAGATATTTTGTGGAGGGAGGTTGATTTCATAAGACTTTTTCCTAGAAAAATAGGCTAATGAAAGTATGTGAATATGTTTAGTTATGATTTTTTTTTATTGTTTTCTTTTGTTTTTCAGATAGCACAAACTCTGAAATTTTCCCAAGGCCAATGGCAGCATTAGTTGAAATCATTTATGGTAACAATCAGAAGACTCAGACAGCAATGCCAGGTCCTAATTGCTTTGCTAATGGACCAACACAACCTTTATCAATGAGTGTATTGGATTCCTTAACAGTTCATACCAAAATGAGGTATTTCTTTTAGATTGAGATTTGTAAATTTAAGATAATGAGTAGCATTATTTGGGTAGATGTAGAGTGCCATTAAGATATAAATATTCTGGGGGGAGGGGGACTGAAAGTTGCATCTTTTAGCTATAGGAAGGTTGTAAAAAAAAAAAAAAAAAATTAGTAGTTTATGAGTGGTTACTATAACAACTGTGATTTTGCTGGTTATTGTTAATTCATCTCCACATATCCCTATCTTAGCCTTATCTGAGACAAGAACATCAACAGCTGACCTGATAGCTTTTCCTCCACTGCCACTGCCATTGAACTGCTGACTGTTCATGTGATTTTTTTTCATTGAAATTCAGCAAAGAATTGACAGATGATAAGATTTTTATCTGAATTCTTCATAGCTTTAACCTTTACAAATCAAAGCCGTTTGATTTATTGGAGAGGAAACAAATAATGAGAAGAAGGAAGCTTTGAAGTCCTTTTTGATGTAAAGAAGAAAATTTAAAAAAAAATCTTTTTTTTTAGTTCAGACAAGGATTATAAAGTGTGCATAGAGATCAATCAAAAATTTGAAAATGGATTGGTTGGTGTCATGCTATCTTACATCCATGTTCCAAAGATGTGGAATTTAGTCCAACACCATTGCTCCCATCCAAGTCCAACTGGCACCAAATACAGGAGGCATGGAAAGAATCCAGATTGATACAATATCCAATGTAGTAATTCCTCTTAAATGTATACTCAGATGTCATTAGGAAACATTTTGCACCTTGGTCATTACTGAAATGCAAAATTTGATGTTTTCATTGAGTGACCACTATATTTAGCTTCTTATGATTTGTTTCTCTCTGTTTTCTGATTCTGATGGAAATAATTTTTTTATTGTTACTTTGGACCATTGGTTTCTGTTTCTTTTATCTTGTTTTTAAATAAGATTGCAAAATAAACTAAAATTCCTAGATAGTGTAACTGGGCATATGCCTGTTGTATCTTCATTATTAAAATAAAAATCGAACATAAAAAAAAATGTAAATGTAATTCATTTATTGTTTAGAATACATTGAACTATTATATAAGCAAGTAATCGCACACATCAGATAGTTAATTTTTATTCTTTTATTTAAAAGACAAGACCTAATTCTGGGGTGTGGGATATTTTATTTGTTGAAAGGTCAAAAGTTACTAACAGTTAGGCCACATTAGACCACTTGTTTTGAAGCATTTTGAACCCATTCATAGTATTGAATAATAATTAGAATAAAATAATACTAATAAGATAGTAATAAAATTATAGTAAAATCTGATAATATCTATAGCATATTTTTATCTCTCAATATCATTTTGCATTAGCGACTCTTAGAACAACAAAGAAATTAAAAATTTAACATAAGAAATTATTTATGA
Source organism: Thereuonema tuberculata (assembly GCA_023159025.1). Lineage (NCBI taxonomy): Eukaryota > Metazoa > Arthropoda > Chilopoda > Scutigeromorpha > Scutigeridae > Thereuonema > Thereuonema tuberculata. Next base: position 14,426,205 of record JAFIDM010000002.1, read on the forward strand.
GTTTTTCATAGGAGCAAATAAGTTGACTCAGTATTTCTAAAATTGCTGCTTTATACCATGTTTTATTACACTTGGTAATATCCATTATATTAGATGCAATTACTGAACTAATGGAAACTTATGAAACTTATTCTGGCAATATGATAATCTTAAATGTTATTTTTATCTGTTGAAGAAGTTATCTGTTTAAGTAGCTTCTTATTAATTATTAATATTGTAATTTTGCTTGGCTTCCAAATGAAAAAATAAAGTAAGGTTACATTTTTTTCAGTTTAAAATTAATATTCTGCATTTTGTTTGTTTGTTCTGTGATTTATGTTGTAGTTGTACACATATTTGAGTATGTTGAGATAAGTCTGTAGAAAACCTTTCAAAAGGTTCATGCAGCTTGAATCCTGCTTTTTTCCCTGACCCTGTTCTAAATATCATTTTTATAATTAATAATTAATATGATTATTCATTTTTCCAAAGCAAGCAATAATAAATTTAGTTTTTTACTCAATATCTTACTTTTTTTTTCAAATTTCTCGTTACAGTTTGATTCATAATATTGTACAGCATGTCATCAAATTAGCATCAACCAAGTCCACCCTTGCATTGGCCCCAGCATTGGTCGAAACCTACAGTCGTTTATTAGTGTACATGGAAATAGAATCCTTAGGAATTAAAAGTTTTATCAGTAAGTGACGTTAAGCCTTTGTTTTTGTATAGATGGAAATATGACATGTAAGACTTGGCTACCACTTCATGATTCCACAGAATTGTCAGATGGCTAAGCACTTTATGAAAGAAATTGGTTTAAATTTATTTGGGATCTGAATCGATCATGTAAGATTATGATGGCTGTCTAGTATATCTCTCAGTTGTTTGTTAAGTTTTATATTTGGTATGGAATTAGAGAAAACTGGGAAATCCATATATCTGAAGGTTTACAAAATATAAAAGTTCATTTATTATTTTACAAGAGTCATTCAAATAAGTAATGCAACACATTTTTTTTGGCTGATATTTGATGAAAAAATGGGAAATTTTCTGTACAGCATCTTCAAACATTCCCGCACTTTCTCAAATTGTTTCATCATTCTCCGTTGTATGGCAGCACTCATTCAAGTAGCATTCAAGATGGCATCTGTGAATGAGATGTGCTCCAAACAAAGAGCAGTTATTGAATTTCTTTTGGCGTAACAGGAGACCGTGACAAAGTGCTTACAGAATGTCTACGGAGACCAGGCAGTTGATAAAAGCACTATGAGTCATTGGAGGAATCGTCTGCCATCGTCGAAAGAAGGAAAAGGGAAACTGTCTGATCTCCTGACCTCTAAAGGATGCAATCTGCGGGAAGCGATATGGCAACGATCAGGAAGTTCTTGATGCAGTAAGAACTTGGCTGAGACACAGACCAATAGAGTGGTATCGTCAAGGCATACAAGCTCTGACATCTCGGTGGCTTAAGGACCACCATGTCCTTATGTTGAAAAATAGTTTTTTGTATCTTAAAAATTGAGGAACAGGTGATGTATTTAAAACTGTAATAAAACAAATCTACTTTGAGAGGAAAAATGTGTTGCATTACTTATTGAACGACCCTCATTTTATTATTAAGCTTAAAATTACTAAATTTTGTTATTAATAATTTTTTTCTTAAATTCATTTAGATTAACTGCCACTGCTATGCAAATAAATATCTATAATAAAAATTGTGTATAATCATTTTGTAAGTTTAGTTATGATCTAGTGACAGTGACCTTTTCTCTAAAATGTGGAAGCCTAATAGTAATAGTTTGAAAAATATTGCAAAATGAAACAAATGCCTTAACTGATTCTGGTAATTCTGTGGGGAAAAAGGTGTGAACTCAAGGTTTTTTTTTTTATCTTAAATAGCGTGGTTTAGGCAGTTAAGCCTATTTTCTTTGCAGAGTGATCTGATTGCACCACCTTTGGAGTGGTTTTTTTTTCTACTGCATTTTTATTTAGCTTGATACTACAAAATTTCCATATGCAACCCTTATTTGAATCTTAATTAAAAAGAAAAGCTGCGTATAAGAGTAAGTTTGCTGCAATTTTTGAAAAAGTGAAGTTGCTGGTAAGTATTAAAGTTAAAAGATATCATTAGAGGCACTTTCTTCTAATATTATGATTCAAGTGCCTTTCACAATATTAAATTGTGAAATTTTGGCAGCTGATATCTCAGACCCTGTTGCATATTTTTGATTGAAATTTTGCATACTAGTTTGAAACATCATAATCTACAAGTGTATCAAAAATAATTAAAATCAATCTAGCCAAAATGAAAATCTGGACCTTAGAAATTTTGCAACGTTCACATCTTGTTCTTGTTTTTCTTGTTCCCCGTTAATCAACCGGATCTAGAGCCAAAACTATGGCATCTTGAATTATGGTTGACATGTCATTAGATTCGTCTCATTGTTATGAAGTGCCCTTGACGTGTATTATTTGATATCACAATTGGTTTCCGAAAAATTCTAAAAATGTGGCACCAGGACCACCTACAAGCCCACGGATAAAGTTTTAGGTTGGGGGTATAAGCTAACTAAGTTAAGAAAAACAAGAAACTTAATCATGTAGGGTGCATATTTGGTAAAGAAGGGTCAGACAACTTAGGTATATGCGTGTATGAGTTTGTTGTAGGTCTAAATTGGAAAGTTAGCCAATTGCATTTAAAGAACTCTATAGCTAATACGAGGTATTTATTCTGCTGATTCAGGATGTTTATATGCATGTACTATGCAATTCAAATTTCTTGTTTTTTCCTAATTTTTGTTCGGCCTACACTCCCAAATTAAAACTTGATCCATGGACCTTTTAGGGTTTAAACTCTTAATAAACTTGAATCATAATTCTCCTTTTTAATGTCACCCTAACTGAGCCGTTTTTGTAAATACTAATTGAATCTTGTCTAACTAGATGGTTTGTAATTATTTTTATTACAAGATGATTCATGATGTTATCAAGAAAGTAATAGATTTGACAACTATTAATACATGTTGATGCCACTAATTAAAAAAAAAAATCCTAACTAAAGATTTGAATTCTACAAAAATATCTATCAATCTTTATTTCTCACTTTCTATTCTCTTTATTAAAATAGTCTCCAAGTGATTGAACACACTTTTGCCAACTTGTAACAAGCTCATTTAATCTTTTACTGTAAAAACATTTTTTTTTTAATGGAACTCGGACTTCAAGAAATGTTTTGTTGCCTCGTGATCTGTACAGATCTTTTGTCATTGTTGTATAGATCCACTTTTCATCACATGTTGTTATCCATTCTGATTCCTCAGCAAAAGGGTTGTATAGAGATCGTAATGCTGATATTCTGGACTTCTGTCAGTTCATGCAGAACCCACTTATCCATATTTTCCCTGTTTCCAATTGCATGCAAATGGGTGGAAATACTTGATTTGCTTGTGCTACTTTTTTATCCAAGCTTACTTACTGATGTTTCTGTCTGTCGCTACTGCTTCCCTATGTGTGTGTTGTCATCAAACGATCACTTCCTTGCAGGGTATTGAAGATCCTTCTTTTCTTTTCTTTTTTTTTTTTTTATTGAAAAAATTGTTCCTCTTTAATCTGTACTCTGAAATGATAATGAGGAAAGCAGACTTGGAAGAATCAGAGATCGGTGTGAGGATTGGTGGTAGAGTTATCAACAACCTTAGATATGCAGATGATACAACTTTGTTATCAGAAACTGAGGAAGGGTTGAGACAACTTGTAGGAAAGATCAAGACCCATCTTTTCTGTGGTGTTGGAGACGACTCTTATGAATTCCATGGACAGAAAAGGTTACAAACAGGGAGGTTTTGAAACGCATGAAACCTGAAATTTCACTTGGCGCGAAGATTACAAGAATGCAGCTCAAATATTTTGGACATGTGTCACGATCTGATTCACTTGAGAATGCAATAATGTTGGGAATGATGAATGGGAAAAGAAGACGTGGCCGACCGAGGATCACCTGGATAGACACTATTAAAACAATCACAGGCCTAAGTTTAGAGCAGCTAAAAAGGAAGGCACAAGATCGGAAAGAGTGGTGAGAGATGACCCATAGAATCGCCAAGAGTCGGATAAGGCTAAATGGTTAAAAACAACAACAAAAGTGTAAAATTAAACTGATTGCGACTATAACATCCTCGAAGTTTCTCCTGATTTGTTTCCTTTCAGTTGCATTGATGGAAAGATTTTGAAGGACTAACGTAGGGAATTATGTAATTTAAATTATTTAATGTCTTTGAAAAAACAGGGTTTGTTATTTAATAATTGCATATTCTTTAAAAAAAAAATCAGATTTTATTATTTCTACTAATAAATACATTTGCTGTTATAAATTGATCCAAATACATCCAAGATCTTGTTATAGCACAACTATTTTTTTTGTAGGTCAGCTATTACCGAATGTTTTCAAAAGTCATGCTTGGGGAATACTTCATACTTTATTGGAAATGTTCAGTTACCGTCTTCATCACATCCAGCCACACTATCGAGTTCAGCTGTTAAGCCATCTTCATAGTTTGGCTGCAGTACCACAGACAAATCAGACACAACTGCATTTATGGTAAATATAATATCTATCTGAATACTTTATTTTTAGTAGATTAGACTTAATCTAAGACAAAGATTTAATGGGAGAAAATATACACTTCAGCATTTGAGCTAATTTTATTAATTTAAATGAAGCACTTAATTTTAAGAAAATGTTTTGAGTTTGTTGGTTCCCTTAAGTTAGTGTTTGATTTTGGACACAGATAAATTCTATAGACAAACACAATGTACAATGATAACAGTGTGACTTCACAAACTACAAAATGTTACAGGTACAAGATATTTCAATTTAATTATTTTTGTTATTAACTTTCTTCTAAATACAATATAAAGGAAATTGATGCTTGTAAACTTATAGAAGGTACATTGTTTACCACATGTGTATCCTGTTGTCTAGTTCCTATACAGGCATACCTCACCTTATGTCGATAATTCATTCCAAGACTAGCGACTTAAGTAAAAAAAAACAATGCAATTCAAATAATAAACGCTTTAAAGAACGACCAAACCCCCTATTAATAAACCCATAACGTCGCTAATAATATCAGCACGTAGAAATGCTATAAGTCGTTCGATTGTTCAACATTTTTACATTCTTTTTAATAAATTTATACATTTTAAATGATACTAATGTAAAGAAAAAAAAACAGAAATTTACCTGATGGGTGACATTGATGATTTTTTTAATATGTTTGCTGACCGACATAATGTAAAGTTGCATAACTGACGACAATAGTTGACTTTTATTTTATGCTATTATTATTAACAAAAAACTATGTAAGTCGAAACGACATAACACGAGGTATGACTGTATTTGAGTTTAAAAGCAATGACTAACTCTAGCTTAAGAAAGTAATAGGTTCACAGTAACTAAATTTCAGTCCCATTCAAAATTCATAAAAATAAGATCAGAGTGCAAAAATTAAAATGTTTTCTCATTCTAAAAGAATAAATGTAATTGCAACAGTATTGTTTTGTATAAATTTTCTTTTGTTTTCTTTTCACTTTTAAAAACATAACCTAAGAAGCTTTCAAAAATAAAAAAAAAAGTTTATATTACTAGTAATCAGTTCTAAGAAGCAGACTAAAAGAATTTTCAAACAAATTTTAGTGTTGAAAGTACAGCACTGAGGCTCATAACTGGCCTTGGGAGTGCCGAAGTACAACCCCAGCTTTCCCGATTTTTAAATGAACCAAAGACGTTACTCTCTGCAGAATCAGAAGAACTTAATAGGGCCCTAGTCCTGACCCTAGCAAGAGCAATTCATGTAACAGGTAAATTTCAGTAGTGATACAGACAGTCCTGAAAACACAGTTGGATCCTGAAATTCATATTTTAAAACAAAGTATTATTTTCTGTAGAGACAGTTGTAGAATCATTTTCTCTAGACAAACTTAATATTATAGTTTTAAAATCTTAAATCAACATTTGCTTGAATATAATATTATAGATAATTTTTTAAAATATTATTAACAAATATAGAATTTCAAAATAACTAATTTAAGATTTTAAACTTCATCGCATTCCATTAACAACTACAGAAATATTGAGGTCAAAAGGATAAAAAGAAATCAAATTGGCATCATAGTAGTAGTATTATTACTGCTGTTGGAGATGCAGATTTGATTAGTTTTAATTTAAATAGTTTTTCAAGTCTTTTAAGAAAAATTTCTGCCGTTCAATGACTGGTTTCTTTATTGATAGCATTCAACTTTGTTTCCATCATAATGGTTTTTAGATTTCATAAAATATTTCCTGCATGTAATATCATATTGAATGTTTGTTATATAAAGATAAATAGTCAAAAGCATTTAACCCTTTCAGTCCCACTGTTGCTTTTAAGCAACATGTATTTGTAAATGAATTTTTGCATTTAGCTTCCACACTTAACCGTTATACCCTGTTGTAGTTTGAAAATAACATGTTTCTTCTACCTATTTATATTTATTGGTGATAGATTTGTCGAATTTTTTTCATTATAGCGTTACAGTTTGGGGACGACAAAAACGCAATCAGTTCAAGGAATTTTTCCGTTTTTTCTAACTACCTTATTTTTTGGAAAAAATAAAGTATTTAATTTTTTTCTTTTAGTTACTGTTGCTAGAGAGTATAACAATCTATAAAATTTATTGGCAAGTTATAAGGCTCTTTATTTGCGTTACAATACTGTTTTGAAATACCCGTTGCTTTAAAGCAACATTGGGACCGGAAGGGCACATGACAGGAAGTCACATTTTAAGTTCTTCAGCAGCAGAATGGAGAGAAATCTCAGACCTCTCTCCTCAAATTTCAGTCGCATATTGCCTCAGCACTTACAAATGCTGGAAAAGCTAATGAAAGGAAGCGTGGAAGGCTCCCTACACCTACACAACCATGCATTCAAAGAAAACAGCTTCCATGATGGCCAGTAGATGACATTCGTTATGATGGAGTTCATCACTAGCCAGAATACAATGAAAAAAAAAGAAGATGCAAGTTCTGTCCAAATGGCTTTATTCAGTTATTATGTTGCAAATGTAAAGTGAACTTGTATCTTACGATCAGTAAAAATTATTCGTATAAATTCCATAACAAATGAACTAAACCAAAACAAAAAGAACATCATGTAAAGATATAACTACTGTTAGCATTAAATTTTTTATATAAAATTGTATTACAATATTTACAGATATCTAATTGAGGAAATGCAGTATCTTATATTATGTAAAAGTATCTATTGGCTTTATACGTACAGTAGAGCTCCAATTATCCGCGAAATTCGGTGGCAAGGGCTTCGCGGATAACCCGAAAAAAGACTAAAAATGAGGTGTAAACACGAAAAGAAATATTTCATCTTTAAAAACTACGTTTTATTGTATAAAAAACATAATATGTAAAACACTTAAAATATGTACAGTATAGCAGAAAGCTTTCTGCAGAGTAAGAGCCTGCCACTCATCCACAAATTCCGAGAAGGCCTATAGGATTACGATGTACAATAAACCTATCAGCAATTTTTGAACATCGCACTGTAAGGCCTATTGTATTTTCTCTGTTATTGGCTTGGATTAAAATTGTTTTTTTGAGATTTGTAATAAAAAAAATTTTCGCGGGTCTCGCGGGTAATCTACTGTATTATTTTATATTATTCTATCTTTCAATTTCAATTTTATTATAAATAAATTATCAATAATATATGTTTATTATATTGTCATTATATAAGTGACAAATTATTAAAATACAATAAACATTATAATTAATAAAAAAAATTAATAAGTAAATAACGTGTTTGGTATTTCATATCCTTTCAGTCCCAATGCTGCTTTAAAGCAACATGTCATATTTCTTAAACCTACTAGGGAAAATTAAAAATTTTTGTTGAAACCTCTTTAATATCATGCCTTTACAATAAAACAGATGAAAAAAAAAATTTTTGTTACAAAAAATTAATTTGGGATTCAAAGGGTTAATTATTTAATTTCAATGAAAATAAAGTCTTGCTTAATAAACTACATATGAAAAGAAATGTATTAGATGGCTGACTTTGACAACTAAGACTGAAATGAAGTTCAATCGTTAAGTGCTCGTTATGCAGGGCTTGCTGCATTATTAAAACCATATATCATAAAGTTGAAGCAAGATAATAATGGTAAATAATAACGTAAAATACTATAAATGCTGTCAATTGTAAGTTGAATACTGCCGGTGTTAATTTAACGTTAAGTTTTTATTTACTGTTGACTGAAGAACTTAATGCTACAAAAATAGTTATATGCATGCTAAGGAATTCTGAAAGCATTTAATTTTTATTTAAAATTTCTTTAAGGAATCCATTTGTTTACTTTTTTTAGTTTAAATTATGTTAAATAAAAATAAAAGAAAGAAAAAGAAAAATGTTCAAGATCATAGTTTCAAAAATAAGGTTACATTTGCAAAACATTTACTTGTTTGCTGATTGTGTATCTGTGCTGTAATCTTTGTCTACACACTTCTGTGACTTGCATGTAGGCTGCACGCCATCTGTTTCAGGTTCAGAGACCCTCAGTCCTAATTGGTTTAAGGAAATTTTATCAACCATAATGCAGAATACACCACACAGTTGGTCATCTTTTGCACTCGCATGCTTCCCACCAGCTCTGGCAGATTTCTTCCAGCAATACACAGTACCCAAAGAAAACAAAGCCCAGCTGAAACAGAGAGTGGAAGAAGAATATCGAAAATGGAAGAGTAAGTGCAATTTAATGTGGGTTTCATAACCTTTTAAAAAGGAATACTTATATCAAAAATAATATTTGTAACTTTGGTAAATTTTAGTAATTAATCTGAAATATTAATTTGAAATGTTAAAAGATGTTATTTTAATTAATTACAGAAAGTCACACAAACTTAACTATATTTTTGAAATACAGTATTCTATATGCATACAATACAAATAGATGTAATTATGTAGTGGTTGAGATTAAAGTTCACATTTTTTTTAAAAAAATTGTTTCAAAATTAACTAAAAAAATATTGGCCGATAAAAATTAACTTTTTTGTCAGCCTATATATTTTTTTAAAAAA
>JAFIDM010000002.1:14435413-14493924 GCA_023159025.1 Thereuonema tuberculata
ATATATATATATATATATATATAACAAATTTACTCTTTTAAAAAATAGTTACACAGTGTAAACGTTCACCCAAACAAACACAAAAAATCACGTTTAATCACTGGCATTTTCTTAGGCAAGACGGGCCTCAACCAGGGGCCTAAGTGTTGCTAAGGTATTGACGTAAAATGTTCGCAGTGCCAATGATGGCTGTCTTTTGTAATTCAGCTGTTGTTATTGCTGGTGCTCCAAATCTGGTGTAATAGTCCATAACATAAGAAAGGAGAAAGGCACATTTAAAACTTCCTCTAAACCAAACATTGCCAACAACTTATCAAATAATAGGCTAATATAGGAATGTACTCTGAATATCCTTTTACAGTATGGCTTTTCTACAGTATGTAGAAAGTAACACCTCTGCTTTAACTATTCTTTTGTAAATATTAAGTTGTTATGATTTATGTATTTACAGGATGGCCCAAAACAAACAGTACTAAAACACGGTGCCACATCCCTCCAGCACAATGCTTCAGAACCATGACTCAGTGCAAACACAATATGCTGTAGGACATTCCATTGCCATGGCTGTTACTGAACATGTGATAATGGTGCTCACAACAGAGGAAAAGGTGTTTATTGGGGAGCAATATAATCGCTCATACGGAGTAGGCCGTAATAATGGTCCTAGTATACAGTTAGTGAAGGTGTTGTTTGCGCAGCAGTTTCGCAAACGTGCACCCAGTAACAGCATCATCCTAGCAGTAATTAACAAGTTTAGACGAATCAGTAGTGTATTGACACAGCGCTGAGAATGTACAGGGCGTCCCAGAACTGTAACAACCAATAACAAGCAAGGGCATGTACTGGATCAAGTGTTGCAGTCGCCACGGTGTAGTCAACAGAAAACAGTCTCGAAGCTTGGCATGTCACGAACAAAGAAACCTGAAGGGTCTCGGAGCATTCTCCTATACACCCAGACTGCACATTAGCTCAGAGAGGGCAATAAGGAGGCTCTGAAACTGTACTGTGCCCGTCTTCTCGCCATGACCTATGAAATCCCGGAGTTCATGAATAATATTTGGTTCTCCGATGAGGCGCATATTCATGTTACAGGTCACATTAATCGACGAACCGGCTCATAAGCTTTGCCTGTATTGTGTTTCAGTACTGTTTGTTTTGGGCCATCCTTTATTTATTTATTTACTTTATTTTATTTTGTAAAATATATATTAGTTCAAGAAGAAATTGATAAAAGACAGTATTTAAATCTGAATGGATTAAATATATTATCTGGGCACAATCATGAAAGTAAAAGTAAAGATTTCAATGAAGATATAAAGGACTTCTAAATGGATTTTTTTTCGGGTTAACTAAATACATATATGTATATATGTACTGTAGATATCGAACAGGCAAAACTCGAAGCCATCTTATATTATATCAGTAATTTTGTTGTTGTTTTTAGATTTTAGGATATTTAGTTGTAATTTTGTTGTTAGTTTTTGAATATAAAAGAGCAAAGTCTTGGAATATTGCATTTTTGTTTTCTAAATTCTTTCTAAATTTGGCTGCTGGCGACCTGAGGATAAATTAGCTGTATCTTCACAGAAACAGTGATATGGTCTTTGTATTGGCGTTTTTCAAATTCCACATCACTGTCCGGCTTTATATATATAGATATTTTTCTGTTAATTTGTTTCAGTATTAAAAAAAAAAATAATCATGTCATTCGTATTATTCCTGAAAATAATAATTGATATATCTTCTGTCTATATTTTATAGGTATGAGCAATGAAAATGACATCATAGCACATTTTTCACTTCAAGGAACTCCACCATTGTTTCTATGGTATGTGTTTTATTATGTACATATATCTGATTTTCATTCTTCTCTTTATAATTTTCTTGAACAGTTTCACTTTCATGTAAATGATTAACATGTCAAAAGTTTAATATATTATTTTGTTTCTACTATGGAGTTATTATCGAAAAGCTTTAGTAAGCAACATCAAATAATTTACAATTCCATGACTTAGTTCTTGAAGCTCCTTCATCAATATTTCTTCCATATGACTCATTGCTGAGAGAAGAAAAAGAAGAAATATGAGCTTTTTTTTAAAAAAGGATATTGATGTAGAATAACCTATAATATTAAAAAACAATATAAACAGAATATTAAAACTTAATAAATAACATAAACATTATAAATTCCTGAAGGTCTTCCTTGGAAATCTATATTTAATATGAAAGTATCACATTATTCTTATTGTAATAATATATTGGCCTTTTGGATCTGATATAGAATCCTGATACTGAGATTCAGGCTTTTGTAACTTGTAAGATTACTTCATTATTTGTTTGTTCTCTTCACATTAGATCAAAATTTAATATTAGGTAGAAACTAATTTTTAAAATTTTTTTTTCCCCAACAGTTTACTGTGGAAAATGTTGTTAGAAAACGATCGCATCAACCCCATTGCTTATAAGTATGTTTTGTTTTTAATTGTTTTTACCCTAATTTACTTAAATTTCGTTCATTTAATGAAGCATATAACTTGAAATATAAGATGTGTATTGGTAACCTAAAGTTGTAAAATGATCTTTTGTTTAGGGTGCTGGAACGTGTTGGAGCCAGGGCCTTGTCAGCTCATTTGCGAACTTTTGCAGACTTCCTGGTATTTGAATTTGCCAATTCTGTAGGGGGACAACATGTTAATAAGGTATTTCTGTTTATTCTTCTTTTTTTTTTTTTGTAATATTCTTGAATTTTAAAGGGAAGGTTTTTTTTTTTTTTTTTTGATCTTATCAAAATGGTAGATGTTAATAGACATATCTTTAACATATTTAAAGATCTGTATTAGAACAAATTAATCATTTTAATTTTTTATGGAATCATATTTCTTATGATATGTAAAGTAGGATCTAGTTAATTCATAAATTTAACTTTAATAAATGCCATATTGTTAAGCACTGCTCAGATTGACTTGTGTAAATTCAGTTGACGAACTGTCAGAAACTCCTCTAAATTTCTGCTATCATTGAGAAATATCCTTTGTTGTTTCTGTTCTTATTAATTATTATTATTATTTTTTTTAATCTGATCTATTATTTTAAGGATAAAAACAGATCATTGTCAAACCTATAAGTGGAACTTTGATAATTTCTTTGCTCAAGAATCTAAATGTGTTGTATTTTCTTCTTCTTTTTTTTTTTTAACTAACAAAACTTTGTACAAATATTAAAGTTTGTGTCGAACTTGATCTTAATGTTCCTTGTCCATAGATGAAGAATCAGGATAGTTTTTGTGAAAGCCTAACTAATTCACTTATATTGTCTGGCAAAAGTAAAAATAGCTAAAATATTAGTTTTGGTCATAATTTCTGAGGAATTTTCTTTGTGCTACTGAATAAGTTTGACTTTTTAACCCTGTTAATTTCTTTAACCTATTATGCCTTAATTATTATAGTTGTCTTTTAAGAATAAGTGATCTCAGGTTAAATTACATAAAGCTTTATGCAATTTAAAAGTTTTAATATATACTAGTGGAATTACAAATATAATTGATCTCAACTAAATACTGTTTTGGCCATTCAGGCCAAAAGCCTTGTGGTCAAGGTTGCGACCTGCCAATGTGTCTGAACCTGACTTTGAATCCTGGCACCGGCTTAGATGTTGACCATGTTTCCTGTGTTTGTCTGCTTCTTCTTTTTTCTCTTCAGTTTTTGAAGCCTTTCCATAATGGTTTCTTGAGAAAGACAAGGAAAATCCTCTCAGTATCTATTCCAAGATGAGAAGGAAAACTTGACCCTACGCTCATTTATTGGGACCTTGTATAGTATTTGCCCCACAGTATTTCCATGAATCACTCCATGGTGGCATATCCTATCAGAGAAGGCACTTCAATCCAAATATTGTTTCATATTGGGGAAAAAAAAAAATCCAAAACTCATTTCACCCACCGTAAAATGCGATTGTGTATTGTAAGATGTCCATTATATTGTAATGATTCAAAATATACAGTATGTTGGTGTAATTGAATGTTTTTTCCTTTAGTGCATAGATGCCTTGAATGATCTCATCTGGACGTGCAACATCATCACTTTGGACAGACTAGTCTTATGTTTGGTAACTATTGCTTTAATTTTTTTTTCCCATTAATTATTATCTTAACTTTTTCAGAAACCTTTTAAATAACAAATCTTTTCATTTGACACCACTATAGAATTCCATTTTGATCATTAGAGTACTAGATGGTTGACCATTGGGAAAATATTAAATGTGGAAGCAAATTCACACTCAAGAAAAAATGGTTGAAGCTACTTTATAATAAAAGTTCATAATGTAAATAGCAGTTAAGGTGCTAATATCGCCAAAACCTTGGAGGAATAAACATGAAAAGTTAGAATAATTTTGATTAATCAGAAAACAGTTATTCAATTAAATTTTTGTAACAATTGAGGAATACAATAAAAGTTAAAATTTCATAAAGCAAAACTATCATATCTGTTTTATTAACGAAGAGTTATATATATATTTCTATTGTGCTGTTACTATAATTAACATGTTACTCCATTTACCAAATCAGTGATAATTCTATTTTACTTATTACGTAACACTTGAAGTGGGTAATTTATTTCCTCCTGCAGATAAATATGTTTTATTCTTCTTTTATAATTTTACAAACCTATTTTTACTTTTGTCTATTATCAGTTGGACGCTTTCGAATCAAGGGAAGGGAGCAGAAATTTTCTATGACTAATTGGGAAGTTAATGAATGAATTAGAAACGCTACATAATTTAAAAATTTGGGTATTTGCTTAATGAAGTTCTTAAGATGAGATGCATCACACTTTTTGATTTGTCAATTCAGATTCATTTCCTGTTTTACAATTCATTTCTTTTTTGTTTATTTTTATCTAAAAAAATGCTTTCCTTCAGTTTGATTTTGTTCTTTACAGTAAACTCTTTTCAACCAGAACAAGCTGGAGACCTTTATTTTTAATCCTATCTCTTGATTTACTTCCTTATTATTATTACATGGCTGTAGTATTATTAATGCTATTAATGGATATAAAAATGGAAGTTACAATTGCATGAACTGTTTTTTACTATATGTTATTTTAGGCTTCTGAAAGACGCCTTATATCCCCGGTTTGTCTGTCTCTCTGTGGACACATATCCCACAATGCTTCACAGCGCTTCTGTTAGCTCAGTTGGTTAGAACGTCGTGCTAATGATGCGAAGGTCGTGGGTTCGATCCCCTCATGGGCCATTTTTATTCTTCAATTTTTTCTCCCCATTTTAAATCTTTTCACAGTTTCTCAACTTACTACATTATGAGATATTGGTTATGTAATCCTTTAGAATTGCGATTTTGATAACTACTTTATTTTCTCTAAAATTAGTATCTTGTTTTATAAAGTAGATACTTAGGAAGCGACTGTTTTAGGATTTCTTGAATGTTGTAGGTGTCCTGTTAGCACAGTTGGTTAGATACTAATAACGCGAAGATCGTGGATTCGATCCCCTCATGGGCAATTCTTATTCTTCATTTTTTTCTCCCCATTTTAAATCTTTTCACAGTTTCTCAACTTAAGTTTTTTTGTTTGTTTTTTAAATCATTATTAGGAATTCAGTGTATTAACAAAGTTTGAGTTAAGAATGACGATTATTCCATATAAATAGGTGTGGGTAAGATAGCATGGGGTTGCAAAGAGACTCGCGAACACATTTTCTAGACCACCCCGGCGCAGTCTATTCTAAAGTAAGAGGACTCAGAAGCCATTGTGAAGCACTGTGATTGGTTTACTATTCGCTATCCCTACCTTGTTTACATTGAGAAACATCAATTTAAAAATACTTTTTTTTTTTTAAAAGCGATAGAGCTGAAGTGCAATTAACCTTAATTTTTAATTTAACCAAAAATAAAACAAAATGTATTTTGGTCATGCTTAGATATTTACACAATTTTAAAAGAATTAAATTCCTGAATTTTATCATTATAAAAAATTTTAAAATATAAATACTTTTAAAATTTGCTAAGTTGAATAAATAAGTTGAATTTTGCTAATAATTAAGTTGAATTATTTTATCATGTTTGTTTAAATTTCTGTTCACTTGTGAGCTCAACTTACATTTCTTTTTCCAACTTTTTCTAGGCATTAAGAAGTTTCGAAGGAAATGAAGCACAAGTTTGCTTCTTTATCATTCAGTTGCTGCTGTTAAAACCAAATGATTTCCGTAGTAGAGTCAGCGAATTTGTGAAAGAGGTATGTTGCTTTACATATACTCTAGCTGGGTTAGTGGAAAGAAATCTAAAGTTATTTTTAACCTGTCAGTTTTCTTTGAAAATTATATTCTATCTTGATAGTAATAGAGATTTTCAGTCTCCTTGAACTATTTGAAATAATAAACTGTATTTGCCATAAACTGATTTAGTAATGATTGAATCTAAGAATTTCAGTAATTCATTTAGCATTCCAGTTATCTCTTTTTTATGTAGGAGTTTTTTACAGTTTGAGCTACAATTTGGCAGCTTACATGTTGGATGCAACTAAATCAACTGATACCAATCCTCGTTACTTCTTTTTACATTCTTACTAAAACTAAGTTTCTAAGGGACATTTTTACTAAAAATTTTGTGTACTACTAGATCAGTGAGATACACATAAGATACTCCTTAAATGTCTTGCTTTAATCACAACAATGATATTTCATTTTCTTTAACAGAAAACTTCTTCAGGTTGAATAAAAATGTATCATAACAAATTCAGTTGAGGAAGAAGAAAGAGATTTCTTGACCTCAGTTATTCAACCTGAAGAAGTTTTCTGTTAAAGGAAATGAAATATCGTTGTTGTTGTGATTAAAGAAGACATTTGAGGAGTATCTCATATGTATCTCATGATTAAACAAAGTATATAGATTAGGAACTACTAGCTCAGTGATTGTGTTATTTAAAGGGATTGGGGAAGTGGAACTTGCTGAAGGCTTCTTCCACAATGAAGGTAGTTGCTCATGCCCAAATCACACCAGCATATTTTTCATTATTGTTTACATCATTGACCCTATCATTGACGATCTATGATCGTGTGATTTGCCTCTGTTGACCATTTTCATCATTGATTTCAATGATGAAAAAATTTAGGAACTGCTCTATCCGATCGTTGTTTTCAATGATGGTAATTAATGAAAGCTCCAATCAGAACCGACGAGCTCGAGAGCGAAGAAGCCAACTGGTGCCATTTTGGCCACTGTTTCGATTGAATCGGAAGGCTATTATAAATTAAGTATCACAGTGAGGAGATTATCTTTCGATTACTGAAATAAATTAATTCTATGCGTCAGAATGTGCAGATGTCTACTTTTTAAAGAGAGATTTCATTTCTTCTTGAGCTAAGTTACGGTCGCAGAGGTTTGAGATTGCCGTCACTGTTCATTTCGCTTTCGCTTAAATAGCAGAGATGCTTGAATACAATATACAATTAGTTTCGAACAGATTGACAGCTTGCTAAAAGTCATTTCAAATTCTACTGAAATTGCGTTGCCAAAACATGATTTGAACCTCTAAAAAAAGATTAAACACCATCTTTTCGTAACTGGGAAAATTTTGCCAGAACCTTCGAGCTCACTCTGATTGGCTAGCACTCTGCCAATCATTTGAACTGTTTCATCATATTTCGTCCGTACGGTGGAAAGCAAGGACGGGGAACACTTCACTGAAAACAATGATCATTTCAGTGAAGCAAATCAATGATGAAAAAATATGCTGGTGTGATTTGGGCATCACCAATCAGTGGTCCATTTGCTTTAAAAGACAATAGTCAGAGGAAGCGAAGTCCAGTAAATATGAATAATGCACATAAACCACCTACACACAAGGCTTTTAATCATGCCAATGGTTGTAAGGATAATTGTTGTATTTGAATACAGTCAGCAGCATCGATATCATGTTTCATGAAGGTTCTAGACTCCTCTGGGCAGTGATTGACTGTTGTTTATTCTGGTGTAGGGAGGGAATATCTCATTTTCCCCATTTCATCTTAAAACCAAAACAATAAATGCATAAGGACATGCTGCAAATTTTACATTTTTGTTGTATTAGGATTGGTGAATATGATGTCTCAGTCGAAAGATATTTGATTCAGCATTAAACTGTAAAGAGCTAGAATTAATAAGGGAATGTTCAATGGAAAATAACAATGTATAACAGTTGACTGACTTTCAGAAGGGATGAATTACAGGGTTCCAAGTTTTATTGAAGGAAAGTTTGTAATTCAAATAATATTGTTTTAGTTACTAATTTAATTTTTGTTTTTATCTAGAACTCTCCGGAACACTGGAAACAGTCAAACTGGCATGAAAAGCATTTGAGTTTCCATAGGGTAAGTAAAAATGCTGATTAATTAATAGATCAGACACGAAGATATAGATTAAAATTTTGGATCAGATGCCTTTATTTGGATTTTATAACTTTCTATATTTTTTAAAAATGATATAAACTTTTCGTTGACTCCTTGACAAAAAAAGTTGAAGTATCATGAAGAAAACATCCAATTTGAATGAAGCCCCTTATGAAACTACCTTCCTATTAAACATGCAAAATGATTAAAGTTTAGTTGTCAAGAAATCCCTATCAACTCCATGACTGACTGGAAGTGCCCATCATGTGTTCCATATAAGGGCCCTCGGAATCTTACTAGACACATTCTGCTTCATTGAACATTTACTTTTGCATCAGTCACCATCAGTTGTATCTCGATGATTTGCTCAAAGATCCTACAAAATTGCAGGACTTGAAGAGAGGCTACATTGTGGGTCTGCGAGAAGCTGGCTGGTAATGCAGATAAATCGCTCATCGTCTGGATTGTAGTGATGCGTCTATGGGAAGGTACTAGAATCAATGGTTACATGAGGGCATTCATTTATGTTGCCAAGGCTCTGGTCAACCCAACAGTACCACTGTTAGAAACAGTCTAACTGCTCTGACTGCTTCACTTTACAACATCCAGAGAGATGTGGCATCCTGTATGCAGTAACTGCTATCTATTTGCATTATTGGTAGACAAATTGCAGACATTGAGCTTCATTCCTTTACAAGGCCTTAACAACCCTGCACTGGAGGTTCCATCGAGAATGGTCCTGAGAGACATGTATGCTCTCAAATGCTCTCGTATTGTGTTTAGTGATGAGTCCTGCTTCTGCCTTGCAGCAGATGATCATCGCATCCGCATATGGAGGACTAGGCAGAACTCAAATTCTGGCAGTATTGTAGACATACACACATCCATTACAGCTGGTGTAAAGGCATGGGGAACCTCTTCATATGACAACAAACAGTGATTCGAGATAGTCTAAGTGACAGTGATATGTGCAGGAGATCCTGTAGCCTATTGTTTTGTCCTTTGTGTCATGACTACCAACAGCAAATTTCTAACAGATAATATATGTCCACACACTGCATACAATTCCCAAAAGTGCCTCCAAGTAATTCAAACTCTTCCTTACCCAGCCAAGTCCCCAGAGTTGTTTCATATCAAGCATGTCTGGGACATGCATCCATCGATGACATTGGAAGCTTCCTTCAAGGTGCTTTGATTTTTTTTTTTGGTCATCACAGTGTGTGTATGTGTATTTTTATATATGTACACTGTCTGGCCACTTTATTAGATATATCTACCTAGTAGCATGTTGGGCCTCCTTTAGCCCTCAAAACAGTCTGAATTTGTCGAGGCATGGATTCCACAAGATGCTGAAAACGTTGTTGAGGTATTGTGTACCATGCAGACATGAGTGTGTCACGCAGTTCCTGAAGATTTGATGGAGGTGTAGGCCTGGAGTGAACAGCCCGTTCCAGCTCATCCCACAAATTTTCAATCAGGCTGAGATCTGGGGACTGAGCGGGCCACTGCATCAAGGAAAAGTCATTGTCATGTTCCTCAAACCATCTCATTGTGATGTGGGCTTTGTGCACCGGTGCATTATCCTGCTGGAAGAAGCCATCTGCATGAGGATAAACTGTTAACCTGTACCATTGCAATTGGTCAGCTACGATGTTGTCTTGCATCCTGACGTGACTCTAGAGGTATCAATGGACCCAACATGTGCCAGGAAAACATCCCCCACACCATGAGACTGCCCATACTGTTTGTGCACACAGTAGGGGCGTACTTGATAAAGTGGCAGGGCAGTGTATATCCTTGGCAAACTGAGGGGTTGGTAGGTTTGTATTCCCCCTCTTGCATTCAAAAATGGGAAAAAAATCTAGGATTTTGGACCTGTTTTTTTTTTTTTTCCATCCCTTTTTTTTTTTTACCCCCCTTCCCCCCCCCCCCCCCCCTTTCAAAATCCTTGGTATTCCTATGATTGATATATATAAACACACTACTGGACAGAGAAAGTGAAACACCCAGAAAGCAATGCCACAGCAACAAAATATTTTGCTCATAGATAGTACCCAAGGATCTGTGTATGTGATCGTAGTGACGCATGAATAACGTCCACAGGAGCACATGATATAGAGGGCTGTACTTGTTACACAAGTGGAGATAAAACACCACTGCACAGGCAGCGAGACCACAGCTGATGCTATTATCGAGTACATGTGATCACAGAGGATAGCAGGCATGTACATCAAGCACAATATCAGCATTGGGATCCGTTTGAACAGGGTCGTATAGTGGATCTGCATGAGGCCAGTTGGTCGGTTCGGTGAATAGCCCATCATATAACACAGTGTATTGCTGCATGGACACAGGAAGAGTGTATGTCATGTAGTCAAGGTTCTGGTGCTCGTCATTGTCATTTGTGCACTGGCACATTATCCTGCTGGAAGTAGCCATCTGCTTGAGGATAACTGTTAACATGTACGGTTGCACTTGGTCAGCTACGATGTTTAGGTACGCTCTAGCATCCTGACGTGTCTTTAGAGGTATCAATGGACCCAACGTGTGCCACGAAAATATCCTCCACACCATGACACTGCCCCACCGGCTTGAAGAGTTGTTGTAAGACACAGCATTTGTGTGCATAGCAGGACACAAATAATAAAGTGGCCGGACAGTGTATATATACAGTGAATATAGACATGCACACACTCAAATCTTGATTTTAAGATCAGATTTTGTTTAAATACTTGCCACTCTTTAAGAGTAAATGTCAGTGCCAGTTTCTTCTATTATATTTCTTATTTCAGATTATTACTGTTCTTTCAGTTGTGAATTCTTCAGTCACAGTCAGTTGTGAATTTTGGTTTTTGCTTTATATTTTTTTTTTTTTTTTTTGTATTCATTCTTTGAGATTGTTCATTAGTTCTGTTTTTTTTTTATTAGATAAACATACAATTTTGATTGAAAATGTAACTTTTTAATTATCGAGTTTTTGCACTTGATCATTTCTTTGAAATTTGCTTTTTAATTTAATAATAGTAGATCATTGTGTGTTGATATTGTCAAGTTCATTAATGCCTCAATTTTGATTTACTTATTCTCATTATGAATTTTTTATTTTGATTGTGAATCACTAGCATACAATGATCTTCTCAGGTATGAGATGCACCCTAGATAAATAAAGAAGATAAAATGCCATTTTTTCCAGTGAATATAAAACCATATCTCATGGCTCAACTGATAGATAGATTGGGTTAACAAAAATTGATCAAAACTAACATGCTTTGATGTACTCTATTCTGACTGTTCAAATGTCATTAGCAGAGTTTTCAAATGCATCACAAAATGACAGAACCTTTTCCATTGGAAAATCGTGCCCAATATATCTGGTACAAAATACAACACAAGTTTTGGCTCACAACTACTGCATTGTTCCTTGTTGTAACTCGTAAAGTATACAATGATGAAAATTAACATCATCATCCTTGATCTATGAATTAAGGAGTTCCTTTAACTAAGCTGAAAGACATTCACCAAACAAATCACATAACAAAAGCAATGTCTTCACTCTCAAAAAAATTTCTTAAGAAAAATAGAAAATTCTCTTAAGCTAATCATATTTCATGGTGGGCCGTGCTGGCGTGGTCGTGCGGTCTCGGCGGCCAGCCGTGGCGACTAGTGCGCCAGTACCTGGGTTCGAATCCCGGCAGTGGCATGGCTGTTCCCTTTCTTTCTTCTGTGTTTCATCTGTTTCTGCGGGTATAGCGTGAGCTGCCTCCTATGGCGTACCCTGGGCAACGTTACGACGGATAAATGCTCACATTTCTCGCCCCTTGTTGAGGCCAAAAAGATTCACTTCTAAGAGCCCGGGCGTTGGCAAAAAAAAAAATATATATTTCATGGTGGGTTTGGAAGGGATTGTGCATTTTGTAGCGTTGAAGTTAGGAAGAAAATGTGCCAAAAATACAGTTTGGTCTTTTGTAGTTGGGATTAAAACTAAAAAAATTAAATATATACTGTGTGTTTATGAAAGGCAGAGCTACCACTGCCAGACGATTTTACTCCGCAGAGGGGTGATACGCTGAGATGGGTACTTTCCTAAGAAATTCTTTTGGACATTTTTGCTTTTAAGAAAAAAATAATGTGGAGCATTTTTGCAATAGTATTTATTCTTTCCCGAAAAGCACAAATAGAACGCAGCTACTAGTAAACTAACACTATAAAAAGTAAACATCCCATCTTTGTTTCTCCTCACCCCTATTTTGAAGAAATCGAAGGAGACGCATGCGCAAAAGCGTTGAAGGCTCTCGTAAACAAAACCGAACAGTATATATATAATTTAAAAGTAAAAAAAGGAAGTAAATTTTTCAGAAACAAAAAAAAAATCAACTTTCTGTAAAATGTGTCTTTTTATAGAAATCGTCATTATTATTATTATTATTATTATTATTATTATATCGTAAAAGTTTCAAACAATGGGTTTCCCCGGCAAAGACAGCATGGCAGGTCAAGGACCAAAGCACATATTGCCAAATGTAAAAAAAAAAAAAAAAGTGTGGAAGAATAGAATAGTTAGGGATGTGTGGTTGTTATTATTATTATTATTATTATTATTACTAAGTGTCTTGTTATCTTCCAAAATAAAACAGCTACTCCCTAATACTTAATCTTGTTCCAAATTGTGTAAACTACGGCTTCACGTTTATAATTATAATTGTAGGTGACATAAAACA
The DNA here is from genome assembly GCA_023159025.1 of Thereuonema tuberculata. Lineage (NCBI taxonomy): Eukaryota > Metazoa > Arthropoda > Chilopoda > Scutigeromorpha > Scutigeridae > Thereuonema > Thereuonema tuberculata. The sequence continues at coordinate 14,448,511 of JAFIDM010000002.1, forward strand.
TTTAGATGATTTTGCAAAAGAAAAATGAGAAGAAATATTTCCACAAGGGTTAAAACATTTCTAAGAAATGTAAGTCTTTGCTTTTGCACAGGAAAAAAAAAATATTTTTTTTCTTCAGATAAAAATAGCAACAACATTGAATTTTGTGTTACATTTTCCAAATGGCAGTTGTAACAAAGACTTCTTAAGATATTTTGTTACCTAATAAAAACTATCATTACTCCAAATTTCAAACTTGTATTAGAAAAAATAGTGTGTTAAAATTTGTTGTCATGTTTGTTGTTAAGTTTCTCCACTGTTTGTTACATTTTCTCTCAATCATTTTATTCTGTTTACAGAAATTCCCAGAGAAATTTTATAATGAAGGACTACAAGATCATGGAAGCCAGAGCAGTCAGTATCAGTATTTACCTGTCTATTTTGGGAATGTGTGTCTGCGATTTCTTCCTGTAAGTTTTTAATGTCATTTTTTAAGTTATTACCTAAATCATTCTTTATTTATTTATTTTTTAGCCCTTCATCAACATTAGTTTACTGGGCTTTCTGTAAATTGTCAATAAAGTTTCTATTGTACTATAAAAGTATAAAAGTTATTGTACAAATTATGTTATTCATCTGGAAATGTGTCAGCTTCTCCTAATACCAACAAGCCACTGAATAAGAGAAATACAGACAGTTTACATTAAGAAATGGATGTTGAAGATTATTTTTCAATCCCTTGTTTCTTTAGTAATTATAATTCAATTGGTAATGAACAATGGGGCAAACATCAGTAGAATTGGAGATAACTTGCTGCCACCAAATAAAATGTCTGCAGTTTAGGCAACTTGTCACTAAACAACTTGAGTATAATTGTAATCTCCAATAATAAACATTTCATCTGATTTTACTTTCCAGAGCTTCAAAGTGACAGCTCTTGGTAGTTTTAATAAATATTTCATTGAGATGCCGTGAATTATATGGTGACGTATAGCAGTTTTATATTAAGTATAATGATAGATTTAATCATAAACAAAAAAATTATGAACCTCTTTACATGTCAACCACAAAAAATTCATAAACTACATATTATTTAATAAAAATCTTTGACAGTCATTTATCATTTGTTGAATTTTAGTTTAATTGATTTTCCTTTTAAACTTTTTCATTTCATTGATTAAGAAATCCATTCTTATAGTGGGGTGGGAGAGTTGAAAATTATGCCTACATATTTCAAATCTGGCAACCAATGTGCCCCTTTGGAATCAGATAGTACATGGGTAGACGAGTCTAAAAAGCCCGGGACACAAATTTTCCTGGCCCTCTAGCAGATTTGGCAGCTCATAAACCGGAAGTAAAGTGTTTAGCACTAATTCGGAAAATGTATAAACGATTCTGGTTAAACTAAGCCTCCTAAAGCAAAATATACATAAGTATGAACCCCCAAATGTGGCTATAAAACCTTCATTTCAGTGTTAAAATCAGTGATTTGAGGCACACTTAAGGCTTAAATGTAACGTAAGTTTAAAACATAAATACAAGAATGAGAAAGAAACGAATTTACAATACAATATTATTCCAGTTTAATATCCAAAATCAATAATATCCTATATGTAGTCAAATACACTAATATCGTAATACACTAATATAATGTCGGCCACAATACCGAAATATAATATCTTGCTGTCTTATATAATAACATCCAAATGATTGAAATTCAGTTTTGATTACCAATCACTGTCGGAGCACTGTCCATCCCATATACAAAGTTTGGTACATCGTAGTCTCAATTTAACACATTTACAAGAAGTGCATCACTTGTGGCATGTACAAGAGGTTAGTTCCACACAGTGTTTTGACACTTCTGGAAATGTTGTCCACACAGGTCGGTATGATCCTCCCGAAGTTTCTAACCATCCCCAATTGCTTGGTGAAGGTATTGTGTATTTTGCATCGAGGCTGTTGTTCCAAATTCTTGCTTGGAGAGTAGCTCGTTTGATGTGTTGTATTAAAGCATCTGCTGTAGGAGATATATTTTCGATTGCTCGATTCTTTCTTGTAAATAACACTCGTCTGCAGTCATTGATGCTCTGAAGATCTGATGCTTGATCATAAAGTAGAATAACAAATCGCTGCAACAGATCATGACATTCATCATCAATATCAGAGGTGCTTGTACAGAGCTGATGCCACACACAATCAATTTCATGAAATGACATCCAGGCCTTCCAAGCTGTCTTCTTGCCAATGCCACAAAATGTCGAAACTGTATCGCAACCAGTTACAGCATGAAAGGTCAACAAATTTCTGCAAATTCCCGGTGAGAGTTTTGCGCAAATCTCATGAATTGGAATGAATTTCGTGTATTTCCCACAACCATACTTAATCCATAGTTATGCAATATCTTGTATTTGTGAGAATAGTGATATTGAAATAACCACTACATCCGAGTCCACAGTTCGTATTAAAATGTGAGTAATGTCCACTTTCTACTGCATGCTTAACATGGAGAAGTAGGCGGTCCTCAGCTTCTTCGTGTTAGGAGGGAGAAATGCTAGCTACATCCATACTTGTTGACGTGATGACCCGGTCATCATAAGTACAGACAACATGTTTTCCTGGATACTCATTTCCCACCATTTTCTTAGCTAGCAATTGGAACAATTGTGTCTTGTTTTCGTTAACACACAGGAATTGCTTAAATTGCTTTGGAATTGCAGTAGAGACTGCGACTTTAATAGTTATGGCACTTCCTCTTGATTCTCGGGTATCTGCCTTCAAACTGTTTCTAGTATATCTGTCGAATACATATCTACTCGTGAAGTATTCTTCAGTTGATTATTGTAGTATGGTTTGAAAACATTTTCAAAGTATCCTGAAAATGTTTTGGCAATACCAGGATTCAGCATGTGGATTACGGCTGCTCCATCAAATATTTTAGCAGTTACACTTGGTTGGCTGTTATTAAAGCTAATGTCATATTTTGTTTGAATGCAATCTATAATATCCCACTTGTTGGTTGTTTTCGGAGTTTGCCATCATCTGAAATAGATGGTGGATACATTTGATTTTCATGGGAAAAGAAATCATCAATGTTCCCATCCCGTGCTTCAGATGAGACATCCATTCTGCAGAACAAGTTGGAGTCTTTACGCAAGTTAGTAATCTTGGACTTTGCCTTATCGGTTTTTCTTGTTGTAGTCTTCAAGATGTGAATATTGCTCCGAGGAATAATTTCATGAATTGAATTTCGAACTTTATCGAGACGGAACATAACATATTCATCATACTGCTTAAAACCTATAGGCAATGCTTCCGTAACACACTTTGACAGCTTCGACACTTGGAATTATTTTGGTGCTCCCTATTGACACCAAATCAGTTTCTTGGAACGGATTTTCTTCTGAACAAGACGGTAATCATTTCTTTGGCATGGGCCAAGAACCTTTTCTGAAATGCATGCTTTTCCGCCCCCGATATTGTCATCTTTTAAATTTGATTTCTCTTCAAATTCCTCAATTAAATAACTGATCCTAGGACCTGCTACCATCCACTTAAGCCAAGCATTTTCACTATCAAGGAATCCGATAGCTATCAAGGATTCCGATAGCTCCACCTTCACCCTTTATCACTTTGTTATTGTGTTCATGAAGCTGATTGTCATATATTGCATTAAATGGTGTAGCAGTTTTGGTGCTTGTAAACTTGCCACGAAGAAATTCAGCATGTATATCAGGTTTTCTGGAAGGTCCTGTAGAGTGCGTACAAATACTGGCAACCAAAAAGAATAGTGGAAAGCGTCCAATGCAAATGTCCACGGACATAACTGAGTCAAAGTATCCACGAACATTGTAAAGTTAGATGTAAGAATACTCAATATAAGTTGGACTAAAAGGGACTCAAGTTCGATGACTGTTTTCCAGTATTGGAACTGAGGACATTCAGATGTTATCCGCAAAATCCACAGTTCAATGCCTTGGTCACTGATGTTGGAATCTGTTTCACATGCTTTGTTGAATGCTTGTACCTGTGGATAATGCAAGGCAGTTAAAGTAATTTTATGTGCATAGCGATATCTTTTTACATGCGACGATGTGAGACAGAATTCTGCAACACTAGAACTTGCAAAACCGGCGGTTGTTACTAATTCAGTCCATCCACTCCAAGTTAACCACTTGCCAAGTAAGTTAATGACCATCATTTCGTTATGAAGGCTACCCATCATGAATATGATGCGATCCTCGCCATATTTGTCAAGAAATTTCCATTGTACTTGCTTCCTAATAGCATACACAGGTCACATATAATAACGGGTGTTTGATTTCCATTTAATTTTGCTGTTGCCATTACTGTGATATCCATCATATGACGTACCATTGCTGGTGTCGCAATGTCGTCATTTAGAAGTGGAAGCAATGACGCTTTACACCTAATTTTTCTTACACCAGATTCATTTTTTGCATGAAAAGCAGCAAACGATACTCTAGGCACTTGCTCTATTCTTTGTATGTCTTGAATATGCAATTTCTCCAGGACAGAGTTTAGCCAAGGATATAAAACTTTCCTAGGGGTGAAGGCAGGATAATGGTTAGTATACAGTGGATTGACAGTTGGCAAAGGTGGGTCACTTGCAACTTCACCAGTTGCAGCCATATTTGGGGGGGGGGGTCATGTATGTATGTATGTATGTAGTGAATGTGAGTGGCAGAAAAGCCAAGCACTGCGACCGGAGATCTATTGTACTATCCCACGGAAATATCGACAGATGGAAAGACAGAAAGTATGGTGGGAGTAGTGCAGGGGAAACGGGAGAACCCCAAGAAAACCTGCCCAGCGCGGATCGTCCACCATCACGAAACCCACCGGGGGGGGGGGGTCATTCTTATGTATATTTTGCTCTAGGAGGCTTAGTTTAATCAGAATCGTGAATACACTTTCCGAGTTAGTGCTAAACACTTCCGGTTCATGAGCTGTCAAATCCGCTAGAGGGTCAGGAAAATTTGTGTCCCGGGCTTTTTAGACTCAACTACCCATGTACTATCTGAATCCAAAGGGGCATATTGGTTGCCAGATTTGAAATTTTTTTTGGCTCTCCCACCCCACTATTAATTTATTTATTTTTTTCTCCCTTCCTTTGCAAGAAGTGAAAATTATAAAAATTCTTGAAAATAGTAATTCTTGAATTACAGTAAATTGTGTATATCATCTAGAATTTGTACAATAATTGAATTCTCATTTATATTTGTATAAATCTTGTATGTGATAATATGATTTAGAAATGCTCTTAAAGTTAAAATATGTATCATTTTTTTTTTCTAAATTTTATATTCAAATTTAATTTTACTCAAGGCTATAGTTCTGTAAAAGCTTTACATACAATTCTTGAATTACTTTAGAAAAATAACTATTGATATCCGATAGCTGACTTCCATTTCTATTCCCAGTAGATGTCAGAATAACCTAATTATAAAAATCATTATTAGGGTAATAAGATAAAATTATATCCATAAGGAATCTTTGTTTATCATTGTTATTTCTATTTGAAGTTTTAGGAATCGGGAAGCTCACTGTCATCTGTTAGGTATACATTTATTGTTATGTGTAATTCAATTTAAGGAGTAAATTAAGAATATAAAACATAGAGAAATGACACTAAAATAAAAAAATATCTAAACTTTCATTGGTGAGAATTTGGGACAGACTGCTTCGTCATTTTTAGGGACTCCTCAAACTCTCACCGATGAAAGCTCAGATATTTTTTATTTCTCTATTTCTGAGAAATAGAAGAAATTTCTCTATGCTTTATATTAATTTTTGGCATGTTAAATCTTTTGTTTAAATTAAGAATATGTTGTTTGCATTGATGCTTTGCAGCCAGTCCTTTAGTGAAGGATGAGAGGTGTTTCCAAGTGAAAATTTGAGAAATATTTTCCCTTACCATTAGAACTTCATAGATAAAAATCTCCCACCTGCCATAATTTCAGCTTCATTGTTCTGACTCCTCTCAACATTTTTTACTCTGTTGAGGCTAACAAGTCGGTCACTATCTTTACAACATATTCTTAGCCCAATTTAATACAAAACTATAAAAATGAAATTTCTTTTTTCTTTTTCTTTGTAGGTATTTGATATTGTAATCCATCGTTTTCTTGAATTGCCACCTGTTACTAAGTCCTTGGAGACTTTACTTGACCATCTTGGAGGACTCTACAAGTTTCATGGTAAAAAAGCTTCCTAAACCATCTTGGCATTAATCACTGTGGCTGTGGGTCATCATTAATCTGAGTGAGACTTGTGTAGATCATTCAATTCCAAACACAACCTGACTTTCTTTGTTGTTGTTGTTTTTTCTGTTTTCAAAAATGCACTATTGCTTATTGATGTGATTATTAGATAATTTTTTTTTTTTAATTAGAAATTTCATTACGAGAGGGCAGTAAATGTTTTCTCATTATCGGTAATCGTGGCAGTTGTTAGCAACTAGTTATTTAATTATAAAAAAAAAGAAAATTATAAGCATACATATTGCATTATTAAATGCAATGTTAACGATGCCAGGATGGTTTTTTGAGATTATTTTGAGATTTTTACATTGCTATTGCTTGAAGTTTCCTATTAAACAAACATGTATTTTCATTATATTCTTTTAGACCGTCCAATCACCTATCTGTATAATACATTGCATTATTATGAGAGGAAGCTTAAAGACAGAGCAGCCTTAAAAAGGAGATTGATGTCGGCAATTATTGGTAGGATTGTTTTCATGAACTTGATAAGGACGTTTAAGATTAAAAATTTTACTTTATACAATTACGAAAGATTTTTGTATATAATTACACTATTTCTTTTAGGCTCCTTAAAAGATATTAGGCCGAAAGGTTGGTGCCTAAGTGAAGGTTATCTGAATTACATGCAGCGTCCAGCAGAAGATAATGGTTGGGTTCCAGAGCCCGAATACTATGTGAAATTAGTCGGTCGACTTGTAGATAGTATCCTTCAATCAATTACACTTAGCTAACTTTTGAGTAATGTTGCAATTTAAAATAAACAGATCTTCTATTTTTTTTTTTAATGTAGTTCTTCTATTTTAATTTTTAGGTTATTTCAGATATAACCTAAGATTAAATAACTCACTATATTTTATATACTTTGTTGTTTATATATATTATTTAAAGGGGTTGATAAACTTAACATACACTGATGAAATAGAATAATAAAAATAAAAAAATAAAAGAACAATTTGAAATCACATTCTTTTTTCATGAATTTGTTATCTATTACTGCTTAATATAAATTTGAACTTTTAATTTGAAACAGGTTTACCTCTCTTTTCAGGACTCCTCAGATATATACATTTACCTATAACATGTTAGACAGATTTTGAACTTCAGAAAGTCTTTAGGGAAATTTTTAAACTTTCTGTAATACATTTCATATTCATATAAAAGAACAAATTTAAGCTTATTTCAAATTATAATTACTGCCAAATTTTCAGAATATCATGAAATTTAAACTACTTATAAATAGAATTTGTATATGATTGTTTTTGTTGTTTTTGTTTTTTCCCCCCGTCTGAGTTTCTACTATTTTGTTAGGTAGAATGAAATAATAACTGCAACTGCATTAATTGATTTATAAATTACCTCCCAATTCAGCATTTTGTTGGTACTTCTAGAATAAAAAAGCTTTAACTGATTTTCAGAAGAATAGGCTGTTCTTAAATGAAGAAATTCTGCGATGTAAATTCATATTTTGTTACATTTTCCTTACATAGTTTCTTTTCAGCCATGAATGGAAAGTCTCCTTTTCCAAACACAGATTGGAGGTTCAATGAATTTCCGAATCCTGCAGCTCATGCTCTTCATGTCACCTGCATTGAATTGATGGCCTTGCCAATGGCTAGTCAGGCAGTAGGAAATGCCCTCATTGACATTATTCTGAAAGGGTGAGATAGAAAATTTTAACTTCTTGCACTTAATTATGCAATTAATATCTAATTCCGTTTTCTAAATGTTCTATTTTTTTCCTCTCATTTGTAGTCACACACTGGTTCCACGTCATAATATAGAATCTTGGATGAATGCCATTGGTCTTGTGTTAACGTCTTTACCAGTACGTATGATGCCAATTGCTCTGCAAGATTTCTTTATATTCTGTCTTAGGAATCTTTTGTGAAAATAATTAAAGTAATTTGAGAAGATAATTAATGAAATGTAAATCCATAATAGCTAAATAATGATAGCAGTTCTTTAAAAATAAAAAAAAAATCCTGACAAATACCCTTAATTATTTATTACTATGTATTTTAAATCATAGGGAATTAATGGTGGTGAATTATTTATAATTTTGTGATTTTTCATTTGTTCCTGATACGAACTGCAGGTTGGCCTTTAAGGCTGCGATAAGTATTAACTCTTTTAACATATTTAATAATGATCTTTCATGTCAATTTCTCTCATTAAAAAAAAAAAAAACAGTAAACCAACAGTATTTCGAAATCTTTTTTTTTTTTTTTTTTTAATGTTGAGAATGAGAGCTTTTATAATTGTGTTAAGACTGCTACAGCAGTAAATATAAATGGGAAAAATCAAGGATTTACTATTGAATTGTAAATTGCTTTTAATTATATTATTTTAGATTTAGTTTATCATCTTTAGTATTTTCGATGTCATAGCCTTTAGCGTTGTTTTTGAGTGACTGTGCTTTCTGTTTTGTTATTTCCGATAAAGAGTTTACGTCCCTGCTATAGGTAAGGAGTCTGTCCTCATACAGAGCAAAATTGTTGCCTAGAAGCCTTTACCCCTAGTTTACTTAAGCTACTTTGAAAGTTAGATATTAATCCTGAAGCACCACCACTTCCCAAAGTAATGACTAAATCATACAGCCACTGCTGATTCACATTATTACAATAAGAAGAAATAATCATGATTGATTCTCTATTCATTAGAGGAAACACATTGTTAAGAAAAAGTTTGAGATACTTTTAATGTGGGAAAATAACTTAACTAAGAAATATAACAAAAAAAAAAAAAAGCACACAATTTTTTTTTTTAAAGAGATTTATAAAAACATTTAAAAAATACTTAGGAGCCTTTCGAGTTCCTCAGCAAAACTCCTCTTTAACACCTTTCTGCCTACACTGGATCGATGGCGTGTGGCGATCTAACTTCACACGGAAGAAGTTTCTTGCTGATTTTTCTACATTTGGTTTATTCCTTGCGTTTCTGTCACTGAAAATAATTGAGTTCCGTTCAGACGTGAAGTGAAATGGGAAGGAATACTGCGCAGGATTGGTGCTGCTTTTCATACAAAAAGAACCAATCACGACGAGATACAACGTTTTGGCAATATCTCTATCTAGAATTCACAGGTCCTTATGAAACTTTTGTAAGGAAAATTAATAAGCTCAAATTAAAGATTAGGCTAATTAAGTTAATTGATTTAATTAAACAATCAATGAAAGTTTCAACAGCTTTTCTACTCCATGACATATTAAAAATGATACATACAGTCGAACCTCCATATATCGAACTTCCACATATCGAAATTTTCTATATATCGAACTCTTAGCAAATTTCAATGTTCATTACATAGAAAAACTGTTTCTATATATCGAAAAAATCTCTATATATCGAAATTTTTTTTCAAGACTTATTGGGATAAAAGTGTAGATAATGTTGAATTGCTGAAGAATGTAGATAGCGGAATCCGCAAAAAAGACATTTTAGCTAAATTCGGTATTCCCGCAAGCACAGTGTCGACTATTATAAAAAAATCGGAATGCCGTTGCTGATCCTACAGACGAAGACACACTGAGTTCGTTTCATGAAACTGAAAAAGAAATCGAAGAACCAGAGGAAGTAAATGAATCTGAAAACATTTCCAAGCCATCGAAAAAGAAATGCGAGAAGCGTTTGAAACAATACGTCGTGGACTTCAATTGGCGGAAAATGTTCCTATGAAGTTTTTAGTGGACTGAATAAATGCGAACATTTCTTTGATGAACTTTCCGCAAAACTGGCTGTTCAGCAAGATATTCGAAGTTTTTTTAAAAAAAAATGTAAATGTGATCATTATAACCTCTGTCTGGATTATTGTTTTTTTTTAAAGTATGTAGTACTCAATAAATCTTTCATATTAATTCATTTTTTAATTACCTGTATTAACTTTCATTTAATGTGATTCGCATATAAATTAGAAATTGAGTTTCGTGTATGAAAATTAGCTTTAATTTTAATGTTTTAGGAGTAATTATAATAAAATTCTATATATCGAAATTTCTATATATCGAATTTTTTCCGGCAATTTGCTACTTCGATATATGGAGGTTCGACTGTACTTCGTTGCCGTCGATGTTGTGGCATCACTCCGTGTGATTGGTCATTGTTAATGAGAAGAGACAGAAAAATAGGATTCTCCCTATTTCCAGTTCTGCCTCTGAAAACAAAGAGAGAAGCAATTCACACAATAACATTTCTCAGTTACTAGTGTGTCTCATAAAAACTCTCACAGAAACTTCTTCCGTGTGACTTGGGCTTAAGCAGAACTCAGCATACCAAATTTCACAAACGGAAATGTAGACTTTAAAGAATTGTCATGGTGTTTTTCTAAAGTTTTTATCTTTATCGATTATTGAGTTCATTTTATTTTATCACTTAAATTACTCTCTTTCCTTTTTTATGTTTTTTTAGAAGTTTTGTATATAATAATAATAATAATAATTAAAACTTAAGTTTCCCCAGCAAAGACAACATGTCTGGTCAAGGACTGAAGCACATGTTGATAAGTGTAAAAAAGTGTGAGGGAGCTGAGGGATGTGTGGTTGTGTCCAATTATTATTATTATTCATAGTTTATCACTGAAAATTATTTTGATTTATTATGTTTTAATTAAAACTTGAAGCTGTCAAAAAAATACTAAAAATCTAGTTGATTTTAACTGAAATAATTTAAACCCAAATTATTTTAAAATAAGTTACTGATAGACATAAAAAACTTATAAAAATCTAATTGAAATTACTTGCTTAAAATCTGAAACATACAAATCTTTGTAAATGCTTTGTTTTATTATTAGGAAAGTTATTGGCTTATTTTGAACGAGAGGATATTAGAAATGCTTCAGACTCCAGCACTTGCAGCTCCCCCAAATGGATCAGATCCATTCCAGATGTTCAGCTTTGCAGCAAGTCATAATACCGTCAGTGAGACAGCTTGTAGCTATCTTTTAGCTTTAGCCCATGCTGTGTGGCATCACTCAAGCATTGGCCAAATCAGCATATTACCACAGTAAGTGCAATACTATTTATAATTGTGTCAACATTTAATTAATCAGTAATTCTGTAAATTTGATTTCTTTGACCAATCTGTAAACCTCGTTTCTGGAAAGCACTAAAACTTAAAAATATAAAACTTTATTTTGATTCAGAATATATGCAAAATTGCTTTATGCATTTATGCAGAATACGCTGCTCCACACTAATCCCTTCTCATTTAGGAGACCTTAGTCTCCTCTGTTTTATGCCATCAATCTTGCCCATCTGTTTTTTAATTCTTTTTGATAGTACTGCCACAATCAGGTTTTTCTGCTGTATAATCTTGAAGTTCTTTCTAATCTTAACAATGCATGAGACCAAATTATTTACAAGTGACATCCTGGAACATTCTTTCGAATCTGTTGACTTTTTTCTTTTTGTAGTTGTTTTAAAACTCACAACCATACATGTCCCAGTAGTACTGCATTCTGTTTTTCTAAAGGGAATTTGTGCAGATTCGTTCTGTATACTAACTTTTTTATCCTGTATGAAAAACACAGACACCCTATCTCAATTTTCAGTTTAACATGTTTGAATCATTTTATTCTTATTCATAGTTTTTGAAAAGAAACTACTGTGTACATAATAATGATTTATCAAGTTGGTTAAACAATTTGCATTGACCCTACCTTCACATATTCACTGCAACAGCCCCAAAGCTTTGCTTTGTGCACAGCAATCAGTTGGTGTCAATTGAGGATATTTGGCATTAATACCAGATTCATAAAATTAACAATTATGCATTTGTATTGTTTTATAACTTTTCGACTGCGTGATTTCCATCATTCTCCGTGAGCCAAATAACATGCTACTGAATATAGGCTATCTGATGAGCATTAAAATGCCTATTGCCTTTCGTCTGACCTGCCTTCATTTGTACAATATTCATACTGCATCTTAAAGACTACTAGAGATTTTCATTGCCACTCTCACATGTTAGGTATCCTAATGCTGTCTATTCCTCCTCCTCTGACCTGTTGATCAATGCTTCACTCGTGTCCAGTGGACCTGATGGTTCATTGTTCTTCCATTTATGTCTGTTTTGATTTTAACATCAAAATAGAAATTCGAAAATCTACACTCTTCAATTTATATTTAATTTACTTCTTACAGCTTGTAAGAAGACTTGATGCATTTATTAAAAATGAAGAATTTCTGGGAATTGATCCCAAATGATGGATGTGAGAGGGAAATATGATAATGACTCTTTGCATTTACCTGTAATTGCTTTGCTACTGTTAGGCTAAATGTTAATTTGAATTAATAGTCAGATCTTAAAGTTAATTAATTTTGCACATTTAAATTTGTAAGTTTTCTATTTTAAACTTAAACTTATCCTTGGTTAGGAAAGGTCTTTTATTGGTAAGGAGTTTTATATTCATTGTATTTGAAAAATATTACTAACACTAATTTGTTTGTCTCTTTCTCTGAGGTTTATCAAGGAGCAAGTGAAACTTGTCATTAAGACTGAGGAACAGTATTTATACTTATGCCATCTCGTTGGACCATTCCTACAAAGATTTCACACTGAACGAATGCGGTCTTTATGTGATGTGAGTTTCCCTTTTTTGATCTTTCTAAATAATGTAGTTATTAATTGATAAGAGTAACGATTCTAATTTATAGCATAGTTCTTGTATTATTTAAAAGTGACATATTTTTATCAATCAGTTTGTAAAGTAGTAAAATTCTTTCTTTTTCTATTCCTTTCTTTTAATTTATGATTTGTAAGGCAGGCACCAGAATGCTTCACGTGTGTACAGTAGTGGGCGTATACCTGATGTCGATACCTCGTGACATTGAAATCACGTTAGTGACCGTGCGAAATTTACAATGGCAAGCAAGGAAAGTGGTTGATGTTAAAGCAACGTCTTTAAGGTTATTTATGAGTCAAAGGACAGCAGATTTGCAGCAAAAGAGATTTATTTTATGAAGAATATGGTTTTTCTCCAAAACATGAAACATTGACTGCAATCAAGAAGAAATTTGAAGTTACTGGTTCTGTTGCAAAACATGCTGCAAAAGGGTAACACATCACAATCATTATCGAAGATAATCGACACAAAATCACTAAAGAGCTGGTGAAAAGCCTGAAAAGTTGATGCGAAAGTTGTCTGGTGAAACAGGCATTGCACATGCATCAGTTCAGTGTCTTATTCACTCCGAAACTTAGTCTATCAACAAACAGTTCACACACAGAGTGTGATCCTGATCAAAGGATTGAGTTCTGCACCATCTAGCTAAATGAATTGTAGCAGGACAAGACACAGTTCGATCGAATTGTGTGGACAGATGAGGTGAAATTCCGTCTTGATGAACCCGTAAATTGTCACAACACCTTTACTGGTCAGATTTCAATCCCCAGGAGACGGTGTTGCAACAGGTTAATTCACCAAGAATTACAGCATGGGCTGGGATTTCTTCGAATGGTATTGTGGGATCGTTCTTCTTCAATGACATAGTGAATGGTAAATGCTTCTTAAAGTTACTGTACTAATGCACCTCCCAGAGTGTGTACCAGACATGAACAATGTGCTGCGGCAACAGGATAGGGCACTGCTTCGTTATCAGTGATGTTCGTGCATTCCTCAATCAGATGTTTTCCGGATGCTGGATTGGCAGACATGGTGCGATTGAAATGCCACCTCGATCATCAGATCTCACATTCATGGACTTTTTCCTCTGAGGATATGGGCATGAACAGGTCTACACAACCAAGCCACAATACCTTCTGGACCTCAGGAACACATCAAGGCCAAAGTTCATTCCATTTCAAGGTAGCTGTTGAAGAAGGTCTGCAGGACTGCATAAATGCTGATGGTCTTCAGTTTGAGCATCTTCATGATTAGAAGCTGCATTGATAGGGCATTACATTGTTGCTGCTGTATGCAAAATTAACCAAGTCTAATTGATATATCCTATATATTCATACCAACATTCATACTTAAAATAAGTTGCACTTACTCTATGGTTGCAATGATTAAAAACTTGACAATCTTCAGCTGCAAGTATATAATAACAGACAACTGTAAGGGGCAGGCTAAGAATTTGGATTTAATTCCTTTCAAGAAGTTTCTTGTGGCTACCAATAGATTTGAAACTGCCCTTCATTCATATCCTATGGTAGGTCACATTATGTTCTCTTGTGATTGTGATTTTGGTTGCATTGAAATGTATGCCAGAAATAGGTGCCCAGTAGTATTTACTCCAGATGATTGAGTAGATGTTGTGAAGTTAGCAAATCCATAGAAAATCATTGTAGCAAAAATGACAAGACAGGACTTCAAGAGCTTATGTGACCTTCAGTCAGTGATATCCAAACGCACTACCTTCAAGAAAGGTGATTTGATGCACTGTAGTGAAGCCTCACAATTCCAGTTCAAAACGAGAAGTCCCTTTGTAAAGCAGTGCTACACTACTCTAGGCCCTGTGAACTGTGCTGACAGAAGAGGGGAAAGTCTATTGAATCTGACCCATTTCAGCTCCCAATGAAATACAAAAACCCAATACTTATCAATCAGAAGAAATTGGATGATTGGATGTCTCTTATGTCATTTATTCTAACTGCCAACTTCCACTACTTCCACAGGCAAGAATGAGAACGGTAATGAGATGGAAGAACTTCCATAATATGAACAGCGACTGACAGGATTTTGATCATGGAGCGTTTTGTAACACTTTTATACATTTGATAAGCTGCAAATAAATACACTTTCTTCAGTGTAAATGAATTTTTATTAATATATTCATGGAATACATCAGAAAATATTTCATTTTATTTTCTGTGAGATAAAGTCAGAAGTCCATGCTGATTACATCTTAATTATAATCATTATGAAACTACACAAGGAATCAAAAATAACATTCCATATATTACAATATGTTTCATAACATACTAAAGTATCAATTAATATAGAGAACTTTTCCAGTTTGAATTGCAAATTTATAGATTTTTATCAAACTTTAAATTGCTAATAAAATATAGTGACTTTTGGCTATATCTCTCTGACCTCTTCAATTATAAAAATTTGCACCAGAATATATTTAAAAGAAAAATTGCTAATAACATTTTTTTTTAAATTTAATATTGTGAAATCAGCTTGAATCTTGTTTTGCTTAATATTAATTAGAGATTAACAAAAAGATTAAAATTCCAGATTTAAAGGTCAGAATATGATGGATGGCTAATGACCAATAGGACTGGAATATTCCATTGAGACACACTGTTTATCAGAAACAGAGTTCATATCTTTTATCTCATTCATAATAGAGGTAAAATAGAGATTAAATAAACCAGAAACATCTGTACCATTTCTTACTCATCTTATTTTCACTTCAGATATGCTGTAGAATGGCCAAGAGAATTAACATTGTATCAAATAATCTGAACATCTTATTCAATATTTTGAATTGTCATTTTATTTAGGACGATGGATCGAAAAGTACAAAGTGTAGCATATATTCACCATAACCATTAAAAAGAAAGTTCCTTGGTTAAATTCTCCATACAATCATCAAGCTTTTTATGCACTTGTCCCAAAGCGCTGCCAGTTTGTCTAATGCATGTCAGCGCTGTAAATGTCTGTGGTCAATCAGGTCACAGATAATCTTCGAAACTTGCGCATCCCTCAGCAAAGTCCTTGCAACATTTCTGCACACTTTGATATACAGCAATATGCAATCAGTCCATATTTTTTCCACCGTTCCTCAAAAGATTCCAGAGCACTTTGGCTTTTGGATACCACTGCTCAAAGATCAAGAAGGTGTATCATTTTCCCACACTGTTCATGTGACCTCATAAGGCCAACAAGTGATGTCACCTACTACAAAAATTCTACTCCTTTATGCCACTATTGTGTGAGAACAGACCTCACAATACTCTTTAACTTTTTATAATTAAAAAAAATCGAGATCTTTTCGATATACTCTTGCATAATCTTTAGGGTTAATATTCATTCTTAGGTTATTAAATGCTGTTGTTTTCAATATATTTACCTGATTGTTCATTAATTATATCTTAATTGTTTTTTTAGTTGACCATTGAACTCTATGAAATTTTGGAAAATGTTGACCATGCATCAGAACAACTGCGATACATGGACCCTATATGTGATCTACTGTATCCTTTTTATATATTTTCCTTAAGAAAAAATCCATTCAGTGTTTACTGCCCTTTATTTTTAAATATTTGAACAAGTGAGCATCATACGTTAGATTGTAATTTCAAAGATTGGACACGTGGTTGGCATATTGAGAAAATGCTCACTTCTGAGTAACAGGCCTCTCACCTCTGAGTACCGAGATTCAGTTCTTGTGTGGTTTTTGTAGTGGATGATTCACCCTGGGCATATTTCCTTGAGATTCTCCTATTTCTTCCACCATTCTTTTTTCATCTTTCACTCCATCTGTTCTTGTTTCCATGGGATAACAAACATTCCTGAGGTCGCAGCATTCAATTGCTCTGCCTCCTACCCATCACAAATCTAATCTAACCTAAGTTTCAAGGGTTCAAAACAATACTAAATAGCCAGGTAAGACTTGCATGTAGTGTTGTTTAGATTCCCGGTCGTGGCATGGTTGTTTCTTTCATCTTCTTCTGTGTGTTGTGTCCGCTGGGGACCCGAAATCTGCTCTGTAGGTAGTGGTCCCCATTTGTCTTCTATATGTTACAGGCTACAGTGTTGTTTAGATTGTCAACAACGATTATACGATTAAAATTGGTGAAAATAATTAGTTCTCATTTGACAAATGTCACTGATTTTCCATCGCAAAATAGAAGCTAAAATGATATTAATCAGAATGATTTAAATGGAATTAGAATAATAACAGTGACAAACAGAAACTATTGAACTGCTCACGCTGGGCCCATTTAAATGCATTTGTTTACACCAATAATGACAAGCTAATGGAAAAAGAAAGAAAAAAAAATTAAGGAAAAACTATGGACAATAAACCAACTTAAACTATTCTCTCCACAAAAAAAGAAGAAATTCCAAATATGGTAAAATGGGAAAATTTTCACATTTCACATTTTAGTATGCAGTATACTACACAAGCGATATATGTAATGAAGTATACTTAATGACAATAAATGGAAGAATAATGGAATGGATCTTAATTCAAAGAAAGGTAAAAAGTGAGTTCGGGAGCTAATGGTGTTGCAATGTAAAAAATTAAAGAATAATAATAATAAAAAAAAACAAAACTTAACACACAGCGGAGGAACACAAAACAGTATCACCAGGATCTCTTGAATTGAAATACAAATCATTTAACAAAGAAATGAAGTGAAGAGATAATTATTGTTTCAAGAGATAAATGTACATCTGTGAAATTTGAATGTGATTTTTTTTTGTAGTTTAAGGGACCTCCTTTTATCTCCAGTCAACTGGGAGGGGGGAGGGGACAAAAAACGATAGAGATTTTATGCGAGCACATTGATTCTTTTTATTCCTGCAAGGTTAGTAGTACTACAGCTGAATATTACAGATTTAGAACATCTTTTATAACTTCCCTTAATATTTATTGTTGAGGGGGGGAAAAAAAAATTAGAACAAAGATGTTTTAGAATGCTATTTTATATTGAACTAACTCAAAATATGTGGAAAATCTTTCTAAACATAATCAAAAACTATTTCCTCCAAAAACCTAAATCTCAAGGACAACTTTAGAAGCTCTATTCACTGTGATTCAGATGGAACCTAATAAGGACCTAGGGATGAAACACACAAACCATGGCAATAGAATATTATATCTCAAAATCCTCATATCTGAAAGGATGATGATTCTTTAATTTAGATGAGTAAAGCTAATCTATTTCCATTTTTTGATTCATTTTATTCAAAATCTACAGTAGCTAGAGATAGAAAATTTTCCATGTCCACATAGAAATCCATGTAGATATGCACAGTCATATTTTCAATATGTAAAACTGTTAATTTTTTAAGAAATACTTTGTTTATTAAAAACATGGAAAACCCATAGGAAATGCTCTGCTTAGTGCAATTTAACCAAAGCAACATTTCTAATCATGCTACAGTGTCGTAATCTTCAGATATATCCTTTTTTTGATTAAAAATGCACTTTAGAAAGGTATTTCATCGTTTTTGTTGTAAGAAAAGATTCAAATAAGACAAAAGATTTATATTTTAATAAAAATAAGTTTTTTTTTTTTTTTTCTTTTATAAATCTTTTAAGATTTCTCAACTTCTGACTAACAAACAATTTTCTAAAATCTTTTTTTTTTTTTTGTAATGTAATTTTATTACGTTAATAGGCTATTAGATTAATTGGTTGTTCCAAATATATTTTCATATTTCATTGAAGTATGCATATTTTGAAATATATCAAAATTTATAATAATTTTATTATGACAATATATAATAATAACAATTATATTCTTTTTCAAATATAATAACAAAATGTGATAATAACTAGCTAAAATACCTACGCTTCACCCTGGTTACAAAGAAGGGTTGTCCTGATGTGGATGATGAAGAAATTGTGTGATCACTTTGAAACTTTCCAGTTGGTGAAAAAGTCATGTGGTAGTTACAAAATGTTATATTTTATAACTTGATAAGCCCCAGATATCAAATTAATATTGAGATAGAAGAATATAAGACTTCTCACCCCTTTCTGCCCTTTTCCTCACCCCTATCACTTCAAACTTCCCCAGTACAGAATCACGTGATGATTACAAAGTAATGTTTATTCTTATTTTGTAATCTGAAAACCCCGTAAAGTACTCTTCAACAAACTTTGCCCCCATCCCTGTCCCACCATTTACAGCAGTTTCCCAACCTTTTTTGTGCTATGCCCCACCCAAAGTATCTAAAGTATGCTATGTCCCACCAAAAAAAAAAAAAAAACGACTTTTCAACTTTTCCAACCAAAAAAAAAAAAAAAAAAGAATTTCCCATTTTCCAATTGCCCTCCTGTGGGACGTGTGCCCCATGTTGGGAAACAGGGATTTACAGCCTTTGGATCTGAATATCGAAAATTCATTGAATATACGTTTTAGATTTTGACAAAGAATGCTCATGTGAAATTTCATGTTTCCAACCCTGCGATTTTGGAGATATGCATACCTTCAAGAAAGTTTTTTTTTATATTTGTGTGTGTATATATATATGTAGATAGATAGACAGACAGACAGATAATTAAGATTATTGAGTAAATAATCTGTAAGTGCAATTCCTCAAATTAATTCTACCAAAATCTAATTTTTGATTAAAGTCAGTGTTGTAATCAGAGGATTCACTGCTTATTTTATCATCTTGTTCCAAAAAACTCTTTAGTTTAGAGTCTCAAAATTGTATTATTGTCGGTGGAGCTACAATGATCAAATGAATAGAGGAATTACAGAAATAGAAATTTAATTGGATGTTTCCTGTGAATCCTAGAAAAACTGCCGCTTTAAGTAAAAGGTAATTTTAAATTGAATATTTTGATATAAAATTATATAAGTATATTAATGAGCCCCATGAATTGCTATTTTCATATATCTCAAAATTAAATTGCAAATCATTCCGCAGCCATTATTCTTGTTTCTCTAAATTATGTCTTGCAAATTGTTGTTGGACCATTCATAACTAAGTAATTCTTCATATTTGCATTGTAGACATTCCTACAAGATTTTGAAATTCCTGCCAATCTTCAACTCTTAAATTGTTTATTGCTGAAGTACAAGCACCAAGGCTATTTCTTACCACTATCTTTAGTATTTCCGTCTTTTCTTCCACATTCAAAATTAAAATAGTATAATTCATTATGCAAATTCCAAGAAGTTTCTTGATGCATTTTGGAAACTGTGGATTGCAGATATAGATTCCTTTGTGTTAACACTTTCATCAAATGTGAATCTCAAGGAATGACAAAAATCTCTGAACACAAACACACACAGAAAATATCTTGATTCTCTATCTTAAGTTTTCAAACTGAAATGTTAGGACTTGAGTATCTGCTACCAGTCACTGCCCAAGTGAATTTAGGAAATCATTGAATCATTTGTTCCAAAGAAATGGGATATTTTTTTTTTTCAGGTAACTTTTCCACTATGTTAAAATAAATGTCGTATTCATGAGTCAATATCTGAACTTGTTGGCTCATGAATATGACAATAAAAAAAGGAAGAGTGTGGAAAGTCTATTAATTAGAAACACGAAAAATGGAGAATGGAAATAGATGTGAAGGAGTTGATAGGAAGAATCAAATTATTTTCTTTAAAATTTACCTCATTTTCAGTCTTTGGATTTTAAAGAATTGATTTATTAAGTTATAGCTTTGTAAGAGATTTATTGTTAGAAACTTTTGGTTGAAATTTTTTAATATGTTATTTTATCACAGAGATATCATAATAACATTGGAACAATGGCTTAATTATTTGAAAGGATAATATCTCATAGTAATTTACATTCATTTTGTTATTAGTCTTTAAGCTTGAAAAAGGGATGAAGACTCATTCCGAAAATTTGCTTTATTTATTTCATTATTTTTTAAATAAATAATTTATTGGAGATGAATTTGCTATGTAACATAAAGAGGATTGACTTAAGATTAACTCCATACCTCTCTCTTTAAGTCACTGGTATTTATGTGCTGACTATTTGGTTATGGTTGAACGGTCTTTGCTGATCAATGCACAGTTTGGTTGTAAAATACGGAACTGAATTTAATTTTCCTAGGAACTTCCTGTGTTCTGGCAATGAATTGCACAGTACCAGTGACTTCAACTATATAGTGTCGATTTTACGTTGCTGTCCTGCCAGTGACTTTTCAAGGGAAATAAGAAGGATGGAAGTTTAATACTACACATTACAAAAAAATAAATAGAATATCATCTCACACATCTTTTTGATATTATTATCTAAAGAAGACTTTAGATCCAGAAAAGTATTTACAAAAAAAATATTTCATTCACAAACTCTTTCTCTAAGTGCTCTTAGTAATTTAGGTTTTTTCATCAACTTAAAAAAAAAAGACTTTTAGGGATGATGAAAATGAAAATTCGTCTGTTTAAATAATCACTATAGCAGACACTGCAGTTGTTATTCTTTCAATGCTTTGCTTTTCTATTATGCAGTTGATTCCTTACAGTTAATGCAGATACCATATAAAATACATGTTTACAGGAGACTCGGTGAAGACTGAAGCTGAGAGAGTTATCAGAAATTTGAGACCTGCCTTACAACTTCGACTGCGTTTTATTTCTCATTTAAATATTGAATGAGGGGGGGAAAGAAGATCAAAATACTAAATTATCTGATGGTCTATAATTTCCTGTAAAGTACCTAATGTAATAGTTATAAGAACAAATGCTGAATTATTTTTGTGTACAGATATATATAAATATATACAATAAATATTGTAATATATTTTTTAGTGCCGATTATTTTTTGTTATTTTAATGAATTTATATAAAATTTGTATTGTATTCCATTTTACAATAAATTAAATGTACTCTAAAATCTCATCTGATGGTCTAATATTTATTAAAAATTGAGAGAGTTCTTCCTTTGGTGTCAACAAAATGGGGCTCCGTTTTTAATGTAACCCATTTTTGGAGCGAGGAATAAAGTTGTTTGGAAAGTATTAGTATTGGGATGTTTTGGGAGTTAATAATGGGTCTGCATTGGAAGGAGTTTTATTCATTAATGGTTTATGTACTTTAGAATGTAATTTTAGATTGGGAATGTTGAAACTATCAAACTAAAACTGAGCCATAATAAAGTTGGAAATGCATTTATCGATATTTAATAGAGGCAGTATTGTTTGTTTTACAGGTTAATGATCGAGCCTCTTTCCTTCCAATTCCAAGAATCTCGTTGTCAAAGTTGTGAGCTTCGTCAGTCCAACAAATGTTCCATGGCTAGTCATCATCCATTTCAGTCCCAGCAAGAAACTGCAGAGCAAGTGTTTCATGTGCACCTTGCATAATTTTGAACATTTGCTGAACATTGGAACTTTTGTAAGGTTACCAGCACAGAATTTGTATCGATACAACAACTTTGTGAACTGTGCTTAAGGTTTAGTTTAACTGTGAGACACTCCATACGCTGCTGTTTCCCATCCTTTCTTCCTTTAATATTACTACTTTCAGAACTGACCTTTATTTTTGCACTAAACAAAATTCCATTATCGCAGACGTCCTCATGTCAAATACGAAGTTGTCCCGCTATTTAGTTCCCTAGCCTTTCGAAATGTGAAATTTAATTATGTACACCTAATATTTAAGCAGTAATATATAGAAGATTTTTTTTTCTTCTTTATCAAGGGCTGTTCAATAATGAATGATCATAATTTTTTACTGACTCCATATCTTCAGTTAACCTCCAATTTCTGGTGGTCCCCATTGGTTGCAATGCATGTATCCTAGCATTTCTGAGTCTTCGAGGATGTGCTGGAAGCGACTGCTTGACAGATCCTTCAGAATCACCTCCGAAATCTCCAGCAATGCTTGTGAAGATTGAAAATGCTTTCCATGAATTTGTTTTTTTTAAATTGAGGAAACAGGAAGAAATCACATGGGGCCACGTCTGGGCTGTAGCGATGAGATGTGATCATTTTCGCCTGACATGATCCTGAAAGGTTTTAGTATGCTTTTGTAGTTCTCTGCTATTACAGCTGTGCATGGTGGTACATTGGGAAATCATTCCTTGAATATCGAAGAATGCAATGACCATGACTTCACCTGCAAATGCGACCACTTTGGCTTTCTTTGGCGTTGGTGATGGAGATTTTCACAGTGAGCTTTGTTGCTTATTCTCAGGGTCAAAATGATGAAGTATCGTCTCCAGTAATTATCTTTGAAAGAAACTCTGAACTGTTGTCCTCAATCATTCTTTCGAGCTCCACACAAACTTGCATGCGAGCATCCTTTTGCTCAGGAGTAAGCAGCCTTAAAACCCTCAGAGCACAAACAAGGCTCTTGTGCAGTTTTCCCCTTAGCGATGTATGGTAAGCGCCTAAAGAAATATGCATAATCTCCGACAGCGGTCATAATGAAATTCGTCAATTTTCTCACACATTTGCAGTGGCAGTGTTGATGTTGACATCTGTAAGATCTGTGACTGGAGCCCCAGTCTTTTTTAAGATGTTGATTGCCTACATTTTATACCACCACCGAGTATTGTAGGGAAGTACAGATTCCCCACAAGCCTGCGGTAACATTGAATAAGCCTCAGCACATGATTTCTTAAAACATAAACCAAATTCCAATGAAGCAACCTGTTCACAACTCAACCCCATCGAACCATATGCGAAACTACGCCTGACTCAACGTAAGCAAGCGCCACCTATCAAAGCCACAACGAAACTTTGCAACTATGATAGTTACACCAACAATGCATCAATAAAACCATTGTTGCACTATACAAATTGGGAGAGTATAATATAATGACCATTAATTATTGAACAGCCCTCGTATATTGATTTAATTGCAAAATTTGACAAGCCACTGAGTCCAGATGGGTTGGGGTAGTTTCCATCCTCAAATTGTGGATTTGAAAATTTCCTGATTTTTGAAGCTTTGCATGCCACATCATTGTCAGGTTAGTGGGAACAAGAGGATTTGATGAAGTTCTCTCCCTCTCACTTCCAATTTAGAAAATGGAAAGCCTTTGGGTTTATATAATAAAAGTAGATAAAAACACTGAATTTTGCAGGCAAAGCCAGCTACCATGGCTAGTTGATTACAAACATCAGTTCCAGAATAATCTTGCATGAGGAGATTATATTTAACAGATCTACAAAGATTGTATCATTTGTGAAAGGTTCGGAAAAAAAATGACAACAGAACTAGACAAAGTAATTTTAATTTGAATTTTATTGAAAGAATTCAATAATAATTGTATCCCCTTCAGAGAAATATTACTACCAGGTACTAAGCCATGAATAATACAGTCAGCACTTTTTAGAGGGAAAAAATTATTACAGTAGGTCAATGCTGCGAATAATAAACTAATTCATTTTCCTGATATACATACACATGTCAGAATGGATGTATTTAATACCTAAAAGCCTACAACATTCAGATTCTTTTAAGAATTTTAACCAATATCTTTTTTATTTTTTCTTATAAAATAAGACATACCATTTGATGATAAGAAATTTATATTTACAAAATGAATAATACATATTGAGAACTGTTAGAAAAAATAAAAATAAAAAGGATTTTTTCAAGAAAAAATTACAGCCAAGCAATATATAAACTATTTGTTTTGGTTAATTCCTTCAATTCCACATTATCTTCAATGGTATTTATCAGTGCAACAACTTTATTTTTTTTTAATTAAATGCACTCATATTTACAAACATTTATAAATCGATCTATTACATTACATATTACTGTTTGTAATAATGAAATGCAATGACATTTATCTGAAAGCTTAAAACTGAATCTACCTAATAAAATGTAATTTAAATGTTGATACGATGCATCTCTATATATAAATATATATAAGAACTTACATTATAATAACAGAACTAGGAAATTAACTTCTCTCCCCACATTGCCATTACTTGTATATTGTGGAAAAAAATAAAATTATTAGCAGCCTATTATAAAACTTATTATACGAGTAATTTTTTTTTCCAGTTTCATTGGAATTGTAAAAATTGATTTTAAATTCATTATGTATGTCATTAATTTTAGATCAAACTTGTTGCAAATTTCAGATCATTGTGCAAAATACTAAATGTCAAACAAAACGTAATGGGTAATGGGATGAAGTTAAGATGTCTTTTGTTACAATATTGCCTCATTGTATTTAAACAAAAAACTATACAAAATATACTAGAAATATTCCTCACAACTGCAACTTTTTCAGGGATTCCATTTTCATAAAAAGCCACAAAAACTAGATAACTATCATCTGTGGACAAGAAACAACACATTTGATTTACCACTGACTACATTAAGTAATCATTGCTTTTTGTTTGTTAATAAATCTAAGAGGTTTTCCACTGTTGAATTACAATTCTAATAACTGATGTGGGGGACAAGATTAATTGAAATCAATTTACAAAGATCACAAGCAATTCTCAGAATTCAGGCAGCATTTCCTGTGATGATGTGTTTATTGCATTGTATTAAATTTTTTTTTCCTCTTTATTTGAACCAAACCTTAAATTATCTATATATATATTTTTTTTAACTGTCTTAATAAAATCCCTAAAAACAAGTAAATCGTCTTTACCAAATTTCAGAACCTGAAGCAATATATTTAAAAAAAGAACTTCTGAACCAATGGATTCAAAATCATTAATTGCTGCTCAATTTGCAAACAATTTGCAAATTTTCTTAACGATGGAATTATGCAACTGCTTAGAGGTCAGATAGGAAAAAAAAAAAATATACAATTTTTTTTAAGAAAATCTGCGAGTAAAATTTTTCAAATAAATGCAGTAAATTCAACATTTATTGTTTAAATATCACTGATTATATATCTGGTAAATTTTTTTTTTGGGGGGGGGGGGGGGGGGTCACTTTTAATAAATTTGGGGAAATATAAGAAAAAGGAAATTGAAATTTGTAAATAAAATATAAAAAAAAGCTCTAATCTTTGCATAATTTGGGAAAGAAAAAAAAAAAAAAAAGGCCAGTTCCCAAATAGTAATGTTTATTTGTTTGTTTGTTTTTTTATTTTTATCACAATAACTGGCAGTGTAATTTGGCAGTTTTGTAGAATAAACAAAAATTTATTATTTATCTGAAATACAGTTCAGATATAAGTAAAAAAGTAACAAAAAAGAACAAAAACCAATTAATCTTTTAAAATACAGAAATGATTACCATCACTTTAGCAAAAATAATAAAGTGTTTGTGTTTTTATTTCAGCACAACCATGCTTTCTTGCTTTTTAAGAAAGCAATGTGAATTTTTCATTTTTTTTTGTGTGAAAGATTTTGTATTGTATAAACAAAAAATCATCATCATTCCTTTCGCAGCTCTAACGGAATTCAATGAGAAACTGTGCCTAAAAGCTTTTAATTTTTTTATCCTTATTATCTATTTGATTTCTTGTTCTTAGGTCTTTTTTTAATAACTATGTCAGAAATGTCTGCTTAAAAATAATTTTTTTAATATTAAATAATAATAATAATAATAATAAAGCTGAAATAGCAAATAAAGGAGTTTTAGAATCTAAAGAAATGCATAATTTATAAGCAAATTGAATAGATTACACCCTAGCCCATATCCAATCATTTTTTATTATTTTGGATCAAATAACAAGTATGAAATAAAAGGAAAATAAATGCACAGCTAAGAGAAGCTCTTCGAATAGTGCTGGCTCAAGAACAAGCACACATCGGTGCCAAATTATTTTAAAAAATCAGTGAAAATTGTAGCTCTGGACTGGCTCTTCTTTTATTCTACCTTGAGTAGCTCTACATCAAAAATTAAAGTTGAATTGGGAGGAATAGTAAAATAGGTTAAGGAAAACAAAGATATCAGAAAGACTCAATTTTGTAATAACTGAAATATCTTATTATTTTTCTTTTATTGTAAGAAACATTATTTTATAATTTACTTTTGCACTTAAGTCAAAATTTTGGCATACAAATTTAGTAATTGAATTTATTTATGTAAATGATTGTAACACAAGATATAAGAATTTTAAACAAGTAAAAAAAAAAAAAATTATGTAAATAATATGCTTTTGTATCAAGTCATGTTCTTGCACTATGATTACCTTATTTTTAAACTTCAAGAGCTTTGAACATACTGATATCTAATTGCACATTTTTTGTTTTTTATTGTAAACTTTCAGAGTGACTTTTTATCCCAGTGGACAGGACGAGCACATTCTGCATTTGAAAGAACTGAAATCTTGCAATACAACAACACA
This sequence comes from Thereuonema tuberculata, assembly GCA_023159025.1. Classification (NCBI taxonomy): domain Eukaryota; kingdom Metazoa; phylum Arthropoda; class Chilopoda; order Scutigeromorpha; family Scutigeridae; genus Thereuonema; species Thereuonema tuberculata. The sequence goes on from JAFIDM010000002.1 coordinate 14,475,652, forward strand.
TGGGAATTGATGCTTCAAATGATATTTACAAACTGGTTACCGTTGTATGTTCAGGCCAAAGAAAAATAAAAGGATGTACCAAACATGGCAATCATCATGAATCGGAATAGATCATTAACAAAGGCTTTGAACTAAGCACTTTTACTGCAGGGATCATAACTGCTTATAACTGGTATTGGTTTATAAAAGTCAGTTATATCACAGGGATTCAAAGTAATTCGTATTTTGCATTTTGTTTAAGAGAAACAAAAGAACATGAATCTTTTGGCAATGGCAAATATTTGCATGCCCCAAGGCACGCACTCACTCCCACACTGATAGACACAAGTTTCACTGAGTTACAATTGACTAGTTTTGGTCTTGAAATTTCCCAATGAATACAAGATTCCCTGTAAGTTTATTTTTAAAGTTGTTTTAAATACAGTAACTCTTAATGTTTAGAACTGAAGTGAGTAAAGCAGATATTTAAAATGAGTCTAGAGATCAAATAAGTTATTTGCTATGCTCTGGCACAAACCCAATTTTAGCTTTCATTTTAAGAGACGCAGCATACTTTGGTTTCCTGTGTTGCCGCATACGGTATCCTGTTGTGAAATTGGGTATCTTTTTAAGCAAAAACACTATAAATTATTTTCCATACCAGTTCAAGTAAGAAAAAAAAAAGGAGGGTTGATTTAGATGGGTTTAAAACCAGGTAGCTAAAAGGCAACAATCTGGAGGTGCCATCTTAGTAAATATATTTTTAAACCCAGTTGCCAGATAAGTAACCTACATTTATTGGGACTCACAGCAGTCCGATGATGTTATGGATGGCAAAAGGAAAACTTTTTTATTTCTGACTTATTAGCTGAAACACTATCATATATACAGATCAATCTATTAAGTCAGAAAAAAGAATTGTATGTAGTTTGTTGTGATTTGTTTTTTAACTATGAATATTAGTTGTTCTTGTTTATTGTAGACCAACACTATGTTAGTTTGAGGGTTTGCAGTATTTTACTAATATTGATTTGTTATACATTTACATTACAAAGGATCTGATATTAACTCCTTCTTCCCATTTCTTAAATTATCTGTGAACCACTTCAGCCATATTGCAAATCAAAACACGAATTGCGTAATTTCCCTAATCTGTGCTATTTCAGGAGTGACAATGCAACTATTAGGCTTAGCATTCAGTTTGGATTGACCCAAAGACCACTATATCATACTTTTGAAAAGTATCGTACTAAACTATTAAAAAAAAAAATAATTCTATTTTAAATGTTTGGTAAGTTCAGAAATTGTATAATTGTTCATTTCCATCTTCGTCTGTACAACCAGGTATCTTTTACATAATTAATTTTCCAACCATTAAATCTGTTGGCAGTTTATTTTGTTTTTGCTGATGTAAGTAAATAAATTTCAAAAATCAATTTTGAAATATACTGCAAAACCTAAACTTTATGTTTATAGAGAAGTGATATTATTTTGATATTCTAAATAAGGATTTCAATGTTTGTGGATTTTGTCAACAACTCACTTTCATTATGAATTTTCAAAAAGGATATATTCCAGGATGTCCTCGAGATCCATAAGCGAAATCGGGAGAACAGATCAGCTTTGCACGTTGCCCAACACTCATCTGGAAGTTCAATTAAAGTAGGTTAGAAGTAGTTAAAAATTAACTTAAACAACATTTGCATCAATTCAATCTTTAAAGGAATTTAAGGAAATGTTATAGTGAAGCATTAGCATAGAACTATTAAAAGTAAATTCAGTATTTAGATATCAAAATCACATACAGTGAATTTAAATAAAAAATATTAAAATTAATCAAATACCAATCAATGCATGTTATTCCCATTATTGTTAATGAAGTAAAAAAGAATAAGATTTTAATTTGAAACAGGGAAGATCGAAGAGATCGAACTCAACTATCTTAATTCTGAACAGATACAAATACATCAATCTGGTATTTAGTGTAAAAAAAAGCTTCTTTTTTTTTTTTTTTTATATTTTATAAGAAGCCAGCAAAATTATTTACTGGATATGATGAAATATTTTTGGATTTCATCCAGATTTGTAATAAGTGTTCTAAATTGTAAATAGTAAAGCAATAATTCTAAATAAACAATCAAAGAAATATAACAATATGTATAATGTGTTTGTTGAATGAACAATAAGAGGAGGTCACTGCTGAAGATATATTGTTCTTCAGATATGGGTACAAAAGTATGCAGGGTTATTTGCTTTACATAACAAATGCTAAACATGTGACCTCGAACCTTACATCAGTATCTGGAGAATGGCATGTGTCAAAGCAGAGATAAATGCTTCTTATATGAACTGTTTTAAGATATTTATTAATTCAATAAGACTCCAAAAATATCTGCCTCTTAGGAGGGCTATAAACAGATTTTTCCATGCTCAAGTCAGCTACTCTATGATCCTAAAACAGTGTAAAGAAAATGTAAGCAAGTGAAGATTATTCATTGGTGCAGTAGTCGCAGCACAAATGTCATGAATTCACCAACAAAATGCTCACAAAAACAGTAAGCCTCAAAGTTAACCCCATTGGGGCTGCAGCAAATACATATGGCATCTATGGAAACAAAAGCAAACTGGACAATAGAACACATTTGGCAACTGTTAATAAGTGTATTAACAAATGACTCGATATGAAAAATCACAAGGCATGGTTCATGCACTTCTACCTTGTCACCAGGAACCTTTCTGATGGAAATTTGTTGTGACTCTTGACAAAGCTTGACAATTGTGGCAAGCCATGAGCCATTTCATGACGAAAAATGGTAACTTTGTATGGCAATGCAAAGTTTTCCTAAAGGCTTCATGGAAGTCGCTGGTTTTTTTTTTTTTTTTGTCATAAAGATAGACTTCAGATCTGACTTTGGAAGCAACACCAAAGTCAGTTCTGCTTATTATAACATCTTGGATCCAATTTAATGTACAAACAATACAGATAAAGTCTTCATTTAACAGAACAAGGTCTCAAGTCATATGACAAAGTATTAGATTAATTTCTACGCTGCCATGAAAGCTGAGACCGGAATTCAAGCCTTTCCCCTGGCCCGCATTCCAGTCAAGTCCCCGGATGCCAGCTTCATGGACTATGGTAGGTTTGGATTTTTAAAACAAGCATTAAGAAAAAGCCACTGCAAGAGCATTGCATACCTTTGGAAAGTTACACTAGAAGTCGAGTCCACTTGTTTCTTTGCAGAAAGCTCTACTACAATGAGACCTGTACTGCAGAGCGATTGTTAGGAATAAGGACGGTCACACAGAACATGATAAATGTTGGCGCTACGGCTTTTCATAGGTATAATGTTTAAATAAAAATGGTTTTTATAAAGAGAATTACCTTCTGTAGTATTCATTTCTATTTTTTTTTTTCTCTTTACAATTCAATCATTATACAATTTTCAATATCTTTAATTGTTATTATAAAATTCTCAGGTTTGCTATTTATTTGACACTGCAAATTTATGTGTCAGATCTGTTTTCAAGTGTTTCACTAATTATTGAGAAACTGACTTGTGAAAACTACTGAGAGTTGCAGACATCCTCTGTTAAAGTGTAAAATAAATTTGATTTTTTTAAAAAAACAAGTTTTATGCCTCAATTCCTTATAATGAAACAATCTCGCACTCGCACTTTGACAACACGGGAGTAACCGGATAATGGCAATAATCAAAGAAGTAAGCAAGTGACGGAAAGTACAGCTAATTGAAGCAGATTCTCTATTGAAAAGTGTTTAGTGATTGCAGTTTGGATTCACAAATGACAGCATACGGGACAAACACTTTCACAAATTATTACCAATTTTCTGCTGCAATTTCGGAAGGCGTCTCACCATCCATGAGAGCATTATTGTCATGGGAATGGAAGACTTTTATGCCAGGATCTGTATTTTACACCTCACATTGGACGAGAAGACCATCTTTGCATTTGGAAAAGTGCTACTGTGGAAGAATCCAAACTGTGATTTCCCATGAAGTCGACTTGCAAGCATGCTGCCGACTTGCATATTCGCCGGTCAACCATGAGAGACCAAATGCGAAAGGATTTGAAAGCAAAACTTTTTCACACGTCAGTGAATGAGCTACCAGACGTGGATTTAAGACAGCGTGGACAAGCATGCAACCTGCTTCTCCAGGATTTCTCAACAAGAGAATATCAACGAAGAGTTTGTTTAATGATGAATGTGCTATCTATCGAAATTTGAAAGATTGGAGTGTTTATTTTTGGTCAAAGGAAAATCCACATTTCTTTCAAGAACTCAAACAAAATCCACCGCACATTATGATTTTAGGTAATAGAAGAAGAACATCTGCTTAGATCATATTTCTTCAATGGCCCAGTGACGCAGACGACTTATCTGTGTAAGATTAATGAATGGTTGCTGTCTGAACTCCAGTTGAAAGGCATAGCTGACACTTTGTGGTTTCAACAAGATAGAGCACATTTCACCAGCTCAGTTCGCCATGAGTGCACACCTTGATGAGCTTTTCCCAAACAGGTAGATTGGCTGGGATCCAAGAACTTTCCTTCACCTTTGCCATGTCTCACCACACAATTCTCTGTAGGGAATGATTAAACAGGATGTCCGCAAACTGCGTACGTTTCCAATGGCAAGTTGCAGATTGGTTTGCGCAATGCCTTCACAACAGCGACGCCACAAATGCTACGGAAAATGAGCATTCGAACCTGGAGAAGCATCAGTCTGTGCAGAGACCATGGAGGAGTGCATACAGATGTTTTGAATCCATAATAGGCACATCAATTCATTTCAACTCCAATTTACTGACAGAGGTATTTTTCTTTCTTTTTTATATATATCACAAATTTTCAATGTTATTACTTTTATTGAGGAATAAGAATATAATGGGAGATGTTAAGATTTCAGATATTTTAAAGTTATTACTACTAATTTTGTAGAAGGTTGAGCACACTAACTATTACTAAACCATAAAATAATATTTATATCCTGTCATTTTGAATATCCATTAAATTACAGTGAAATAGATTTGTTTTATTAACAGAGCTCTCAGAATACTTATTTTGAGAATTGTTTTTACCTCATTAAATACATTCAATAAATGGAAATCATTCTCTTTACCTGAGCAACTCCTTGATCCCATCCTTTGATCACTTCTCCCTTTCCAATTTTAAACCTAAAAGGTATTCCACGATCCCTGGAGGAATCAAATTTGGACCCATCTTGCAGAGTTCCTATTGAAATAAATAAAGAGCATGTTTTCAAAAAAATAAGTAGTTAAGAAGAACTAAAAAAAATAATAATTCACTTACATCGCAAATATTTTAATTTCTGGTTAAAAAATTTTATAGTTGCAAATGACTAGGCAAATGGCAGTCAACGGAAGGTGTTATTGGAGATTATTCTCTGTCCATTTCAAAAGATTTATTTCTAATTTATTGTCTTTAATCCTTAACTTTATTGTAAATAGAGTAATAAGATATAATCCTACATTTTTTTGGTCACCAAATAATTAACAGCACCTATTTTTAATACTTAATAATGAAGTTTTGAATTTAAATTTAATTCATCTATTGACTCAATCAAAATCTGAGATCTTCATACAATATCACAACTCCTTTATTAAACTAAAAACAAGAATACTTCTTCACATATTATCTCTTGTCAATAATATATTTTGTATCAGTCATTGTTTTTTTATTTATGACAATAACATCTTTTAATGTATTACCACATTATTACTATATTATCCCACAACAATCACTGTATATATTCATTGAATGTACTACTGTATTATTTAATTTTGTAAGGTTAGAGAAGGTTCATTCTCTTACCGTTTAATCGTTATTTTTATTTTATTTTTATTTGTACCCTGAAGAAGTCTTTGAAAAAATATATAAGACGAAATATTGGATCGGATCGGTGAAGAAGTATTCTTGTTTTTAGTTTAATAAAGGAGTTGTGATATCATCTATTGACTTATAAGTTTTATAAAATAACTAGCATGTGTAAAGTTGAATTCTGATTCAACATATAAGTTTAGCAGAAACTACTTCACTAATAGGATAGGTGAAGAAAGTTCAGGTCTTATGAGGACTAAGATAACAAATCAGTTAAGCCTTAGTTCAGATGAAGGCAATGATGTGACAAGGCAATGTTCATAAGTCGAGATTTAAGTCATGGTCAAGAACAATGAACCTGAAGTCTCAAAACAGGCAAATTGTGTTCTCTCACTACCTCTAATTTTGAAAGTTCTCAGATAAGGATTAAGAAATTTTGGTCTGATTGTGATTGAACATACTATTTCACTTCCTTCTGCATGATAAAGAATATTGACCTGTTCAAGTAGAACATGTGGATTGTCAACAAAAACACTTGCCACTGCACTGGAATATAATGCTTATAAACAACTGTTACAAATCTTTTTTATCAGCCATTAGAGGAACAAAGCTGTGACATTCCTTCTTCTCTTATTCTTTTTGAATGGGATGCTACAAAAATAATATGTGGCAAATGGATAAGAGGACCGTTCAATAAGTAATACAACACATTTTTTTCCCCTCAAAGTAGATTTGTTTTATAACAGTTTTAAATACATCCCCTTGTTCTTCAATTCTTTAGCTACAAAAAACTATTTTTCAACATAATCTCCATTCAAGCCTATGGCCTTATGCCACCAAGATGTCAGAGCTTGTATGCCTTGATGGCACCACTCTACTGGTCTGTGACTCAGCCAACTTCTTACTGTCAAGAACTTCATGACCGTTGCCATATCGCTTCTTGCAAATTGCAACCTTCAGAGATCCGAATAGATAGAAGTCCGAAGGTGCGAGATCAGGGCTGTAGGGTGGATGAGGGAGAACAGTCCAGTGATGTTTTGTGATCTCTTCACAGGTATTCAGACTTGAATGTGGTCTAGCGTTGTTGTGGAGCAGGAGAAGTTTGTTCACGTCTTAGTGGCCACAAACACGCTGGAATCGTTTCCTCAGTTTCTTAAGTCTTCACACAGGCTTCTGCTTTGATCGTTGCACATTGCAACATTGCAGCAGTAGCAGCTGTGTGCAGCCGGTCAGAGCACAGGAGATCAGACAGCTTCCCTATTCCTTCTTCAGACAATGACTCGCTAATGATTCACAGTGCTTTTATCAACTGCATGGTCTCCATAGGCATTCTGTAAGCTCTTGTGAATATTTCTCATGGTCTCCTGTTCCGCCAAAAGAAATTCAATAACTGCTCTTTGTTTGGAACGAATCTCATTCACAGACGCCGTCTTGAACGCTACCTACAGTGCTGGCCACACAGGAAAGAATGATGAAATAATTTGAGAAAGTGCAGGAATGTCTGAAGATACTGTATAGAAAATTTCACATTTTTTCATCAAATATTAGCCGAGGAAAAAAATGCGTTGCATTACTTATTGAACAACCCTTGTATTTTACAGACAATTTCAATAGTTATTTCCAACCAACTCTACAGTCTAAAATGAAATTTCTGAATTTTCACATACTTGCCAGGCATAAAGTTTTACTCCCTGGTGACAAGTGGGGATTTTGTAATAGTTTTATTAAGTATTTGCTTTTTGAAGAGTTATTCAAACAAATTTGCACACTTCTTTATTAACATAAAATAATTCCTGTGAATAATGACTATAAAATGCATTTCATTACATTAAAAAATCAGTGATCATTATAAGCTGTCCTGTTAACACTCTGTACTTATAACATATTTTGCACCTAAGAATTGACTTAACAGTTTCCAGTCCTCCCCAGAGCCCCTTCTTTATTAGGCAAACAACTGGTTGCATGACTAAAGAAAAGAGATTTTGGCAAAATTACACTATAGGCAAAATATGTATATGATAAGTATAGCGTATTAAGCAAAAGAAGCAAATTTCATTGATAAAACGCATTTTAGATTTATTTGTAGATGATAAAATTGGTTACACAAAACAATGCAACCTTTTTTTTTTCCAGAAGTAAAAAATTCTGCAGTTCTATACTCATTACCAGTGATTGGCTGCTAAAAATCAAAGATGTGTCTGAGAACCAATCAAATGGCATGTTTGGAAAATAAGACCCTCCAAGCTTCAAAACAAGCTATTACATGATTAACCTGGCTACAATACATTTTATTTTCGATGCGTTTCAAGTGTTTTATTTTATTTTGATTTTAGTTTCAACGTGTTTCAAGTGCTGTAGAAAGGCGATCGTCAGAGCCGATAGTGCTCTGAGGGTTAAATTCCACATAACTGTCCAGCCTTATATAGTTTAGTAACGTAAGTTAATTTTATTCTTATATTCTATACTATTCTAAATTGCAAAATAATTGATTAAATTCTTTGCTTTGCAAAACTCATAGGGCCAGTTATGAGTTTTGCCTTTTCTATAATATATATGTATATATATATACTGTACAGAAAGTGGACATAAGATACTTTGGACAAGGTGCTATATTCCTCTGCAATTAAACATTCAAATCTGTAGCTTCAATATGACAAATTGGACTTTTCAGTAAACAACATTGAAAGAAATAAAGCAATAATAATATATATATATATATATATATTTGAAAATGCCAATGCTAATTTACTATATTTGGTAAAAAAAAAAAAATAGTAGTCCAAGTTGAAATACTTCAACTTTCAAAGATATCATTTCAACAATTTTTTATGAGTTTTAAATGGACTGATTATTTTTTTTTTTAATTACATAATTGTAAAGAAATATTCTATCACAATTTAAAAAAGTATTCAAAATAGGCGTTCTAAATTTAATTTTGAATTTACAAACATAAAATTTGTTATATGGGCGATTCTACGAAAATTGGATAACTTGATTTAATGATAAAACTGACATTCTAAGTTATTCATCATTAAATTAAAAAGAGAACTGTCCTTTCTTTTTAGTTTATATAAGTTAAAAATAGTTCCTTATACAATAATATTGTCAAAATCTCCACTTTCAACGTAAAACTTTAATCCCCTGGCATGTCACCACTACAAAAATCAGGACACCGACGTTTATATTTTCGAAATTTACCTAATATACTTTATTATCTTTAAATAAGTTATAAGATACTTTTAAAATATTACTATAAATGAAATGATTAGTGAAAATAACTTAAAAGCATTCCTAAATCTTTACTTAACCCCACGTACTCAGTTTTGTTCGTTAATCCCTTACCGTTATTGAAATTCAAAAAATCGGAGAATTTAATAGCACTTTCAAAATCGACACCAATCTGCTTTTAAACATTACCCGTCAAATTAACTACAGCAACTGCTTGATACAGGGTAGCCCTTTTGGAATTAGTGAGAGCGGCGTGATTGTGGTGCGAACTCGTATCGGAGCCAGTCAAAATGTCAGTCCACTGGCAAGTAATTTTACGATTATTTACAACTATATTTTCTTCATTTATTTATGCTTAAAAGATTTTTGTGAAATGTTCTAATGTGGCAAATAATAAAGCTGATATCCCTAATCTTTTGAAAAATATATTTATTTTTCACTGAGTTCATCAGTCTCCTGTCGTCAGTCCCTTGCCTAGAAAGACGACAGGGGACTGATGTTTTTGTGTTTATCCCTCAAGAGGCTAATGTTTTAATAACATAATAAAGTAAACGTACAGCTGAATTTCTTTTTTGTCCTGCTACTTGATCGGTTATTATTTCATTTAGACATGAAAAAAAAAAAAAAGAGAACCTGTGAAGGCCTGTTTACTTAAAATTAAAAGTGATCCAATAAAATTAGCAGAACAAAGAAAAAGAAAGTAAAAGGACCAAGACTGCAAAAAGTAATTGGAAGGTTCTATGAAGATGACAGTAATAGTCATCTACAGGAGATATCACTAACCTAAAAGAATTTGTAGATGCTATTCGTGAAAGATGTCCTGTAATTCGAACTGTTGTTATTGAAGAAAGCGACATTGAAAGAATGAATAATGTGATTAATGATAATCAAACCAAATTGGTTGCTTTCAAAGGAACGCTTTTGGTTCACCAGATAACTGGCAATACTTATTTGTTCAAACCGACTTGTAATGAAATCACTTAGCTTCTTCTGTAGCCCTAATGGATGTGATCAATATTTTAAGCTGGGGAATTGTACAATACAAGCCCTGTGGCCCATTGGACGCTGGAGATAAGGCTCCAACGTTTCAGTGAACCGGGACTGAGATGAGGTCGGGTGGTCAGTCCAACGCTCGCCCAATACAAGCAAGACCTCTGTCTAAATGCTTCTGCAGTGTTTACGGACTCTGAAGAAGATATGCCAGTGATGTTTTAGGAATAAAAAGCAGGACTGTCCTAGTCAAATTTGTTGTGAAGAAAACTTAATACCAGTAGCTGTAATATGTTCTGACATTGATGAAGAAGATGGTGAACTGAAATACTAATATTTTTTAAACATTGTAATGGGGATGTAACTATTTAAATTAGATGAAAATGATATTGCAGATGTATCTATTGATCAGGGTGATAAAAAAACTGGCAGATAAAGAATAAAGTATTTTATAAATTTAAGGATATTATTAATTTTTTTTGAAAAGTAATTTGTAATTCAAATAAAAAAGACTTAATAGAATTGTAACGTAAATTAATTAGTTAAGAGACAAAGTATCTAGAGTTGGCTGTGAAAGAATTTCATTATTTACTTAGTATTAAGGTAATTTTCAAATACTAGAAGCTATTTTTACATTACATAAATGACTAATTGTTTTAAGACTGTTATGTTACTTCCAGGTTACAGTAAGTTGAATTCCTAATTCACTTTTTTAATTCAGTATGTTTTGGTTACAACACACAAGGCTGGGTTCTTTTATGTATTTAAAAAAAAAAAGAGACAAAGTTATTTATGTACTAAACTGGCTGATTAGGATGTTTTAATGTACTTTAGGTTAAGAAAACAGTGCAATTGACAAAAAAGCATTTCTCTTTTCAATAAAACGTACTTTTTCGTCAGTCCCCTGGAGACAGTTTTCGAAAATACCGAATAAAGTAACTGTTCCTTTCTGGAATAGTACAATGATTATATTTCTCACCAACTCAATGTTAAAACCCATTGTTTAAAATTAATAAAGAATTGGTATGTTTTCCTCTAAAAAGTTACCCAATTCTTGTAGAACTACCCATATATATATTTCATTATCAAGGTCACAAATTTAAAAGTCCTTCTGAAACCCCACTATTTATTTATTTATTTTAATTCAGATATTTTAGCTAAATACTTAGAGTTATTTTTTGCAAAAAAAAAAATAAAATCTGTTGGCTCTACTACATCCATTAAAAGGGAAGTGACCAACTTATTTTCTATTAGTAAAATAGTTTAAAACTGCTCTAAAAATTAACAGAACTGTCCTGTTGTCTCACAGAAAAAAAAAATCATGAAGGACTTATATTTTCCAATGACAGTTCTTATTTTCCATAATTTATTGTCGTTTGTGCTAAAGAATGTGTTACCCATTTACATTTAAAAAATTACTTAATTAAAAAAAGAATTTCACTTTACAAAATTGTATCTCTTACATGAGTATGTGTGTTTTATATATATATATATATATATATAGTAGTATTTGTAAATATATATAGTATTTGTAAACATTAAAAATGAAATAGAGCACATAATGAAGAACTGTTAACAAAGAATTTTAGATAATTTGAAAATTTAGTTTCTGTAAGAGATGGACAAACCATATATACACACACACACACCACACTGGAGTGCGAAACTTATGTACAACACTATTTCACAAGGTACACACCTAACATCAATGAACAAGCCTGTGGTGAGTAGCATAACTGTGGACGTTCACAGTAGACAGCTGATGCACATGCAAATTTTCGAATTGTTACAACAGGGTCATGTGGTAACAAAAAAATGATAAAAGCAGTAGTTCAGCAGAAATGGGCAACATAACAGAAAGTACCAGTGTTACAGAAGTCGGTTGGTTTTATATGGTGCTACAGACAACGACATGGCCAGTAGACAACATCTGGATGACTTTACCAGGGGCCTCATAATTGGAAAGCTCGAGGAATAACAAAGTTTGAGGAGGGTGGATTAAGATTTCGGCATCGCCCATAACATCGTATCGCATGTGTGGGCAGCCTTCTGAACAACAGGTACAGCTGTTCGGAGGCCAATAGTTGGTTGTCCACACGCAAAACAACACTTAGTGATGACCGCTCTATACTTCTACAGGCCAAGAAAGAATACATCAGACAATGAGAACCATTGCAAACCAGCTGCACAGGATATCGGGGTTTACTGTGGCCAGATGACTACACCAAGGTGGACTGTTTGCCTGATGGGAAGTACAGTCGAACCTCCATATATCGAAGTAGCAAATTGCCGGAAAAAAATTCGATAAATAGAAATTTCGATATATAGAATTTTATCATAATTACTCCTAAAACATTAAAATTAAACCTAATTTTCGTATACAATTCAATTTCTAATTTATATGCGAATCATATTAAATGAAAATTAATACAGTAATTAAAAAATGAATTAATATGAAAGATTTATTGAGTACTACATACCTTTTAAAAAAACAATAATCCAGACAGTGGTTACAATGATCACAGTTACATTTTTAAAAAAAAAACTTCAAATATCTTGCTGAACAGCCAGTTTTGCGGAAAGTTCATCAAAGAAATGTTCGCTTTTATTCAGTTCACTATAAACTTCATCAGGAACATTTTCCGCGAATTGAAGTCCACGACGTATTGTTTCAAACGCTTCTCGCATTTCTTTCTTCGATGGCTTGGAGATGTTTTCAGATTTATTTGGTTCTTCGATTTCTTTTTCAGTTTCATGAAACGAACTCTCAGTATGTCTTCGTCTGTAGGATAATCAGCAACGACATTCCGATTTTTTATAATAGTCGACACTGTGCTTGCTAGAATATCAAATTTAGCTTAAATGCCTTTTTTTGTGCATTCCGCTATCTACATTCTTCAGCAATTCAACTTTATCCACACTTTTATCCCAATAAGTCTTGAAAAAAAATTTCGATATAAAGAGATTTTTTCGATTTATAGAAACAGTTTTTCTATGTAATGAACATGGAGATTTGCTAAGAGTTCGATATATAGAAAATTTCGATATAGGGAAGTTCGATATATGGAGGTTCGACTGTACGTGGTGTTCCATTAATGCCTGCTCTTCGGAGAAACCTTTACAGTTGTGTAACAAACACAAGGAGTGGATCAAAGTGCAATGTGATAAGGTACTCTTTACTGAGAGTAGATTCAGTTTCAGCAATGACTTTGGATGTCAGCTAATTTGGCGAGAGGTTGGCACATGGTACCACCCCACAAATATCAAGGAAAAGGATCAATATGGCGGTCGAGGTGTTCTCATCTGAAGAGGCATTATGCTGAATGGATGTACAGAGCTCCAGATATTGAAAGGAGATACTCTTACCAAATCTTTCCACTACTCGAATGTCAATATATAAAGGGAATAACTCTTGCCAAATCTTTTCTTTTGTTGTGATTAACTGTTCCTTCTGCATGATAAAGAATATTCTCCTGGTCAACGTAGAACAAAAAAGACTGCCAACAAAAATCTTTTCCACTCTATTAGGATATATTGTAAGTACAGTGGAGCACCGTTCATACGTTTTTCAAAGGACTGAGAAAAAACAACACGTATAAACGGAATTCACAAAAGTTAAGAAACAATTTCATAATAACCAACAATAAAAAGTCAGAGGTAAATTAAAATATTACATGAAAATGAAATACAAGAGGTAGTATATGTAATACAGAACTTTTTATTCAGAATTTAATATATAACTAATACTACTATTCATATTCATTCAGCTTTTACAAAATATTTTGTTACTTTAGGTTGTAAGGCTTTTTTGGAATGCACAGAAAAAAGTTCATGTACGCAGTTAAAGTGCATCTTAACTTTATCATTTAAATCACTGCTAATGAGATATTCTTGCATGGTGTTAAAACCCGCCAAAGCTTGTTGAAAACTTGGCAGAGGTTTTTCAGTGCAATTTTCTAAGACTGGACAATCGGCAGGTGGGAATCTGAGGTTGAAATGCGCATTTTCTCTCTTCTTTTGAGTTCTCGAAAAAATGTATAAATAAAATTTGCGATTTCTGGAAAACGTATAAATGAAACTATTTAATGTTAATATGCATTGGATTTTGCTGGGACCATTCAAAAAAACGTATAAATGATAAAAACGTATAAACGGTGCTCCACTGTATTTACCCTTTCGAGTTAAGAAATTTCTTAGACAAACAAAACAATCTCTGTGAAGAACAGCCATAAAATGTACTTTTTGACATTAGTAGGTCAATGATTACTTATAAACTGGGTCATTAATGATTACTTATAAACTGTGTCATTTAAGTCTCTGTACACATGTACCATACATTTTGTACTTTTAGGCATTGTGCCATTTGTTTTCAAACTTTGACATCTCTGCTTAGTGAGTAAGCAGCATGCTACATTCAGATCTAATTGCTTAAGGCAGTCATTACAAGGGTGAAAACTGGGTGGTTCTGTGCTGGGAATTTCTGGTGGCTGGCTGATTTGATAGCAAACAGCACTCCTGGTGGCAAGCTGAAGAACTTTTAAGTCAAATCGATTTGTATCTGTTTATACAAAATTGATTTTCAGCAACAGAGATCATCTTTTCCCTATGTTTTCGTGGATGCATCCAGAAAAAGCTACATTATTAACCAAATTTGTAATAGAATTCCGGTCTGAAAAGTTGAATCGCCTAGCACTTGAAATCTTAAAAAACATAGAAATACAAAAAGATGAAAAAATGAAATATTTCCTGTTTTAATTAATTAAAAATATTCTCTCACCTACTCGATGCATTGAATAAATGATTTTTATATAAATCAATGTTTATTTTTGTAAATAAAATATAGTAGGAAGATAATTGCCAAGTGCTAAGAGATCAAGCTTCTATGGAATCCTTTGATGTGCCAAGTTGGCAACAATGAGACCTTCATATGATTTTCAGATGGGTGGATGTATTATGAACCTTGCTGGGTCATGTAATACACTCAAAATACCTTGATGGGAAACCTGTTAAACATGAGAAGACAGCAAATTTCTGGCCAACATCCTGCACAGAACCACCCAATTTTCATCTGTGTAATGCCTGTCTAATTATTTGCATATGCTAGTTTCCTATTGAAATTTTAAACTTAAATCACAAATAAAAATATCAAAAGCAATAACCAGAGTTTCTACAGCACTGATCATGCTTCCAACCACTGACGCTTATTCCATTTTATTTTATATGGATCCTTGAAAGTCTAAACAAACTGAGATGATAAGATTTAGAGATAAATGAATAAAGCCAATTGTGCATGTAGGACTTTGCCTTTCATAAGAATATGAACTACATGTAAAAATATATTTGAAGAAGGTTAAACGTTCACAAAGGTTTATTATTGTTAGGCATATGAGCTGGCACAGAAGTATTTATTCTGAAGGCATTTATGTGAGTAAACAAATACAGTAGATAATCAAGTCGGTAGACTGGTAGAGATGAATGGCAATTTTTTTTTTTTTCAGAATTATAGCAAAATTTTTAATTCTGAAAAGAATATAACCCCCAAAGCTATCTGAAATGCGCTGTGGAGATTATATGATATTACTATGAGAAGTCTGGCTAAATGAATGAACTTTTTCTTTCTGCCAAGTATTAGTAAATAGGCTTTTGAGACTCTTCTTTCCCAATAGAATGAACTGTGTATAAAGTTTTATTTCAGTTATGATTTATATTTTGAAATAGATGAAAAAAAAAAAGCAATTTTAATAAAGACTTCCAGGCATTTACTTTGAACAGTTTGTGCTACACTACAACAATTTAAAAAATGTTATATTCTAATATAATAAAAAAGAGTTATGCCACAACAATGAAATCATTTGACAGCAAAATATTATTGCTGTCAAATCATGTTTAATCTAACATGAAAAGGTCACTGAATTCACAAAGATAAACTCATAAGTAATTGTCGTAAGTATTCAACCAGATTCTTTTTATCTTGTACAAGAACCATTGTTCAACATACATAAATTTAATCTTGAATCCATCTACTATAAATGTGCAGTTTAGGCATAGCCTGCCATGAGGCTGATATCTCTGAACCTGGTATCAAATCCCAGCACTGGCATGGGTGTAACTTCTTTCTTCTGTTTCTAGGCTATTCTGTGCACTGCCTTATATGGTGTAACCAAGACAACGATTCTTCGGGTAACTAGTTCACAGTTTCTGTAGCTTTGTGAGGCCACAGGTGTAAATGTCAAGAGCATAGCATTTGGGATGGAGAAACCACCACTATAAATGTAGTAAACAATATATAGGTTACCCAACTTCATAATCTAATAATTTTATTTTCTGTATTTCTTTCGTTATTAATTTAAAAAAGTTATAAAGTAATATGAAACTGTAAGGAAACCTACTTAGAAAATTATAATATAAATGATAAAGACTTGTAGACTATACACTGCTGGCCATTAAAGCTGCAACACTAGGAACGACAAGAGCTATCAAAACCATATTTATTTTACAGATAACTTATGGTACAAGGGTGAAATGATAACAATTATAGCTTGGTGCGATTGCAGAACAAAGAAATCAGTATCTCATGTAGTCATCATGGGCGGCAATAACATCTGTTACATGGCCTGGCATAGAGAGGAAGAGACATTGCATTTGGGGTATATCAATCCATGAGGCTTCGACATGGTGCCAAAATTCATCTGCTATAGCTGCAGGTGGTCTGCGGTATGCCAACCATGCGATCATAGACCAGACATTTTCAATAAACGACAGATCCAGTGAAAGCATTGAGGAAGTTGAAAATGGTGGTCATCCAGGAATTGTTGGATGTAGTGTCCCAGGCATTGTCCTGTTGGCAAGCAGGCTTGGACTGGCGTGCCGGCCGATCGGCCCTCACATAATCAAATGTCTTCAAATTTAATTTCTCTCTTTCTACATTTTTATTATTCGATTATTATTTTAAATTATGTAAGTGTGACTATTCAATGTACTTGGAAAGAGTTTGCAGGAGCGGGACTGGAATCCAATGGCACCCCATACCACAATGCCAGGTGCCAAACCAGTATGGTGATGCATAATGCAGGACTTGCTTAAGTCTCACCGCGGTGCTGCAAGAGACAGAAGCAGGATTTGTAAGAAAAAACGACATCATGCCACTCATCCCTCCATGCATGATGTTCTGGGCACCATTGTAGCCGCAGATACCTGTGGTGTACAGTCAAAGGTAGCGGAAGCAATGGGCGCCTTGCAAAAATTCCCTGATGCTGCAACGTCAAACTATACATCTGGAGACTGGTTGCTGTGCAATACACCCTAATTCTTGAGCTAAAGTTTGTGATGTGGCTCAACAATCCATAATAGCCATGACAGACACAAGATGTCTGTTCTCTTGTTCGGTGGTGTGATGAGGCCATTGGAATCCTTTGCGTCGGTGAGTTCATCCCTCCTCGACCCACCGATTCCATATTTGCATCACTGTGACGGCATCTCATCCAACATGAGCACCCAATTTCTCAGTAAGATAATCCTTGGTCTCGATATGCCACAATTCTCCTGCAATCAAAGTCAGAACCTGCTTGTATGGCTGCCATATTCTTCGATGTCTTTGCACAAAATGGCGAGCAGAACAGTTCCAATAGTGCACAGCCTTTCTCTGTTCTCCTCTCTTATACTGCTTCCAGGGAGCGTTACTGGCTCACATTGTTTGGATATGGGCTTTGCTGTTAATCACTGACATGTGCTGCCAAGACCTATGCAAATTCCGGGTTGACTGGATGTGTCCTTCCTGGTGTTGCACTTTTAAATGGCCAGCAGTGAATAATATTTTGCTATAACTCTGAGAACACATTTAATGATCCAATAGGAAAACTTATAACTTTCCTATTGGATCGTTAAAAGTGGTTCTTAAAGAGTTATAACAAAATATTAATCACTGCTGTCCATTAAAAGTGAATAAATGCCCAACCCCCTTCCCTTTTGAACTGCAGGAAGGCTCTTCTTGCAATGGATCCTTGTCCATTGTCCCTAGAATCTAAACAACGGATTTTTATCCTATACTTCAGTGTTTTAAACATTAAATTTTGGGTAAACTTTACTTTCCGGCACAGGTTTGGAACTAATTTTTTTTTCGATTGTGTGATGTGGGTGGATGAAAATGGCGGGGTTATTTATCAATACATACATCCTGCAGCTAAGCCAACCTAACTTGGCTAACCTAAACCAAATTTG
>JAFIDM010000002.1:14493934-14508467 GCA_023159025.1 Thereuonema tuberculata
GCTAACCTAAACCAAATTTGAAGGGTTATATCCTGCAGCTAAGCCAATCTAACTTGGCTAACCTAAGCGTAATTGTTTTTGGTTGAAAAGAGAAAAGGGTGAAAAATGCTTACCTTCTGTTTGTTCGTCTGTCATCACAACCTGTGCCGTAAAGTAAAGTCTAGCCTAAATTTTAGCTAATCCACTGCACATGCAAACCATTAATCAGATATAATTAAAATAAATAATATGGATTTAATTACCCTTCTTTTTTTCACAGAAAATGAAAAATTCGTCATGTTCGTATTCAGTAGGTATTACAATTGGAATATAAATGAAAGTATTTTCAGTTTTGTCATTTTCATTGCTTTTCTTAAACTGTCCTTTATTTATTTTAAAGTAAGCTTTAAAGTACTTTTGAACTTCTTGTTTTTTGTAATGTGATTTAGTGAAACAAATATTAAAAGAAAATGAAAACTGAAAATGTATCATATCCTTGAGGAATATTAAGTCAAAACTTGCAGTGACTACCAGTTTATCTATTAGCAACAATCGTTGTTAAGCTTCAATTTGCCAGCAAAATTATTTTGTTTAAATTAAAAAAAAAAAAAAAAAATCTGTTAAAAGTCTCCTAATAAAAGGCAGCACCATGGACTGTATAAAAGTATAATAATTTCAAGGTCAATGTGGCAAACCATGTCAGAAAACTCACTCATTTAACTGTGTAAGCATGCATAGGAGAAACCTTCAAAAGTTAATCCAATCAGATATAAACAGTAACCGAGCCAGTAATTTAAAAATGTTTAATACACCAAAGGAAATGTTCCTATAAATATCTTAAGATTATAATGTTCTTTGAAAGTAACACAAACGCCATTCCCCACACAAATGAAAATATGAACTTCAAAGTGGAATGAAAAATTATAATGCTGATTAATAGTTTCATACAAAATCGCAAAAGTAAGAGGCAAAGTAAAGGATTAATGAGTAATTCAATCATAAAAAGCAACTGAGTTAATCCAATTACGTTAAAATACTGCTTAAAATTCAAAATTCTCATAGCTTTGATTGGCGATCAGAAACATTTTTTATTTATTTATTTATTTTTATTAATATAGATTACAGAATGACAGACTTTTTTTTTATAATTATAGAAGTAATTTCAACCTAAAATTTTATTATCCAAAAAGACAATGAATAAAGGCAACAACAAATAGACGTCTGCAGAATGGCCCGCATGTGAGACTCCCACATTTTATTTTGAATGCAGATCTAATAAAAACCTCAGTTTAAAGTCCTCACAATCTACAAGCCTGCTTTAATACTATTGACCTGTTTTGTAAGGATACAACTGGTCAAACTCTTAGATTAACCAGGAACATCATTAAAATGATTAAGAGAGAATTTGCATATTTAGACTGTCATTGATATGAGAAAAAATTACCCACGAGATCTTTAAAGGTATCTTTAAGACATTTTCAGATTGCAAAAGCTGGGTCTTTTGAACGCTTTCAAAGCTATAAATATCAAACTCGCGAAGCTTTTGCTACCAACTACGGCTTCACTAAGCACTACTTTAATAGCATTCACTAAAAAGGTCAATTTCTAGTTAAACTGACGCTTTTGTGCCGAAGAAAGCAAGATTTCTAGACAGCCATTTTTGAAGGCCGGGAACGAACAGTCGATAATTATCATTTAAATGGGAGATTTGGCAAAGCTTCTCAATCAAATCTAATTCCCTCTCAATTGAGTAAGCAGAATTTAGCTACATGTTCTAAGTTAAAATACGGAATATGATTGACTATTTAGGAAGAATTACACTGGAATATTTCTTACCTGTATAATGAACTACCACCGTCTGGCCGGTTTTTGGGAAGGTTTGGCCTGTAATAAAACGAAAATGCCAATAAAAAAGAAAGCCGATTACATGGATTTCTAATAGGAAGTACCTTCAAATTTTAAGATGCCTGGCTTTCTTACCGTCTCCTTGCACCATCGTTTCGACTTCAACGCCCATTATTATTTGTTTAAATGAAATTTTCCTATAAATTGGACGATCGGGCGTAAGCCGTCGTGTACAGCCTTCGCCTATTGTTCAAAGGAAACAAGTACTTTTTGCTCTCGTTTGAGACGAGATTCTACGAGAAACAGTTATGGCATACCATTATGACGATGATAACTCTTTGAACTTAGTTTTGTTATAAATCGGTAGCATTTTACTAATAACAGCATTGTTTACAAACAGTTAAAGAAACAAAAACAGCATTTAGGGTCTTGTTTTGAAGGTTTTTAAACAAAGAACTTGAAGCTAATAAAAGTTTAGTTTTTACTTGACAGTTACCCATAGGCAACGATTTTCTTCTGCTTAATGAGAGGAAATTTATTGTGGTTGTATTTTAATAACAATAAATTAACAATTAAACAACAGAGGATTAAAATAACAACATGTACTATTTTTACTAGCATTTCTGTTTAATCATATAGTATTAATATTGTAGCGTTTTCTTGTAAGATATTAAAAAACAAAAACTTAACTGACAGATGAGCTCAGTTTTAAATTGACACACCATTTTAAAAGGTAAGTTATTTTTATTCATTAACATTGTAATAATAATTATAGTAACAGTGTTTACTAAACAGTGAAATGATTGACATTAAGTTTTGTGTAGAGATATAGGTATTAGCTTTCGTTTGTAACTTAAAAAATAAATTCCAACGCGAAGAACATAACGAATCAAACTCTTCACAAATCTTTGATTAAGATTCTTCTCGAATTCTTTGATTAAAAATTCTTGACAATTATATTTTATGATAATACTGCAATATTTATGTATTTTGTAATTTAATTTGAAATAAGTTCTTTTCTTTTGATAGGTAATGATATTAATTATAATAAATTCAGTAAATTAATGGATTGCATTATTTTCATTTTTTTTTCATTTTAGCCGAAACTCGGTATGGAGTTTGAATCCACTCAGGTCATTTATACCTCATGTTCAGATGAATCGGAGGGAGAAGAAGATAAACTTCTAAGAAAGCCTGTAAATATTAAATCTTTATATTTTATTTCTGGTGACTTAAAATAATGAAGATTAAAAGTTAAACAATAATCGAATACTAATACATTCTACCATAAAACTGTGCTAAGGACCTAAAACTGATTTTATTAGCAATTGATGTTACTTGATATCCATTTCATATTAAGGCATTACACAACATCTAGTGGGAATTTTAAAGCCTTTTATGTAAAACTAGAGTTTATTCCAATTTTCTTTTAATTTTTTGTGAAAACTTTTGTAAGTAAATCGAATTCTGATAAATCAGTAGCTGTACTTCTGTAATGTCTTAAATAAGTATTTAAGATTTGTTGTTAGTATAAAGCAGGGGTGCACAACCTTACGAAATCTGAGAGTCAAAATTTTTATAAAAATTCTGATGGAGACCACAACGTCAGAACTATATGGCTAATGCCCCATATATATCTTACTGATTAATGTCTTTTAATGTTGTACTCTTTTAAAACATTAATGGTTTCTTAACAAATTAAATACATTGCTTTATCTCAGGATTCACAACAAAAATATAGTTCTGTCACTTCTAAAAGCACCAGTGTCCCTCAGTAATCTTGTGCATTTTGGTTGAAGCCATGACCACCAAACTGTCACTTTCACTTCAAACACATTAGTTAAACAGTACAACAACACTGAATCAAAATTTCGTAAAATCATGGTTACAATGCAGCGCTTTTCATTATAGCACATTGAGTAGCTGTCTGCTGGCAGAAAAACATGGAAGAATATAGTGGTGCGCTATTTCAATATCGTAACTTAAAAAAATGGGACATAAATAATAAAATGACAATAAATATTAAAAAGCCAAAAGTAGTGACTATAAAAAATAAGAATAAAATTATAAATAAAAATTTATATTGTTTTTTGCATAAATTTGGTCGATACTCAACAAATAAACAATGTTTTATGTGATTGCGATAAAATTGACTTTGTCACTCAGCAAAAATACCTGGGTGTATACATAGATGAGAATATTTACTTGGACAACTCATTATCATTATGTAATACACAAATTAAACTCTTTAACCTATCTGTTCTACAACATTAAGCATATTATTCCGTTAAAACAAAAAATTATAATTTATAAGTCCATTGTTGATTCTATTCTAGATTATGGACTGGAGAGTTGGATTTTTATTAATAAAAAACAGATGGAAAATATTAATAAAACATGTTTTAAAATACTAAAAAATATCTTTATTATTTTAATACAAAAAGAATAGAAGAAAAGAATGAGATTAGGAAAAAATTTAAAATATTAACTATTGAAGAGAAGTATATCTATAAAACAATCTTAAAAAAAAATTTATAATAAAAAAATGAAAAAAATAATAATAAAAACAATATAACTAGAAACAATTGGCTTATTTCAATAAATGATAAGAAAATAAAAAACAATTTTGGGTACCATTTAAACGGTAATATCATATATAAACTTTTTAATCAAATTAAATGGGATAAGTATAATAGTCCAAAAATAGGTGACATAATAAAATTAATCATTGATATTATCGATAATAATATTAAATTAATAACTTAATTAATTAATTCTTAATTGAAGTGGGAAATTGTTCTTTAGATTAAACTCTCAGAACCTATATCACAGGTGTACAGTAACATAAGTACACCTACATAAGTCTGGTGAACATTAAAAAATAAAAAAAAATAGTAAAGTCTGATACAGTTGCTTTTGCAAGTTATGACATTTTTCAGTGTATCTTTTGGCAGCAATGTAAAGGCTTAGATTTAATTTAAGTTTGACACTACCGGGCCTTAGCAAATATATTGGCAGGCTGCAGATTGTACACACTGGTATAAAGTTTTGAAATTTTCATTAAATAAGTTAGTCCATTTATTTAAACATTTAACCAAATTGAATTTATTTAAAAGTGGATGCTAAAATAATTTTCATTATTAACTTTTAATGCATAAATCCTGTAGATAATGAAGATACTGATGCCAATGTATGTCTTACATTTGCTCCTTCTAGATACTTTAATTTGAGCTTTAATGGATGTTAAAACTACTTTTTTCCTAAATTGCAACTAATTTTATAGTTACAGTGTTGTATCTAAGCTGTCGATTACCAAGAAAGACAAACATACATTTACTTGTTATTGTTTGGATTTTGAGCTGTGAAAAAGAATGAACTTAGATTTTTAATTTTTTTTTTTTTTTATTTCATTTGAAAGATAAAGTTGAATATACTTAGAAATATTAATGATTAAAACTTACAACCTTAGTGACCAAGTTTCATCGTCACTCAGCTTATGTTTTAAAGTATGGTGCTTTAACCAGTGACAGTTCCTGAATTCAACTGTTACCTTTTTCAGTCAATTGATCAGAAAGTTGACATTGACCCTTTTGTGAAGATTTGGAAGCATTGGTTTTATTAATTTAACATTTATTAACTGTAGTGTTTATTGAGCTTTTATCTTTCCAAAAAAGTTATGTGGCTTATGTTTAAATGAGACTTGTTGCTTTCTTAAGAATTCAGCAGAAAGATACTCCTTGGGGAATTTGTGTTGCAGATTATGCAGTGTAAAACCTGAAGAATTGCTTAATTGTTTTCTTGCCCTTTGCTAAAATGTCAATTCTAAAATTCTTTGCTTATGAATTCTAGGAATTTAATTTGTTTGTAATATAAATTATGGATTTATATATGTTGTTACACGTCTTTAGCTAGTATAAATGTGCTGTCAACAGTGTGCCCAAGGCAGTGGAACCCTGTCTAGGTGTAATAGCTGCCAGAAGAGAACTGACTGAGTTTGAACGAGGTGTTGTGAAAGGATGCCATGTTGCAGACCTAAATTGGCAATGGAAATGGGTTAAAAACTGATTCATCTTAGATTGATCATCAGTGATACCATGCAGAGATGGAAGCATATGAGGTCAACTATAAGTGCTCCCCACAGTGGATGACCCACCAAATTCCTGAATGGGATCAAAGGCTGATACACCAAAATCAACGTCCATTGGCCAACATATTGAATGCATAGTTGTTTATCGACTGGAAAACAAAATTTGCATAAAAACATTCAGAACTGTGACTCACACGCTAGATTTCCATGCCAGTATAACGATATGTAAGCCCCATAGTATTCAAACCAATAAGCATGGTCTCCAGTGATGCCAACAGCATAAACAATGAATCATTGGAGGTTTTGAGCTATGTTATGGAATCAAGTTACACCCTTTTGCAATTGGATGGATAAGTGTGAGTGTGATAGATGCCTGGTGAACATCTCTTACCACAGTGCGTAACCCCAATTGGGAAATTTGGTGGTGGCGGTGCGATGGTATGGTCCTGTTTTACCTGGTTCTGCCTTGGACCTCTGGTAGTTACACATTAAACACTGAGAGGTATCTGGACATTCTGGACAATGACTTGCTTCCTCATTGTGGTATTTATACTGAATGAACCCATGCCTATCAGCAAGTCAATGCACCCTTTCTTAAGGTACCGCGTAATTGCATTGCTTGCTGACATGAACGTCATCAGATTTTAATGGCTTCCACAGAGCCTCGATTTTAATCTTATTGAACACATGTAGAATGAACTGAGATCCAAGAATGGTCTAGAAGCTCATTACATACCTCAAAGAGAAATGGACCAACATTTTGGCTGACCACTATAGTACATGTGTTGAAAGTATGTCCTGTAAGAATGCCATAATCATTGCAGCTAAAGGAGGTCCTACATCTTATTAATTGTTGTTTCAAACAATTGGATGGCCAGTGATTTTTTTCAGGACAGCATATATAATTTACCATTATGGTTTTTTGAAAATTAAAAATCAAACCAATGAGTATTGGTTTCAGGCTTGTTAGATTATTTACTGAATAGTCTAGATTTACAAAATCAAAACAAGTTCTCATCATGATGTAATTTCAGTCCAGTGTTGTAGCGGTTCTCATTGTTAACTGATGGTTGCTAAAAGCTATTGAAATGAACTCATTATGTGTAATTATGCATTCTGGTTTCTTCCTACTTCTCTTGCTTTATAACTTCTATTGAACCATTTTATATCTCCATGAAATGCAACTTCTAAAAGGGTAAATATGCAAGGTTGGCTAATTTTAAAGATCCATAATAAGCATTGTGTGGCAAAATATATATCTCTATAATTCAGGTTTTTAAGTCAAACTAAACATAGTATACAATTTAACGTGCAGGAATGGAACATGGAAAAGGGAATTGAAAGAATACACATTGAGTTTATTTTCACCCCTTGGACTATCATCAAACAGAATCTGAGACAGCTGTTTTGTCCTTTTTAGGACTCATCAGCCAGATTTACCCTTGATGATAAACTCAGAAAGGCGTGAAAATATGGAGCAGCGAGGAATCCCTATGCTTTTGCACCTTTCTGGGTTTATCATCGAGGGTTAATCTGGCTGATGAGTCCTAACAAGGATGAAACAGCTGTCCTGGATTCCCGTCGATGATAGCCCAAGGTGTGAAGGCAAACTCAATGTGTATTCATTTCAAAATAATCATGCTAAGATCCATTATGTTATGATATTCAAAAATTATTTTTCCCAAAAAGGTAAAACTTCATTAGTAGATAGTGGATTACAAATTCTAATGATTTGATACCTGACTGGATTCATTGGCATTGAGTAGAAAATCAACTTATTGTAAAAGTGCAGAATTCAAAAACTGCTTATCGCAGAAAGGTTTTCTTTTTTAATCTAAAGAACTATCAATTGAGAAAAATCAATTGATGTTTTCACGAATTGGGCCAAAAATCTGGAGTCTTTGATTAATATATATATATATAAACACTTTTTGAAGCATTAAAAAAAATTGACATTATAATTATAATTTTCTATTATTATATATAAAATTTTAATCAGTCTTTGAAATGGAACAGTATTCTGTCAAAACTTTGATAGCATAAAATACCAAGTCTTTTGCCTTAATGCATTGTGTGATATTCAATAACTTGAGCAAAAGGCTTAATTTTTTTAATTTTTTATTATTTTTAGGTGGCTTTCTTACATTTTATATCCAATCCTGATGGTACTGAAGAAGACCAATATCCTTTGTTTAAAGGTAACAGAATAAAAATTTCAAGTTCTTGCTGTCTTCTGCAAATATAATTATATTACATTATTTTAGTTTTATATTATCCCAGTGTAGTTTTATTTCATTATTAGTTTTACATTGAGAATCACTATTTATTTATTTAATATTACAAAAGTTTGAGAATTATGTTAGCTGATGCCTAAACCAAAAAGGTGAAATGTAAAAATATGCTTAGAGATAAAAAAAAAAAAAAAAAAAAAAAGCTGTTTTCTGAATGATTTTTTTCTATTTTGGGAAGTGAATTCAATTCCCAGAAAAAAAATCTAGCTCTTTGTCCAGTTGCCATTTGTGTGTGTGTGCTTTTATATATATTATTTCATTAAAAAGGACTTATTAACTAATAGATTGGTTAATGATGTATTATTATCTACACCTACATCAATTTATCAGTAATATTATATGTTGGAATTTGCATCATTTATAGGTAGTCCTTGACTTATGACAGGGCTAAGTTCAGATGAAACATGTCGTAAGTCTGCTTGGTCATAAACTGAAAAGCATATATAGTATAGTATAAAGTATGTCAGGAATTATAAATACAATACTCATTACTAAGTTATACATTTGTCCAAACACTTTTAAATTTAATTAAATGGAAAAAGGTAGGACAGTACTCAAAATACATACTTAAATAACCATTGTACATCAGAATGTATTTTATTCAATACAGATACTGTACTGTAGACTGCAGTACATCTAGTGTGATGTGAATGCAGATTGCTGAGGCAACGAAAACAGCCTGTAAGCTTTGGTTGGAGATGAAATGAGTCCTACTTGATAGCAATTATTATACAGTATGATATAATTTTATGGAAAGAGAAACTGTAGCCAATAACTTATAACAAGAACAGTTGCATGCATATATCATTTATTATAGCTGTAAAGTGTTACAATATTCATTACTATTATTCATACCGCTGATAGGCAGTCAATTTCTTATGCTACTGAGCAAGCCTCTTGACCATTGCTGGCTTATTCTTATGACTACGACCTCTGTCGAATGTAACTCAAAAATACATAAAGATGTATGGGACCTTCATCATAAGTGTAAATGGTTGTATGATCTAAGACATATCTGTATTGATATTTCAGTTTTTGTTGACAGGTTAGTTTCTCACCATCGTCATTATTGTTATAATTATTATTGTTTTGAATCATTTAGTTACTATTATTGTTTATTTTATTTTTTTTATTTTTAAGGAGAAAACACTATTGGGAGAAAAAGCGAATGCACAGTTCACTTAAATAACAAGGTAAGTCATTCTTGGTCTTTGTTTGCATTGCCAGAATGTTAGATTTTTCGTTTGGTAAATTTCTATTAACCTGATTTTCCTATGAAAGTGATGGTTATCGAATTAGCCGGTCTTATGTGTGGCTGCAATAGTTTTTGAACAACAATATGGATCGGTTTTGAAATTTAGCATTTATATTTAAGGTCATGAGTTTTTCGAAATGTTTTGTAGAGATCTTTGTTGAAAAATTAACACAAAGAAATTGACAACAATTCCTATAGAAAAGTCAAAACTGAATTTCTATCTTTATCTTCAACAGTGTTTAGATAATACTTTCAGGTAAAACCAGTATGTGGTTTGATATCATTACACTTACTTGGATTTAAAAAACTTAAGTAAAAAATGTGGATTTCCTTGGGTTTAAAGGCGGGTGAGCTTTGAGCTGACCATAATTCTCAACTAGCCCCGATTGGTCAGAGAAATATTAGTGTCTTCAATTTCAGCACTCACAAGCCAGCAATAGCTCAAACGAGCAACATCTACCTCTACCTAAACAAGTGTAAAGTTTTTGATAATGATAAACTTTTTAAATTCAATAAAGGATGTAGCTGTTGTCAGATATATGTCCAGTTTAATGTAAAATTATAGATGATACTAACTGAAAACATTTCTATTCCTATTTTTTGTACAGTAACTGTAGGCTTGATTATAAGATATTATTATAATATAACTAATATAAAATATTTAACTAACTATTGTGTTAATATTTTATTTATTGAGTTCTTGGATACCACTTCTCTCGATATAGTGAAGTTTTACTATATTTACATTATCAAAGAACAACATTGATAATATTTGAATTTTTAAACGTATGTGATTATTAATACACACTTGTCCAAAACTTAAGGATGGGCGACATTTGTGCATGTATACAGAGAACTGTAGATGAATGCAGACAAACATCACAAGATATTTATTGCAAGTCATCTGAAACAGGATAATACACAACAACTTTTTAGAAAATAGAAATCAAAGCAATCGTAAGCAAGTCTTTTGCAGAAAAGATATACATAGCAGTCGGGTAGAGATAGACAGTGGATAGAAAGTGCGTGTCAGTATCATGCATTAAACTTCTCAGTAGGGAATATGTCTGCTTCAAACTGCAATACAACAATCACAACATCGTGGCAGGCTCATCACCAAGTGAGTCAGGAGTTCTGGAGAAAGTTCAGGACAATCTCTTCTTGTGAGGTCTGGGTTTATCATGCTGATAAATAGACCCTGGAAGATATGACAGCATAGGCAATAGAGTTGGCTGCAGGATGTTGTACATTGTAGTAAGATTAGGGGAGATCGACTGTCATAGTAGATGGCTTCCCAGACTATAACCCTAGGTGTGATGGTCTTGTGCAGCTCGACCACAGTAACCCAATTGGAACAATTACCATGTCACCTCCTGTATACATAGATATGTAAATCGTCTGTGCCATGGAATCGTCACTTAACACAACATGATTCCAATTGGACACCAACCTCGATTCCCTTGTACATATTTGCATTACCATCTGGCTTCTCTTAAGTCTATGATGCACCCTTAAACTCACCCAGTTGCAGGTACTGTGGGCAGGTGTGTCGTAGATGCATCTTCACAGACTACTTAACGCAACAAAACGGAAAAACCAGTCAGATTTGTCCTTTTAAGGATTCTGCTCCTTACATTGACCCCAGAATGCATCCTTCTGAGCACTCTGAAAATGCCCAATGTGTTCATTGGTGATGAAATTTTAATCATTTGCACATCTAGCCGACAATCATTTGCGCACCGAGTTTTGCAGCTCTCTCACTATTTTTAGGAATGGCCACTTTTTTTTTGCAATAGAGTAGAGTGCATATATAAAAATCTTGATTATTTTATTTTATAATGTCTTTATTATCAAATTACTACAAATATT
The DNA here is from genome assembly GCA_023159025.1 of Thereuonema tuberculata. Taxonomy (NCBI): domain Eukaryota; kingdom Metazoa; phylum Arthropoda; class Chilopoda; order Scutigeromorpha; family Scutigeridae; genus Thereuonema; species Thereuonema tuberculata. The sequence continues at coordinate 14,505,261 of JAFIDM010000002.1, forward strand.
TAAAAGTTTTTATCATACTTATAAAATAATACTAATGTTAAGTTTTGAGATAATTTTGTCAATTTAATAAAGAATTAATAAAAGATTTATAAATCATAGATCATTAGTTATGGGCTTATGAAGAGTTTTAGGTAAGCTAATGTCAAACCAAATTTGGCAATTAATGAGAATTGAAAATATGGAACTTAAAAAATTAAAGCAATATATCTTATATATTTTATATATATCTTATATATATCTTATATATTGCTTTAATTTTTTAAATATACCAGGTGATTCTTAAAGTATTGGAAAGTACTGGTGGTTTTCACCGCCTCATATCTTTTAAACTTCTGCTCATAAAAATCTGAAACTTTTTATATAAAATTGTCAAGCATATAAGAGTTATATTTTCATGTTATTATTTATTCATTATTATTGAAATTCATTTTATTTGCATTCAAACACCCCCAACATATTGTATGTTTAAATAACTGTTGTGATGTTGTTTAAACTCTAAAAGTCTGGATCCAATATTCAAATGATACAGAAACCTAATTAAGAAAATTTAATCTAAACACTTTTGTCTTTAATTCCTTTGCTTAATTTAAAAAAAAAAAAAAAAAAACTATTTTTTTGAAAATGCATTCTGACAAATGACTTTTTTTGGGAGACAGTCGAATATTTTTTTTGGATAATAATTTCGATATATTGGGGGTGTTTGAACGCAAATAAAATGAATTTTAATAATAACGAATAAATAATAACATGAAAATATAACTCTTATGTGTTTGACGTTTTATATAAAAAGTTTCAGATTTTTATGAGCAGTAGTTTAAAAGATATGGGGTGGTGAAAACCACCAGTACTTTCCAGTACTTTATGAGTCACCCGGTATACAAGGTGATTATAATTAAAGTTCAACTTTCAGCATGCTGTAAAAAAAGAACCAGGTTTTTACTGAAGAAATGACTTCCAAGTCATTCAATGGTTCTGGCACTGTTAGTTTAAAGCCCATCCACCACATCGGATGGGAAAAATCGGTTTTTAATTGTCCTGAGGCCAAAAACCGCATAAAAAGCAACAATGAAATTGGGTTTTAATTATAGCGAGACTTGTGCAAAAAATGTTCAATATGCTGTCCACGGTTTTCTGCCACAAGTTGAAACCGAGAAACAGCATGTTACACAACAGATCAGAGTGTCTCAGGGGTCACGTTGTGAATGTGTTGCGCAATGCGTGCCTTCAATTCAGCTAAGTTTTCAATCGGACCACTAACACAACATTTTTCAGATAATCCCACAGCCAGAAGTCACAAGGATTAAGATCAGGTGATCTTGACGGCCAGGTTGTTGGAAAATGACGGCTGATATTTCTCTCATTTCCGAAATGCCTCTTGAGCAGCTGCTTCACTGGCTTTGCAATGTGTGGAGTAGTGCCATCTTGTATAAAAATGATGCTACCCACACATGCATGTGTTGAAGTGTTGAAATGACGTGGTTGCAGAAAAGACTCTCACATTGATGGTACAGGTAACAGGACCCGCACGACCATCTCCTCGAAAAAGAATGGCTCTAAGATAAACGCTGGCGTCAATCTGCACCACAAAGTTACCTTTGCAGAATGTAGAGGTACTGATTCATGTGCGAACTGATTTTCTGTTGCCCATATTTTGCCATTCTGAGTATCGACATGTCCTTGGAGATGGAAATGGACTTCGTCTGTCCACAAAATGTTCCATGGCCATTCATTGTCTACTTCCATGAAAGCAAGAAATTCTAGAGCAAACCTTTCTCTTACTGGCAGGTCATTAGGAAGCAACTCCTGAACATGGGTAATTTTGTATGGATAGCAATGCAGGATGTTTCATACAATTTTATGCACCATGCTCACAGGCAGGTCCAAAGTCCGGGCAATTCTCCGTGCACTGCACATTTGTACACCATTCCTAGTCTTTTCCTGGTGTGTCCACTTCTTCTACTGACGTCGAAGCAATTGGTTTCCTCCCTCTCCCAGATTTCTCTTCAAAAGAACCTGTCTCTTTGAATTTCTTCATCATTTTCTGCAGACCCTTGGCAGACATCGGACCACAGCCTTTTTTATACCCTTTACTGTCCAGAACTTCTTCAGAGCTATTTGCGCACAGTCATCGTTCTTGTAAAAGAGATTCACAAGCAGAGTGTGATCCTTCATTGAGAGATTCATGGCGAGCTTCTCAGAAGCAACATGAGGAAAATGCCATGTACCCCATGTTTTTATAACAAATGGAATGTGTCGGGCACATGACATGTCTTGTATTTTACATATTATGACACTTAAAGCACCATCTATTGCTAACATCTGGAACTTTTTTTTTTCTTTTGCCATACCATTTCCCCTTTCTTCGAGTATATTCAGTTCAAATTTCAGGTCATTCTGAGCAGTGGTTTTTTTTTTTATTATTATTATTATTTTTTTACAGCATGTTGAAAGTTGAACTTTAATTATAATCACCCTGTATATAGTATATATCAAGTATGGGCATGCATGAGGTCAAGGAGAGCCAATTCTGGATTTTCATATATATAAAAGCCACACCACAGTCACGTTCCATAGTATTAAATACCCAAATTCAAATTTAATTACATCTCTACACATATCTTAATTGCTATATAAAGTATAAAAAATACATATATAAGAGAGTAAAAAATGAGGGAAAAAACCACCAAATAATTAGTTCAAAATTTAATTTTTTTTTTTTTAAATTCTATATTTTTATCGAGATATTGGGAGCTGCAGTTAGCCCAATGAAGAGCCGCATGTGGTTCTCTGAGCCGCATTTGCACATGTCTGCTATATATCCATATAAGATGTCCCAGGAGGAAAGGCCAACATTCGGGGAGTTCATAGTATCGATCATTCTAAGAGGAAAAAAAGTTTATGTGAACATATGTCCTATTCTGAATAGTTTCCTAAATAGGACTATTTAAATGCACAATTATTGGCATGAAATAATATATTACTGATGTTTCTAATATTTACTGATCAAGTGACAAATTTTTACAGTTTATAATAAATTTTCAAAAATTCACCATCAATGCACTCTGCAATTCATCTGACAGTCAGTGGTGCAGTACAATGGGAGGGAAGTACAATATTGTGCACCAAATTCAAACTACTGTCCATTCAAGGAGCTCTATGTCAGAAACTTTCAAATAAGACTTATTCATATAAACTTAGAATGACCTC
>JAFIDM010000002.1:14570622-14584574 GCA_023159025.1 Thereuonema tuberculata
CACGAAGTGTTTTGGGTGGGATTTCATTTCTTTTTGTAGGATGAGATCTGATAACTTTTTAACAGTGAAAGCGTTATGAGCATGTGAATCTTGGCAACTTATTTTACATGAAATGTTTTGGGTGGGATTATCTATTACAACTAAATTTAGTTTTAAGATTATTTAGAAAATGGATTTTTTTTCAATACGCTACTTTTCTGTTTTTCTATTGGTCAACTTGTATATACAAGCTGTTTGCACTTTGGAAGAAATCACATTATTACACAGTATTATTTAGGCCGAAGCATTGAGGGTACGACGTATTTCAGATCTTAATAAAATCCAAAGTATAAAAGCTAGATAAATGAAACTTAGCGTATTTCATTAGTATGGTAACTGCATCTTATCCTGAAAATTTGAGCTCTCTAGTATTATCCAGGCCGAAGCTATGGGGGTTCGATAATACATAACCAGACCCCCCCTTTATGAGGGGTTGGAATGTGAAAGTTACGGATTTCTTAATTTTTTTGTTGTTTGTGTGCTAACCCTAACCTGCATACCAAATTTCAGCTTTCTAGGACTTCAGGAAGTACCCTAGAGGTTTTGATGATCATGAGTCAGTCAGTCAGTCAGTCAGTCAGTGAGTGACGGAATCGACGTATTTTAGGTATTAATAAAATCCAAAGTATAAAAGCTAACTTAGCGTATTTCATTAGTCTGGTAACTGCATCATATCCTGAAAATTTGAGCTCTCTAGTATTATCTAGGCCGAAGCTATGAGGGTTCGAAAATACGACGAAACACTTCCAGAAAAGGTACGTAGTGCCCTTCCTGCCTTCGGCTCGTCTTGGCGGGGGCACTGCCGTGCCCCCAGATATGAAATATCTTAACTATTAGATTTCCTAACTTTCTTTTGTATGGATCTACTGTTACCCAATAACGAATTAAGTTTAAGACTTTGTTTTTTCTTCTTCTATCTTCACTTTAGGCTTAAATAAATAAATAAATTTCTTTAGTGATTGATATTAGAATTTTTATTTGATATGAATGAACGTCCATTCCACTCACCCTCGTCAATTCTTGTGAACTGTAGACTCAGTTTTAATTGGAACATTCTTGGAAAATTCTTGCAAAATAGCCATTCAAGGTTTACGACTCAAAAAGAAGTAGGATATAAACTTTTAACAGTGATTAAGAATGTCACTGCAATGAAAATCTGCAAGCCTTTACAATAATAATGTTAATATCAAACATATTCAGTCAATTAATGACATCCTTGTTGATACTTTTTGTTTGCTTTAAGATGCATTTAGCAAATCTTCCAGTTTTATTGTTCTTCAACATCTATGTCGTGTTTAGCATCTGAACTAAACAAAAAGACATTAGAAAACGTAGATTAAATATTAAAGTAATAATAGATTAAGGGATACAGAACTTATAAAACTATTAATCAAGAACTGAGTAATCAGTTCCGATCACTAACACTAATTATATGAAAACAGAATATCAGGGAAATTGCCATTCATCAGCCGTTTTCTATCGTCACCATACGTTTCTATTTTAAGGGAGGAAATGGTTGGGATGTTTTATTTTCTTTCTTAGTCTCTTTACGTGCAAATACGTTTTTGTCTTTTTCACTTTCTAACAAATATCTATCAATATATATCTATCAGTCAATCTTTGATATCAGCGACGATTTAAAATGTAAGTTCAAGTTAAATTCACTTTAATTTACAAAAGAATTAATACAAGAATTTATTTTACCTAAATCCTAATGTATAGCTTGCTGAAGGATAACGACCGAAACATCGGTGGTCGTAGGAGAAACTTTTCGAAAAATTAATCTTTTTTCTCGACATAAAAACAACTTCTAATGCTGTGTTTGTAAAAAAATTACTTTTAGAGGTGGGTGATATTACGAAACGTAAGAAAACGTTGAACCGGTCATGTGTTCTAATGACGTTCTCTTTCTGGTCTATTTCTTTCTCCTGGTATCTGCTTGATATTCGGAAGTGGATAAGAATACTAGTCTTATTTTTTTTTTCTCCTTCTTTCCGTCTTTGAAAGGTAGGTTTTAGGGTCCTCCTTGTTCGTTTTAGGGACCGCATACCGAACTCAGTGGGTGCTGATCTCCCATTGTAGTGTCTTGAAATCCTGGCTGATACACCTGTGAACAAGAAGTTCAAGGACCCTCCAGTGAAAATTAACTGATCGTCCAAATGGACTCCTAACACCTCATCCAGATCGAAAGATAAGGATTCGAAACGTGGCTAATCCTAATTGAAAACTCAGAATATGTTCTGCTTCAACGTAAATAACTAAAAACAAATCAAATGGAAATGAATCCATGGAACAGAAATAGAAAATTAAGTAATGTTTAGGAGAATGTAAAATAGAAGAGAATCAAGTGAATTTGATATTTCAATAAATAAATACAATTGACGTTAACATAACATCTTTACCATGATAGAATTTTTAGAAAGTAAGATTTATATGTGAAATCAAATAGTTCTTCCACTTAAACAATAGAAACAAGAAAAAAAAAAATCAATTTTCATTTTTAGTCTGAAAAGATATTAACAATTATCAGAAAGTGAAATTGGAATATTCACATTAAGGTATGTTTTTCATTCTTTGTTTTGCGTAAAAATAATTTTAAAACATCTTTAGAAACAACAATAGCATTTATAAAAGAAATATATAATACGAAATTCAACCTTCATCATAACAAAAGGCTACTTGAGTAAAAGAATAAACTATTTAAACGTATAATCTATTTTTTTTTTTATAAATTCATTTTTTGTTTTTGATAATTAAAGCAGAAATGAAAGCGAGGCTCCCAAATATAGAAAAAAGAAACACTGAGAATTGTTCGAAAACTAGTGGACTTTAAGTACTTTTAAAAATAACCAAATCAATATCTTTTTTTAAAAAAAACTTACTTTTAAAAAGCTTGCCTGCAATAGATAATCTAGAAAAGAAAATTAGGCTGATTAATGTTATAGAAATACTGATTTAAGAAAATATAATATTTTACGTATATTGAAATTCCTCTTGGTTTTACCACAGTAAACTATTTTTTCCGCAGTTTTACCTAAGATTTCTTATCTCTGCGTGGTTACCGTAATTTGTCACTTCAAAGAAAAATCCAAATGCACCTTACAAGTGAGTGAGAGGCTTCAGTCGACATAAACAATAGTTTAGTTCAGAATAATAGCAGAGAAGGCCAACAACATTCACGGAATAAGTACATGAAAGCAAAGAAATTCAAAGGCAACAGTGATTCTAAACGAATTTCTCCCGATGGCTACTCTGTATCTATATTGAAACAGGTATAAGCGTTACTTGAGATACGGATGCCAGGTCAGTAGATGATCAATTTATAATTAAATGTACATTAAATTACCAAGATAATGTAATAAAGATAATCGTGTCTTCGTCCTCAATAGACCAAGTGTTGGGTCGATCGATGCAATCGCATTTAATTGAGGGACAAACCTGTTCTCCTTATGAGCATGAATTCTTTTAAATATCGAACAGGGATTGATCAATGCAACTCCAACCAAAGTGTCTAACCCAAGGAAAGATGTAAAGACACCACCATGAAATCTATAGTTCACTAAGATTCTTTTGTTGAAATGATTAATTCCACTCTGTCAACATAAAAGGACTATCACAAGAGGCCAAGAGGACAAGAGTACATAATAATTTTAATGTACTTTCCAATGCAGAAGATTTTCTGCATTGGAAAGTACATTAAAATTATTATAGTTAGGAGTTTATATATTGCTTATAAAATCTACGCTCATTAATATTTATTTTATAAATCTATTTGCAAAACAATGCCTAATTTAGTGATTATCTTCTTAATATTATTTTTAATGCTGAACTAGAATTATTATTATTATTATTAATTTCTCATGATAGTCTGTCACTACAATATTTTGGGAATAATTAATATCCAAGCAAATATATTACTATATTTTAAACATCTATTAATTCTATTAATTTCCGAACAACAAAACACGAATCCAGGATGACCAGCCTTAAGAGAGAATCTGTTTAATTCAGTTCTAAGTATTAAATCATTACTTGTTTTCATGATGTTCACATTATCAACTTCCCGTTGTTTTTTTTTGTTTTTTTAACTCAATAGCTAATTTAGCTAATTTAGAATAATTAAGATTTTTTTTTTCCGTTTTCATATTACATTTGATGCATGTTAAACCTTCTTACATATTAATGTTTCGCCTTTGTGTTTGGCTTATCCTTTTATTAAATGCCTTTTGTGCCCAGCGCTTAGCGGGCTAAGGTAATTGAGCTGTACTGGTTACAGCGATTTTTCTATTGTTGTTTGTTTTTCGACGAGTCCCACTTCCGAGAGCGGGAGAAGGAACAATAGATATTCACGTGTTCTGAGCTTAATCATCGAGGCTAAATCTGGCTGATGAGTCCTAATAAGGACGAAACAGCTGTCCTAGATTGCTGTCGATTATGGCGCACTGCGTGAAAGCAAACGAATTTGTGCATTCTCTATTTTTTTTTCTTTCCGTTTTTCTTATTATTTCATACAATGTTTGTAACTTATCGATATAGCAATGTTTAATAGACAATTTCCTTATCTTGTCAAATAATTTCAAATCAGGTCTAATGTGTTCTCTTGGTTGGACTTTTAAGTAATGTCCTTTCGAAATATAAGTTAATATTTTCAATTGATAGTAATGATATATAAGAATAATACGGAGTAAGGAAAATTTTCCTACATTGATTTTTTTTTTTTTTTTTTGCATAGTTTAATATGAATTATTTTTTGAATCGTTATCATGTCTTTTTAAATGATCATTCTTTAGAAGACCCAGGTAGCATGTCTCAATCAGTAATGCTACGTACACAGCATTTTCTATTACAGCAGCGTCTTTAACAACAAATTGGAGATAAATTTCAGTTGGAGTAACTTCATCCCTCGTAATGCCTTCTGTTTCAGCATAGATATCTTCATTTAGTAGCTAATAGATCATTGCTATTTAAAGAATACTAATATCTGCGATATCGTGGTTGTTTGAAGTTTTCACTTCGTTGGGTGGAAAATGGAAATATTTGTAAATTTTATTTAGCAACTCCTAGTGATTTTAGTAACAATTTGAAAAGATACAAAGTATATAAATGACCTCTTTGTCTGCGCATAAAAGTAACTACGGAGTGAATTTATTTGAATAATATCCATTAATCTTCTACTACCACTCTTTCTAGACATACACATGCACGAATGGTGGATGGGATGTTTCGTTAATTTATTAATCCTGTAGTACGAATGGTTCATTGCAGAATATCTAGTTCTGTTCGAAACCATTCGATTGATATCAAAACTTTATGATAACCTAAGTACTGTAAAGGTTAATTGTTTAAGGCAGATGAAATTACTATTCTTTATTTCCTCATTTAGGTGAAAGGGACTGAATCCTGCAATATTTCTAGTGTTTTCCTTACGAGATAATTAGAAGGGAAATAGAGCGACAAACGTTATCCTCCCTCTCCTTCCCGTCGCTTCTAAATCGTTTTCTAAGGTTTTGAACTTAACGATGATAAGTTCTAATTCTAGACTATAATGAAGTCAATGCCTTTCCGGAAATTCAAAACTTCAAGTGCAGTTTTCACTTTCTTAAATAAAATTTTCTTAAATTTATATATAAGTAAATAAATAAATAAATAAATAAATAAATAAACAATTAAATAAATAAATAAATAAAACTGTTAAACATTAAAAAAAAATGTTGATTTTATTTCTTTTCCGACTGTAGTATTTTTATTTTTTTATTTTTTAATTAAGTCAAAAATAAATAAATGTTAAAATTAAAATGTCTTTACTTTGTTTTATTAAGATTTTGGTTCTAGTTAGAGTAGTTCTAGAATGCTCTGGGGTTGCTTTGAATCGATATTTGAATTATGATATTCGTCAATAAATATTTTCTGAGCACTCCTAAAATGCCAATATTTATTTGCAGATATTCTATCACAGCATCGTGGATTTCTTTCTAGAGAAAAGAAAGTTGTCTATAATATTGCAGCTTCTTTTTAGAACCGAGCCAAAGCAGGTGTTTTCATCAAAGGTCAATGAACTACAAACCTCAATTTCTCATTTACCTAATCTAGGATTTACCTAAAAAAAAGAAAAAAAACCTAGCGGAGGTGGAGGGATACTTTCCTTTTTTGTGAAAATGGCGGATCGAGTAATGCGAGATTAGTGACCCCTACCGGTAATGGATCAAGTTCTTTTCGGCAAAAGGGAAAAGACACAATTGGGAAACTTACAGAAAAAAAGAGAGAAAAGTTTACGGAAGAGATTGAGACACTCTTCAAAGAAACATCCCGACAAAGAAACAGACACCCATTTCAACACTAAGTAAGACCTATTAGAATGCCCCAATTATTTCTTGGAAATTAAAGATCATGATTCATTATAGAAAATCAAATGAATGAAACTGAAACTGCAACAAAACAAAATTCAATTGTGATGATCAAAAGAATTTCATTCTTTTTTGATATAATTGGCATTCCAACTTTTGAATACCCGCATTGTAATATCCAAATAAATGTAAGTAATTTTAAATTTTGGTCCCTATCAAGTTCAGGTTTTGAAAATTAACAGAAAAATTACAATTTGTAACATGTATACATCATTACAAGTTCTATTTCTTGAATAATTTTTGAGTTATCGTTAGTGTTAATCAGTACTTCATTTGCATTGGCTTGTTTTAACTTAGGAGAAGTTCTTTTTCATTTTCTAATTATAGAATTGAATTAATGTAAATAGATCGTAAAAACAACCACCTATTTCTATTTTCCATACGAAAGAATTTATTCTGTTGTAATATTATTCAATACTACATTTGAAATGGAATATGTAAGAAGAATAACTCCTCGTAGTAAAAGAATTGGTTAAATTAAAATAAATATTTAAAATTGATCCTTCAAAGAACTGTATTTTTGGGTCAACTTCCTAGAAGCCTGAATTTGCTTTAGTTTGCTAAGACCTTCTAGTTAAAGATAGTAACAACAATTATAGTTAATGAAGCAATAATAAAAATAATTGGAACGATTACAAGATACCAAGAATAATATTATTTCCTCTTCACTTTAAAATATTCCTATTGAATTATATTTCTAGTGACAACTAATGAAAATGATCTCCTTCATTTTTGTTTTTTTTACTCCAACATCTTTTTTTTTTCAAATATGAAAAACGTAATATTTTTGGATTTGTTTGTTGCTTTGTTTAATTGGTAATATTTAAAGAAAAATCAAAAATATTTCAAAACTTATATTAGCTGCTGTTTCCTTAAACAATAGGATCAAAAATACATTTTTTCTAAAAGAATTCTGTCTATTCTTCTATTACGAGTATTTTATTTAATAAAGTATTTAATAATACTTTATCTAGTATTTTGTATTCCATTGTCCATTGTTAAAAAATATTGAAAGCAACAAACCCCCAGAACAACTGGCAACCTCCGCTGCTTATATACTGTAGCGCCATCTACTGAAATATTAAACAAATGTGCTCATAGCGTTGCCTTACCACTTAAGATGGAATAAATCACTTGGTCTACGGAATAATTCTAAAAACAAAACAACAACACCTTATAAGACCTTCATTTCTATTGTTTCTTGATGTTGAGCGCTCTCTGGTGACAACATCCAAAATCATAAGATTTAAATATGGAGCAATTCAATGAAAACATTATTATACATATTAATTTGTTTTAGCAACTATAGTTGTATACTTCTTCGGTTTTTGAAATAAGAGAAAATTGTAAGGCTGAATAAATAGCAGGCGTTTCATCATAATTTTTCTTAAAAACAATACGTCGAGATATTTTCCTCTCAATGTGAATAATTCATTTAATAGGGTTGGTTTTTTTATTAAAAGAAGTCTAAGAAAACAAACTGTTTAAATTCCAAATTTATTCTTGATAATTGAGCTACTAAGAGATAACTTCCTAGCTTAAAACTCAAAACCAAATCCTTATTTCAGAGGTGATTCCGTCTTCTTCCAAGAAAAACATTAAAAAAAGGAAGACTTTCTCAGTTACTCAGTAAATGTGGTTCAAACGAAACCAAATCCTAAAACTGGAAATCGACGCGGGAAATCCTTCCAGTATCTTTTCACCCAACTGGAATTCTGCCATGCTTTCATTCAGGGTTTCCTGTTCGAAGTTTTACGAGAATGGATGAAGACAAAGGAAAAAATCTATCGCTAAACTGATATCTACAACAAAAAGGTAATTTCTCAACAGAAGCAGGAGGAAGACTACATTTTAACCGCTTCTGTTGAATCTTACGAAAAGGTTCAAGGGATTAAAACGTACAATTTCAAAACAAAAATGGAAACCTTACTTGAAAGAAATTTTTTATAAATAATTTTTTTTGGAGCCATTTCTCTTTTCAAAAAAAAAAAAAAACTGACGTTTTAAAGACTTTCGCAATCCATCAAAGCGCGGATTCTAATAAGATTCAAGATTCTTCGCATGTTATTTGTGTAGATTGTGTTTGTAAATGAATGGTATTTTGCATCATTTGACCAAAATTCGATTTGAGATATTCGCCTAAACGCAAAAGCTTATGTATTACTTTTTTTATGGAATGAAGAGTGTTATATATCAAAATGAAGATACTTTCACAGGATAATTCTGATCATTATCAAAATCAATCAAAGGTCAAAGATCGTCAAAGTCACATGATACAAATCTTACGATTAGTCGATTGGCGTTTATTCAAAATTAATTTTCCGCAGAATTATGTTGAGATAGGAAGCAGGAAATATTTTTTTTATAAAGAGTTTACACCTTTTGCTAGTAGATGGAGCAATAATCTAAAAAAAAACTTATTTCGGCTCTTGGTCAAATGATGCCTAACACCATCAAATATGTATTGTAATTGGGTTATATCATTAGAACTTTCGTGAAATCTTAATTTGCTATTTGTAAAATTATTATATACTATACAAGATGTTTCCATTTTATAAGATGAAAATACTTACTTTTTAAAGTTGGAATTTGTCAATGATCTTTTTTTGGGGGGGTAAATTAAAAGGATCATCATCAACTAGTTAAAAATCACGTTATTTTTTAGAATACGAAAGACAATAAGTGATTTTGCTTAAATATGATATAAATTGCTATCATAAGATCTTTTAATATTAAATAAAACTCCAATTTAAACATTGACATTTTCAAATTATCTTTATTCAGAATCTCTTTAACTTTTCAATTTGCCTTTTTGATTTGTTTTAAAATCCACCATCAGTGATTTCAAAAGATCTCGCTTTTTCTAAGAGCACGTGTAGGAGGAGGAGATGGGTTGAGTGAGAAGGAATTCATTAGTGGTCCATCTCTTCACGCATCTCGTCGTCAAAAGGATCGGTGTCAGTGCGCGCACGTGCAGCAGCTGTGAGTCTGCCGCACTGGAAGCTGTTTCCGCGGACCGTGGAGATGGGACGGGCAGTCGGCCGAGAGAGACAAGAGGTCGGCGGCGAGGTTAAAGCAGACATCCGATCGGAGAGCACAAATGTGCGGGTGGCAGTTAGTTAGGGACGGGTCAGAGGGCAAAGTCTTCGTGAGAAATAGATGCGCTTCAGTTACAGGATCCCAGTTCAAAGAAAGAACGTCGATGACTTTTAAGGTGTTCTCCAAAAGATGTAGTGGTTCTTAATAGAAATATCCGAGTTTTCTCAATCTTATCTCGTAGGAATTAATATATCTGTAGCATTTCAGGGTCAATCACAGAGTGAAATTCTTGCCAATTATTATTTAGGAAAACACAAAAATTCAAACAATTGAGCTTAATCTTAACTGAAGTCTCACAAAGCTACAAATTACAGATAACGTCCAATAAACATATCAAGATATTACTTTCGAGAGACATTGAAAACAGCCCATTATTATTAACCTATGTTTTGTTGATTTACTAAAAACATGTTGTTTTAGTTCATTTTTATTTTTAAAAGCAAAACATTATTTCAATCTGACAACTCGATCTTGTCTTAAAATTCACTGAAATAAAAAGGATTTTCTAAAATTCTTCACTGATAAATTTTAATCTGTTATCTGCTATTTTTGCAATATGAAAAAAAAATTTCGAACATGAAATCGAAAGAGAATGTGAAGGACAATAACTCAAGGAGGTTAAGACATATACAGTACTATCAGAAACTTGGTCTATAACTAGCAATATTGATTTTAAGAAAGAAAACAATGGTTTATTTGAATAACGTATAATGTTAAATAATGTTTTGTAATTTTCTTAGAATAATCTTTTTATTTAGATATTCCAAATTTTCTTGATAAAATATTCTTTATTTAAATTTTTAAGGTAATATTCTCGAAACCTTTAAAATATTCCTTTTCTTCACTGCAATACCTTGTCGAGAAGCTTCATCGCATTTATTCAAATGTTGCATTAATTTATTGAACTTTCAAGTACAAGGATTTCGAATGAAGTCTCAAAAACCTTCTTTTTGCATTTTTCCCTTTGGTGAGGTCTTGCTGCAGTGTTTAGTAATTCTAAGACCGTTACAGCATCATAAGTACTTAGGCAGACGAATTATATTTCTGATTACCTCGAGAGAACTGTCTTATGTAATGACAAACCATCAGATTAATATAAAAGTTTTCAATAATATTTAAAAGCCTGAGATATGATTTCCAAATTAATTTTAGTATTTTATTATTGATTATTAATTTGCGCAGTAAACAAACTTAAAATTATTTTAAGCCTAACGCAAAAACAAATATCCATCATAATTCCAAAGTTAAATACTCTAACAGAATTACGATTGTAGATGAATTCAATTTCTCCATCGGGAAATACCTTTGATTAAAAAAATGTGGTATTACTTATGAAAAGTAACTGTATAAGGTAAGGAAAGCAATGGAATTATTTCTGCACAACTGATGTTTTTCGTTCTCTTTATTACTATTGGTTTCTATTGATTTTTTTTTGTAAACTGAACAATTACGAATCCTTTGACTAATTCATGGCTGTAACTGCGTTTTCCTCTTTATGTAAAGCAAATATAGACACGGAAGTTTAGGAGGCTGAACATCAACTATCCTCTTCAGTTAAAAGAACCCAGTAGGAACCAATAAATCCTGTATGGGGGAGGCAGACCAGTGATTAAGATAGATTAAAAAAAAAATAGGAAAACAGCTTCAGGGACATTGTGACAGGAAGGAGAAGTGTTTCAACACAGCCATGAAGCGAAGACAGGCGAAAATATTAGTCCAAACAGAATTATGTTGACTGAGGAGAAAATAACTCGTCTGAATAAACTGTTAATGGCTGACAACGAAGGATTTAGAACAGGAAAGTTGTACCGTTTTAAAGTTTATTAAGAGAATCACTTAAATGTAGACACGCAAAAGATATTTACGCGCTAAAATACCTAAGAAGCTCTATAAAGTAACATTCTATTTTAATATATTTTATTTCATTTGCTTAGATTACAAAGAACAAAGGAAAATGTGTACAGAATAAAAGTAAAATGATAATTTAAACATCATAAATGAGAGATTTGGAAATCAATTAAAAATGTATCTGAGGGAATAGCGCGGCCTAAACCATTTCAAAAAACATTATTAATTCATTTCATTTGCTACGTAAATTTTGGTGAGTGTTTTCAACTTGTTCCTGGAATACGATAAACTTTTTATGTAAATAACAAAATAAGTCTAAAGAAATTACAAATGAACAATTGTTTTCTATTGCAAAAATCAATACATCTTATTAAATAATAGTATTTAGAAAAATTAGCAATAACCAAAATTCTAATATAAAATTAAAATTTTGCGAAACTCAATAAATGTGTTTAGGAAATGATATCAATAGTTTTAAGCTTGTTAAGATCATCAGCTTCACTGAAGATTCAGTCCTCGATAATTAACCTATCTTTTTTTGATTCACAGACAAGCGATATCATTGTGACTGAGTGAAACAGAACTTCTATTGTGAACTAATCCCATATTCATCCCATATTCAGAGAGGATTCAACTATCTTAACAAGGATTGGAGGTTTCCAACTGTGGATGACAATTTCTCAAAGTAAACAACAAAATAAAAGGTATCAAAAAAAAAAATGAAAAGAAAAGAAAGACTGAACTAAAACAAAATAATAAATTCGAATTAAAATATTTTTAAATATGTGCTGTTTTAATACAAAAGCTTAACATAAATATTAAAAGTTTTATATATTTATTTTTAACTTCAAATGTCAGAGTTTCAAGGATGATTACCGAAAACTTTTTAACAGAAAAATCCTTGATTTTAAAATTTTTTAAACATTTTTTACTTTTTTTTTTTGTAATTTTTGTTAGTTGCTTTAACTTTCAAAATATACTAATTACTGAAACATTTTTCTAGAAATCCTAGAATAATTCATAATTTTATAATTTTAGAGGCCTAATTTTTTTAATTCTTACACGCGGATGACTTTTATTTTAACCATTTTCTTTCATTTTATTTCATTCTGATTTAGATCTTTCAGGTCGCAGTGCTTGGCTTCCTGCCGCCCACATTCACCCCAAGTAATAATAATAATAATTCTGATTTCGCAAATAAAACATAAGAATCGAGAAATGCTAAGAAAAAACAAACTGCAATTTGAGAAATTAGGAAAAATAAATAAATAAATAATTATTGTTTGTTCACTTACACGATTTTTTTAAAGCTTCTTTCCCCGGATATAACATTGAATGATCAAAGAAAATCTGTGAAATCAAGACATTAAATAAAACGGAATTTTTCGGTTTAAAAATATAACTGAAAAATTCCGTTTTATTTAATTTTATTTTTATTTAAAGTTATAAGTCCATTTGAAAGAACTGAAGAAAAAACATGGTGAATGAAATGATCAATGTTCGCTATCTGGGTTGATGAGGTCAAATATTATGATCATCTGTGCTGAATAATCAGTACTGTTATCTCATCTGATCCAAATATACAAACAATGGTATTCAAAATATCTCATTGTGTCATTTACCATCTATTACAGACGACACTTTCATGTTTTGACGTTATTGTACAATGCTTTGCTTATATTAGAAATAACTGCAATTAACAAATTTACTTTTACTATTTATTACTGTTTACTTTAACATGAAAAAAAAAAAGTTTTAACAATAGTTTTCAAATATTTTAAAAGCAGAATTAAACAGGAAGTTGAATAACTTCGATTAAGTTTAAAGTGAATTCCACTAAAGAAAGGGTTACGACACTTGCAGTGGAGGGTTTTTCTTGGGCGAAGGAACATCCGCTGCGTTGCTAGATGTGGTCTGGGCAAAAAAGCAAGTAGAGGATTTATGCGTTGAGCGCGTCAATTGTGACACCGACATAAATGATGACCAAAGAAAGGAGACGGAGCGGAAAGATGGTAAATGCCTGTGTCAAGCACTGCTGCTCGCTTTTTTAAAAATAAAAAAAAAAACCCTCTGTCGACCTTTTTTAAAACCTCTTAGGAGATTTCATAAATTATGGCCACAATGAACATCCAACAACTCCACGGGAAAACGGTCTCAAAGAAGATCTCAAGAACTTCATAAAATAAAACTAGAATCCATTGGATATTGTACAGCCTACTTTAATTGTAACAAATCGATGCATTAATTTTATTGTTAACAATAAATATTACTTACCTGTATTAAGTGTTTTTCATTTGATTTTTCATAAAGGAAGACAAGAATGGATCACCTACCTATAAAAGAAATAAACACGCAATAAGAACAATGAAAAAATTACATGAAATATTCAATGAGAAGTGTTTTTATTTTGATAGTTGGTTGTGGCAGTACTTCTGAAAACTGTTCAATATTTGTTCTAGATATGCTAACAAGAGTTTGGAGTTTTTATTTACAATAAAATTTAACGTGCCGTGATAATAATTAAAAATAGCCAACTAATTCGGCACCTATATTAAGAATATT
>JAFIDM010000002.1:14591087-14603749 GCA_023159025.1 Thereuonema tuberculata
TCAGTTTTTAATTTATTATTTTTATTACAGATTGTTCACCATACATTGTAAAAGACAAGACAGCTGAACAACAGTTTGGTTTTCAGTTAAGCAAAGCGTTAACTACAGCCGTCAAACAACCTCTTTTAGCCACTTACAGTATTCATGTAACACCTAATGTGAAACCAGATCCAAGCCAGATGAAATGTAAGTAATCAAAAAAAAAACAAAAACCAAACAATATGTTTAAAACTGATAAAACTAATAATAAATGCAGTCATCTTACATATGTTATTGATTATCCATTGCATTACGTTATCTGTTTAACATTTACCAATTCACATGACTTGAAATACTTTTTTTAGTTCTTGCTGATCAGTAAAGATCAATAGTCTGTCCCTCTTTTCTTTTATTAAGCTCTGCCTCTTTCATTACTTATTATTTGTAAAAATAATTAATGTTTATTGTATCACTGGGCTGTTTACAAAATTACCCAAGAATCAGTATTGAAATTTTTAATTCTTATGTTAAAAATCTTTTGAATATTTTAGCAACTGATATCTATATCCATTCATCTATGCTCTTTGCTTCATTTATTTGAAGGTTGTTCTCTTTTATTTCAAAATTTATTTTGATTATTACTTTTTTAATCTCTTAGTTCTAACTCTCAATAAACTGTCAAAAAAAAAAAAAAAACAATAGGCAGATTCGTATCCTGAAACTTATAAGCTTTTAATATTTTATAAGAAAGATAAAAGTACGAATATATTTTTTCATATGTAAAATTTTACTCAGATTTAGTCTAATTAGTCCTACTAAGGAAAAAAAAAAAAAAATCCGGTATCTTGCGTTAATACATTTATCTGCATCTGACCAATAACCCACTGCTATTCTTTATTTTAAATAATGACATTTTTTTTAGCAATAGAGTAAATTTTTTAATTGTAGAAATAAAAGAAGTACAAAGTGTTCACAGAATTTGATCTCTGATCGTGCTGTTACACAAATAAGTGTTATTATTTATAATGAATGACATTATTCCCATTTTCCTTTAAAAAAATATCTAAAATTTCGTGAAATACGTCTCTTTCTGTTTTTTATATCTTTTTTAATGTATTACAAGATGCTGTAATATGAATGTGATTTTTATGATATGTCTTTTTTAATATTCCATCAATAAAATTATTAGAGTATGTATTTTTATTAAGTATTGTGATATATTTAACAAAAATCTTTGCCTAAATAGTCTTTTTTTTTTTAATTTGTAGTGATTATTGAGTGTGCAGGTGGAAGGGTAAGTAACTACATTTCTTGTTTATGATTATTAATATCTAATTAATAATGACAATATATATTCAGTGTTTTTCTAGTTGAAAAATGACACTTTTTTTTTTTCCTGAAGTACCTGAGTAGAATGCCAAATTCCAAAAGTGACAACACTGTTGTAATATCATGCCCAGAAGATTTGAAACTATGCAATAAAGCCCTTGCAGCTGGATTACCTGTAGTTGAAGCAGAGTTTATTCTGACAGGTATTCTTCGGCAAGAAGTAGATGTTAATGCATATCCTTTTTCTTAAATTGCATTTTATTTATACTTTGTCATGCAATAATAATTAAGCCTAAGATTTTTCATTTATTTTTTAATGTTTTATTGAATAATTATTTTTAAATTTTAATTGTATGACTGTTTGAAAAAGAAGAAAACCATGGGTTATTGATTACTACTTCCATGTATTCTCAGTGAGATCTAGCGCAGTGCATCGTAAATAATTTCTATTTTTCTGCAAAGTAGAAGTGAACCAAGATTGTCGATTTTTTTTTTAGTCTTTGCATCTTTAACCTACTTATGTACTGTTCTTATTATTTTAATATTATTCACATTTTTTATAAATATCATCCATATCCAAAAGGCTTCGAATGTGGAAAATGAAATGCGTGGGCAAAGAAAACTGACCAGATCCCACCAATTGTCATTCATTGACAATTCTCTTCATTGTCAAATGGGACAAATTTGTAGCAATAGCTGGTCTTCCTAGTAATTCAGAAATTCATATTCCATCTCCCTGACTCTTAAACTAGTGGAAAACGTTCCAAATTATACTTCCAGCTTGGCTCTGCAGGCCTTACAGTAACCTGTTTTTAACACGTTGCCATATTATTTTCTGCAGCAATGATCAACTAAGGATCTGTCTTTTTTTTTTTTCTTTCTATTATGGTTATTCTTCTTTCTCTGTGGCTAGAATAACAAATGTTAAGAATTAATTTTACATTTCCTCAGACAATCATCAAAACGATAACATTTATTGTTCATTTACATCAAGTTATGTTTTGTGTTTAGTGAGTGTCTCAGCAGAGAAGTTACTTTGGATAGTTTTTTTTTTTTTTTTTTTCTTTTTCCCTTTGTTGGCCACCTTTGTTTATCATGTACAATACTGCTTTAGCTACTCATCATTGGTGCATTTGTTTATTCTCCTTATTTCTTTACTTACAACTAAAAATGACAACTATTAATGAGTAAAACTTAAAGTTCTTTAGAATTTAAGTTTTAAATTATAGGCTTTCTCGTTCACAGCCAATGATGTCAGTAAACAACTAATGAAAGGCAGGTGAAGCGATTGCATAGGTATTGATGTGTTCTTCACCAAGAGCAACGATAAACATAAGCAGCAGTTGATCGAACTCACGTAACTCTTTAATTGCAAGTTTTTTCAATGCTTAAATAACCTTTGTTGGATAATATCTCTTAAGCTAAGCTGAAATAGATATTACAGTTAGATCCACTTAAGGGAGAGATTTTTCAAAATGAACTGTAGGGAGAAGAGTCAAAGAAAGAATGTAAACAAGGCTGATCTTTGTGATCTTTTGGCAACAAGAAATCATCACCAGTATCAGTTTTACTTAATAATAATAATAGTAATAATTACAGAAAATTTTCAATGTTTAGAGACTATTATTGATATTAGAAACTTGTTGTTCGGTTCGCACCGAAGTGCGATCTTCATATCCGAAGGTCCATGGCAAACTCCTACAAGAGTCCATAGAATTTCAAGGGAAAGATACTGAGGTGGTTCCTGTTGCCTTCCTAAGAAAATCATTAAGGATTGATTTCAGTCCTGAAGAGAAAGAGGAAGAAACAGACAAACACAGGAAAGAAAGTTTTTCAAACAACCCTGCTGATGCCAGGATTCGAACCCAGGTTCCAACACATCTGCCTCATCGTAGTCCGCCGTCTATTCCACTAGGCCATTCTGGAACAGCATTAGAACTAAAGAGAACTAAAAAACAACTAAATGCCTTTAAAATGTACTTTTTTTAATTAGTGTTATAAAACATAAGGGACCTATCCTGCTTATATTGCTTTAAGTAGAAATAGACAGCATATAATCTATCATTATTGGCCAAATTAAAGGCTTATTTCTGTATCATTGCTGTATTTCTTTTTATATCTGCATGATAATCATAACTGCTGAAGGAGTCTAACATTGGTTCCTCCTTAATATGCATTAGAGATAGAGAAAATAAAATAAGAATGCAATTTTAATTGTAACCTACATGTCTGTTCATCTGTGATCAGGATGCTAAAAAGCTGTTGATCCCAAAACCTGAATGTTTTAATTTCAGCTTTAAATATAACTAAAGTTTTCTTCACTGGAAGCATTTTAGGATAAAAGATTTGTGATGATGGAATCGAATGCAATTTCAAAATAACATTATGTTCTTTTTAAAAGTATTTAATTTATCTTTCTTTAAGAAAGCTTTCTTTAGAAACATTTTTATACCTTAATTTTATTGGTACATTGTAATATTTTGTAAGTATTTTAAAAATCATGTTAACTCTTCAAAGTTTAACCTTAACTAAATTTACTTTTAATTTGTTAAACAAAGATAGCAATGAATCAGAGAAGAGCAGTCCATCACCTGCAAAGAGAACAAGGAAGAAAAGATAGACCAGTTGACTTCATTCTTGTATATATTTATATATAATCTTATCATTACATCACACTGCGTAATTCCTGTATATTGTAATTTTTTCATGTGTAGCATTTTATTACCTTTCCTACAAATTTTGACTAGATTTTTGTTATGCATTCTGTTAACTCATTAATGGAACAATGAAATAGCTTTAAAATAAGAAACACTAAAATGTTGATCAGGTTTATAAAGGATTTCATACATTTTAAAATGTACGAAATATCGGCATTTATATTTTTACTTTTATACACCAGTAAAATCTGCCATTTTTGTTTACTGTACTTTTAACAACATAAGTGAACAGATTTCAACCATTATGTTGAAATATATTTCTACACCTCATCAGATTTGAAACATCTAAAGCTACTTTTTAATGCCTTTTTTTTTTTCCAGATCATTAATAGTTTCTTTGTGCTTCAATCACTTAATACTATGGAATATTTATAGTTTGCTGTGATAACAAGCATTTTCTGTGTTGCTTTGTCCTTTTTTTTATGAGGCTATAAACTAGAAGGTTTTTAATTAAAAAAACATTAACTAATATGAAACACAAAGAAATAAGTAAGATTTTTTTTTTCTTTTTTTGCATTTGTTAAATTGTTACAGCTAAGTATTCAGTTTTCACTTTTCTGAATTATATCAAATGTCTAAGCACTGTGGAAATTATCCAGAATTTTCTTTGTGAATATTAATTATGCTTTGCTATTCATACATTGGAAGCATAGATGAAGAGAACTTTTGAACTTATGTACTTAATTGTCCTAATAGAAAGCAAGCAAGATATTGGACTTCTTCTGCACACTTGTGTATTTTATTGTGCGTCATTGCCGTTTTATAGTTTTTTAACAATAATTAATGAAGTCTTTGGTTATAAATTTATTTAATGAAGAATTTATCTTTAAAAAAAAAATCAATCATTGTTCATTACCTAAATATAGAAATGGATTTGATTAATATATATTTATATATAAATAAATAAAATAAATTTTTCATTACTTATCCCACAAATCCTCGTGAAGTTGAAATCTTCAAAGATTAATATTTACTATTATTTGTTTTATTTACATTTCTGCTGCTGTATGGAATTAAAACTGACTTAAATTCTAAGGTTTAAGTCAAAAGTTGAAAATTGCAAGTTTTTACATGTTGAATTTAAAAACAAATTGATTCAAAATGAAAAACTGCATAACTAAAGCATAACTCTTGTAACTTATGTAGCAATTAGAAAATTTCCTTACAGCTTCTTTGTAGAAATAACTGACTACTCGGGGAATTTGTTAATTCTCATGTTTAGAGAGACTTCATTGTTTTAGCAGTTTAAAATGCAACTAATTTCCAATCCTTGTTGTCAGGGTTTAGGATTTATTACCCAGACGATTAGCTGCATTTAACTGTACATTCATTTAGATAAATATATTTTTGTTTACATGTAGGTCTACATTTGTTGTTAATGCATAGTGAACTGGGAAAAATATATTATTTTACAAAGTGATTTTTTTTTTGTTGAAAATTAAAGTAAATTCTAAATTGTTATTAGTGCATTTTTGCAATTTAGTTAGAAAGTAAATAACAAACATACACTTGTCAAAGTTATCCATACTTTACAGCTAGGGTATTCAATTTGATTACTTTGTTTGGTGCAGAAAGGCTCGGAAACATCCATTTCAACTTTATTAAAATCTCTCAATAATATTTAGAATTCTGTTTGTTTGTTTTTATTTTATTATTAGTATATAAACTGTGATAAAAATGTTTAGTTAAAAATTCCAATGCAGACTAACAAGGTCTTCAAAAAATGCAAGGTCTTCCTAAACAATCAGGATAAACAAGTTTAATGATGATATAAAAAATATGGATGGCCCATAATATCAATGAGTATTTGTGTAAGAAAAACTTAACAATCATTTAATGAAACATGATTTTGCTAGAAATTTGAGAAATGTAATTAAGTTTGTCTCAATAGACTGCAAAATAATTTATTGACATTTCAGTTTAAATAAACCATACATTCACACTGAATGAGGAAATGAACTTTTATATTGTCAATTCAAGTATTGAAATTAGTCAGAGGTTAATGATTCATGCTCTTGCTGTAAATACTTTTAAACACTATTTTTTTTTAATAGAAAATAGCCTAAAAAACTCATTTTCTGTATGGAAGTAAATATTGTGCATTGTGACAATGAGATAATTCTTATTCAGATATCCATTTCAATATTCAATAGTTCACCTTAATTTTAATTTTTAAGAATTATTTTGGTGCATTTGCTTTTGAGCCTTAATCTTCAGACAGGCATTTCTAGAAAAAACTTTCGTTGGTGTCACTATTCAAGAGGTGAGATGGTCCAGGAACTGACTCAGCTAATAAGTATGAAACAGCTTCTTTTGAGATGACTAAAGATACAGGCAGTTAATATGATGTTTGGAAGTGCTTAGAAAGCTGGACAGTAACTTCCTCTCAGAATTGTAAATTTTCTGGTGATGTGAATTAGTGGAAATACCAATTTTCCATTTGAAGATCCCATCAAATGGTGATCAAGGTTTTAACAAACATTTGTTTTCATGTATTTTTATTTATTACCTCATATGTTATTGTTGACTATTTTTAAAAAAAGGTACAACAAATCTTTTTCTAATTTTTAGAGATTTGTTTCTAATTAAATAAAACCTTGATTAATATATGTATAAATGGATCTCATTCTTATGGGATCAGTAGTTGTTTTGGGTGTTTTTTTTACTAAGAACCTAAATGATGTTGGCTTGATCGCAATCGTTTGAGCCTTTGTATTTTGAGTCGGATTGATAACGTCACCAAATGCAGAATTAGATTTCAAGCCCATTATAGCAAATTGAGACAACGTGACATTTCTCTCTTAAAATTCTAACACAAAAACTTTTCAGGTTTTTGAAATTTGTTCTACTTAGTCATGTACATTGTTCATAAATGTTCTTTTTTTGTCCAATATAAAAGGAATGCTATTAGTATCATTTGTTGTCATAAATTTGGAAGAGTGGGAACCAATTCATTAATTCCTGTTTTGTAATTGTATAGATCTTATGTAGCATTTAAAAGATATTAAGGAACAGGTGAAAGATTGAAGCAGTATATTATCACCACAACGGTTACTATTATTATTGTTTATAGACTGAATAATAAATAAAATATAGTGAATGCTGCTATTTCACATGAATGGATATGACTTAATGTACTTGAATGAAAATTTATGTAATATTAACAAAGAACATTGTTTGGGTATACTGTTAAAATATTACCAAATGAACTTGTACTGTTTACGTGAGCATAAAACCTTTGATTGTAGAAATTATTATATTTTTTTTTTATCATTGTAGAAATTATTATTTATTTTTTTTTTATCATAGGGGAAATATTATTAACCAGTTATATGATACAGTGCAAATGCACAGTTCTTGCTATTATTTCATTGTAGTGTAATTCAAATAGAAAGAAGTAATTTTTTTAAGAAAAAAACTATAAAATTGCAGAAGTGTATTATATTTTACTTTGTTCATTAAGATATATTTAGTTTCACAACTATTCTTTAAATTCTTTTATAAAGTAGAAACTTGTTTCTCCAGATCTTGTTCAAGCTCATCTTGAAATTTTGATTATCTTGAAATTTTTTTTTTTACATTAAATTTTTTGCCTTCAATTTCAAATATTGAATAAAATTTATAAAATTATTTGCAACAGCTTTAGAACAAAACTACATTGTTTAGTGGAAATTAATAGAAGCATCATCAGCAAATGAATTGATGGCTTTAAAACATCTAGAGGGTTGTGCAGCATAAAATTATTCAACTGCTGTAAATAAAAAAAAAGAGTACTTATCCTTCATAATTTTGGGTAGCTTATTAAAAATTTATTTGCAGTGTTAGTTCATATCAATATCTTTTTCAGTACTTTAAGATATAAGTAACATTTCTTAATTGTTCTAAAGTTTTCCATTTTCTAAGTCACTTTAATTTGTTTCCCCAACTATTTTAAGGCATAAAAATAATGTTACAGTAGATGCATTGGTGGGAAAATAAAAAGGAAGAAATAGGTTGGAAGTTGTTAGTTTTCTCTGATTTTGTTAACACTGAATCACCCAATCAAATCCCAGATTAATGCGTTTCTGCTGTAGTTCAAATTTCAGAATAACTACTGATTACATTGCTTAATATATAACAACAGTGTTAAGTAACATATTAGTGATTTAGAAATTCTAAGCATTCAACAATCCTAAATATAAATCATGATGATAGGAATTATTGTGAAAATCTGCATTGAACATAATATAAGCATAATTAAATATACTTATCTATTATAATAATATACAGAAACTCATGATATTCCACAACTATCTTCTTTACTCCTCATAAAACGATATTTCAAGCAACCTATCCGGTTATTCTTCATCGGATTGAAAAGAAATAGATTATTTCTTACCACATAATTACAAACATGAACAATTAATATATCCAAATAATAAACATGATTTGGTATTCAATTAAGAAATGTCAAGCATTCTACAAAACATAATACTAAAATATTAGACATGATATGGTATATTTTTAAAATATAATTATTAAATGACAATCAATAAACATTATACATCTACAATATAAATATGAGACAATAATACTTTATTATATTTATATTGTAAATGTTTAACAACATTTAATAATTATATTTTAAAAATATACCATATGATGTCTAATATTTTAGTATTATGTTTTGTAGAATGTTTGAATTTCTTAATCGTATACCATATATTATTTGGATATATTAATTGTTCGTGTTTGTTTAGTTATTCCAATGTAATTCTGTGGAAAGAAATAATTTATTTCTTTTCAACCCAATGAAGAATAAATAACTGGATAGGTTGTTCGAAATATCGTTTTATGAGGAGTAAAGAAGATAGTTGTGGAATATCATGAGTTTCTTTATATAATATAAGCATGTTATTGATTTACAAAGAGTCAAGAGGCTCATATTTTGAAAAATTCTAAACTACTTTTTTTGAGTACATTGATTTTTTTTTACTAATTCAATGCACATCATTATTTCCTAAACTATTTCTTTCTTTGTATTACATAAAATTCTTATAATGCCATTTGATATAAACGGTTTTTGTTTACTCTGCATCTATCATAATTAAGCTTATTTTAATTAAGAAAAGCATTTTCATCATTTTCATTCCACTATATAGAATAGTTACTTAATCTGGCTCTGGGCTATTTCTCACTGTAGGAATGATAAGCTGCATCTTGATGTTTTTCATTGAATTTTCAGTGCTCACTACAGCTTTCAAAAACATTTCTGTCAATCTACTAGCAGAATTTTTAAAATTCAAGCTATATAGAATTGCATAAAATTGGAAGACTTATTACGTACATACTACAATGGAATTTAAAGAATTGTGCACTTGCAATGTGTATGTTTAATTTAGTATATTTGTTGATATTCAAGATTTCATTTTGTTGTTGAAAATTAGACAATAACTAGACTCTAGCTGCACTTACCTCTATAAGAAGACAATAAGGAAAAGAAAAATAATAAAACTCCTTATTAATTTGTACATAAAAAAGTTTAGAATTTGTATATTTACAGTATTTTATTTACATAAACATAACTGTGACACTTTGTAGAGTTCTATCTTTATATTAATCTATAATATACGATAGCTTAATTTGAATTCATTTTTAACCACTATTGAGGTTTTGATAGACAAATACTGAATTCTGTAATTTAACACAGACTGGTTTGCATTTTGAACACACGATTTAACATTGCTTTAATAAGAGAAGACTCAGCCTTTGACAGGGATTCTGGAGTAGGCTTCGTTTTCAGGGATATGTCAACCAAACCCATCTGTCCATAAACCAAAAACTGAAAAACAAAAAAACAAACAACAGTTTGTGTCTCACAAAAGATTTGCAAAAACCTGGCATTTGATTAGCTTATTTTGAAATATATTGAATTGTTAAGAGATCTTTTTTTAAAAAAATTGAAGTTCATTTATATATTTTTTTAAATAGAACTTCGTAAAATTAATCACTTACTACCTATAACTATGCATTCACACTAGCAGTGAATTCACAGCAGTTTTATATGAGTTGTTTTTTTAAGAATACACTGTACATTCAACATTAATTTGTATTTTTTTTTAATTAACAGTTGTATATTTTCAGAAAAATAAACTATATTTTATATATGAAAAGCACAATATTATTTAGTCCGATTGTTTTTATTTATTAGCACAATGATTCACAAATAATTTCTATTTTATTAAATTCTTTATAATATTATTATTAAAATAAACCAACAATACATATACATATATTAAAAAAAAAATTGCTTGGGGTTGATTTGGGTTTTTTTCAGTTAGATATCGACAATTTTCTTGCAACGAAAACCATATTTTATATACTTTAAATAGTTAATTTCCTTTTATACTTCCAGATGGAAAAAAATACTTTAAAAAACATAACGGTATTTGAATGTTTGTAATAGCATGTCTAGATTGAAAATAGGGCATTGACAAAGTACTAAAGAGGGGCAATGAATTTCCAGTTCACGAAAACAGCGGAAGGATATTTTCTCTTTAGAAATTAAGTAGTGCTGATAACTGAAAATTATCAGGAATTTTATCTTTTTAAAATCTAGAAATATTTCATTTTTTGATGCAAGTAATTCTGAATTCTCACGAAAAACCTCTACATTTGCTATCTTTACTGCCACCAAAGCGTTTGGATACACAACCGGAAGTGGTGTAATTCGATCCTTTTCGTCACTTCCGTACCCTACACGCGGAAATGTGTGATGTCTACATGTGATTGTATTGAGATCCTAAATCATTACTTTCATTATAATTTGGCACACTATACAGCCAGGTAAGAAAACTGAATAAATAAACTCGTTGGCATAACATCAACGAAATGGGAAGCGATGAAGTCGTCTTCCGAAGGCGCAATGATCAATGGATTTACAAACGTAGTAGCATAGTAAAACATAATGTTTACAATTGGTTAAATCGTTGCCAGTTCGTAAAAGCCGGTTCAAGAATAATAAAAATAAGTCGCCCAAAGGAAAAGATGATAACTGAATCAACCGTCATGGATTCAGGAAAGTGATTCACCTGTATCTGGGCTTTACAAATATTGTTTCGCTGAAAAAGAAATAAAAACAGCAAAACTTTATGAATTAACTGATTTAAGATGAATGAACTGTGCTTAATTAATTATTATGTATTGTTAGGATCAATCTAAAATTAACCTAGATGCTTTTTAATTCACATAGTTATTAATTTATTACAAACATTATAACGATGACTCAAGCAGAAATGAAATAATTTGTTTCGTGTATGATAAAATCCGGTGTTTTATAACAGTTGTTGGCAAATACTGAACAAATTACGTGTTAAGTATTAGACAGATTGTAATTCTCTCGTTATTATTTTTTTACCGATTCTGAAGCGCGGGTTTAAGCCATTATAATATTATTGTAGTTTAGTTATTCAGCTAATGAAAGCCAGAAAAGGAAAAAAGAAAGTGGGGAGGCGATGTAACTAGAGTTAAATTTAAATCTCATAAGCTGATATTTCGCAATTTATCGTGTTTTCATCGTCGCAGTTGTTGCTTTAGAACATTATTGAAAACAGTTCAGCGAATTGCAAATAGTTAAGTGTCATAGATTAACAACAGGAATTTAAAAATATCTTGAGATTTCATAGAATAAAATTTAAGCTGTCTTTCTTGTAGATCACTGTATTAACCTATGTGGGAAAGAAGATCTATTTCCATCCTCCCCCAAGAATTTCCTTTTTTTTTATAGAATGGGCAAAGACCATTCACTTCTCAAAATTTTAAATAATTTTTCTTTTGGTTGGAACTTTTAAATTGTGCCACTCTCATTCCCGAAATTTAAAATCCAATATACTCTCGGGATCATCTTAAGTACCATAGCTTGGATCTGATCAAGGGCGGTTTCATAATGCAAAAATGTATATAAATTTTTTTATATACGTTTATTATATATGTAATTGGGAAGAAATATTGAATAAATTGTCGATTGTTACATGATTAGTTGTTTAATTTTTATTCATTAATTTTCTATAAAACAATCAGTTAGATTTGGATAGGCAGGGAGTGTTTGACTTCAATGACCTTACCTATGTAATTGACTTTTCAATACTACAATGATTTAATGAAAAGTAATCGTGTATTCAACCCCCTTATCACGTGATCGACGCCGATAGGAAAAAAATAATTCTTTACAGAAAACGTTTTTCAATACTAATGTATTTTATTTTACGTACAGTTTTTATCTTCACTAAGAATTTTTATCAAGAATATTGGACTTGTTGTCTAGAAAAAATTGTAGAAAGGCTGAAACCAGATCACTACTTGACATCTCGAATTAATTACGGCGAATGAATATCAGATTGAATTGGAGACCTTTGTGGTGGAATTGTTGATTGGAGTTAAGCGAAATATATAAAATCGTAAGTTAATTTTAAAAATGTTAAATTGTTCACTCCGAATTTCATGAAAAGTCAAAGAATACAATATGAAAGTCATTTCGGAATTTAAATAAAAAAAAAAGAGAAAGAGATAAATAAAAGTCGGAACCTGGGTTCGGATCCCGGTGTTGGCATGGCTGTTTCTTTCTGTGTTTCGTCCGTTTCTCCCTGGGACTTACTATCT
>JAFIDM010000002.1:14608934-14625922 GCA_023159025.1 Thereuonema tuberculata
AGAAAACATTAAATTTATTCTAGCATTTTAAGAAAACATTAAATTTATTCTAGCATTTTAATAAAGATTTTTTTTTTAAATTCAAAAAAAAAATATTTGACTTTAAATAGAATTTATTTATTTATTTATTTATTTATTTATTTATTTATTTATTCATTGTAGATTCCTTTTTTATTGTTGCTTTTGTTTCTTTACTAAATAACTATTTTTATTTTTATATTTTTTTCTCCGTTTTGTTTGGACCTTGTTTAAACAATCTGTCTTCCATCCTCTTCAGAATCTAAATTCGTTGCTTTTGTGTTTCTCATGATATCACTTCCTCTTAAGAAGTCTCTTAAGAAAGTCCATAGTCTCAGGAACTCAGCATAGATTTTCACATAGATTCGGAATTGAGTATTGTTTCTCTTTTCGTCGTCTGGACATTGTATTACCGTGAGAGAAGTTGTGAATCAACCAATCTTTTGTGTTTGATTCCGTTTGTTGACTCCCATGATGATTTATCAGTCCAAATAAAGGATTGAGATCTGTTGGTATTATTTGTGGTTCATCAATTAATGCCTCTGTTGCTAACTAACCGGGAATTCTTCTTTTCCATTTCATTTCGCAATCTACTGTATTATTCACAGAAAAGAGCTCCTACTTCTCTGCACGAATATGAATTTGACAAACAATCCTTGTTAGATCTCCATAAAACATCTATCGTGAACTTGAATCGCATATTCTGTGCCATTTGTAGCCTCTCTGTAACCTTATTTAATTTTATTTCTGTGCCTGTAAAAGTAACGTTTATCCTCGTGTTGTTATTAAGATGTAATTTATTTACTGAGATATCTTTCAGTAAATAAGGAGTTATTTATTGTTAGAGAATGAGGCAAAAGAAAAGTAACTCGGAACAAGGCAATAAATCTGGTTTCCCTGTGAACATGAAACCAAAGTGATCCCGAACACGGTTTATCTTCGGACTGTGACTTCCTGTGAAACTGGAAAGTGACCTCAGTCCGGAATTGGTGTAGATTTTCCCCTACAAATCCAATAGGGTAGGACTAAGGGCTCGGGCGCATTCGTGGATTTTCAGGTGGAAACCGCAGGGTTGGGGGCGTCCATTAATTACGTAAGCTCAAAATGGGGGGGGGGGTCGGCAAAATCTCACCAAATCTCATTTAAAGGGGGGGGGGGGGTCAATGAAAATCTCACGTTAATTTTTTAATTCAGAGAATATACATATTTCAACAATTTTTTTGACTTTTTGAAATCTCACATGAGGGGGAGGGGGTCCCACCACATCTTACCAAATCTCACCAAGGGGGAGAGGGGGTCCAATTTTTTTAAAAACACCTAACGTAATTAATGGACGCCCCCTTGTAAAAGGGGAAATCCCCCTTTATTGCATTCCTCCAGCAGTGCGCTGATCGCTCCTATTGTGAGTGGTTTTGCCCTGGGCTTTTTAGTCAGACCCAGAGATGGGTTCTGTTCCATTTTGGGAGTGAAGTGAAGACCCTCCGGGTCCCTTAATTAAGTTCTCCCCTTTTACAATTCTGCGGTTTCCATCTGAAAATCCACGAGTGCGCCCGAGCCCTTAAAGTTTGGGCTGCAGAGATGGTGATATACTGACAGAATGAACATAAAGAGATCCTCCCGTTTACACTTTCGTGTACAGGGGTCGCTAAAAAGGAATTGGCAAATTAATTAGATATGATAATGACTGTAGCATCATAAAGACATCAAGCCTCTCTATTCCTGTTTATAGCAGGAAAGATCTTTATGAAATAAGCGCAATGTATAGTTCAACTAATTTCCCTTAGATGATAATTTCTGTGACATTTTTCAAAGTTTATCAGAAGTTCAAAGATCGTTCATCATCTTCGAATAAACATTTATGTTTTGTTTTTGTCCAATTAATTCCTTACAGTAACAATGAACATTCCCGGGAGTTAAAGGCGGGCGGGCGTCGGGCTGACCACCCGACCTCAACTTCGTCCCGTTGGTCACGAAACGCTGGGAGCCTGACCTCCCGCGCCCCAAAGGCCTGTTCAGGCCTGTAGAGGGAC
This sequence comes from Thereuonema tuberculata, assembly GCA_023159025.1. NCBI lineage: Eukaryota > Metazoa > Arthropoda > Chilopoda > Scutigeromorpha > Scutigeridae > Thereuonema > Thereuonema tuberculata. Next base: position 14,610,983 of record JAFIDM010000002.1, read on the forward strand.
ACTTTAACTTTTAACAATGAACAACGTTTCAAAGCTTGAGGGCAGTCTATGCATCTGTTTGATTCTTAGGCATCTTTTGCTTAACTTACTGGCTTGAGATCTCTTGCCAGTATATCTGTCTCTCTAAGAGGACCATAAGATCTGTCATCTCTTACGCTATCTCTTCTCTTTTTCTGCATCTACAACTTTATTACTGTTTCGCCAACTTCTTTATCATTTCACTGCAACAAGATGTTTCATCACTATTTTTGAATTCTGTTTGTTAGTCACTTATCATAATTCTGTTTGTTGATCATATATCCATGATGAGGATTGCTTGTTAATAAGCCTTTTTTGTCGGATATTTTTTTTTTTCATCTAAATATAAACAAGGTATGTGGAGCAGCAGACATTCACTACATATACCATCTCATTCACCGCTGCCATTCTTTTCTTGGTGTCATTCCGATGTCTTAGTCGTCTGCACTTCTCAAAGCTAATGATTTTGACTTGATACTCGGAGATTCCATTGATGCCCTGGTGCATATCCTCTTCTTCGTCGTATGGTTCCATTTCCCTCTTCCCTTGCTAACATTTCTCAGCATCTGTTCAGTGTCACATTTCTCTTATCATCTACTTAATAAAATTTTCTTTCTTTATTATTTTTCAAGATTTAGTTCTTTATTTTTTTCCAATATTCCCTTCTGTAAACCCTTATGATAGAAGTTTAATGGTTTAAATTAAAAAAGTTAAGAAATCTTTTGAAATCTTGTCAAGAATTTGACTTCTCACCCTTATTGTTAAATCTTAATCCATAAACGAGGATAGGGCTTTAAGTGATCTTCTCTGAGGCAAATCCTACGCTTGCCAGCATCATTTATGTTACGAGGTGTTGCATCTAACAAGGTTCAAAAGATATTAATAGGAATTGCAGAGATTAATTGTTTAATTGCAGGAATTCAAAACGTAATAATGGAAACTGACCAGTTATGTAGATGGAAAAAAATCTTAAAGAACTAAAAAGTTTCCTAATTAAAACTAATTATTTTATTTTTGGTTTCACCATCAAATTACACCGCTACCATTGATCGTTGAATGAAACCTGAAAAATAAGCAATGTTAGTGACGAATTCGAGTGTTAGTATTGTAGTTATCTGAACTATTCAAAGATGAAAATAAAAAATCAGTTTCAGCTGAGATTATTTTATTGCCATTTACAAAATATATTGGGTGAAAATGGTATTGAACGTTTTAATTGTATTATCAGATTTACTTCTCATTTTATTAAAAGCCGTGAACAATCAATGAAGATGCACTATGCCTTAGAGCAGACTTTTCCAGTGTGTGATATTAAGAAATTTAAAGTTTTTTAAGAATACATTCAACGCTGTATTTGTATCAAAATTGTCTTCTTCCATGAGCTTTCATGTTTGCTAGAATTCCTAAAGTTACTCTGTACATTACTGGGAGTCATCATTTGTTGTATGTAAGACTGATGTCTTTGTGAATTGGATTCTATTTTGTAAAATTTTTCAAGAGGAAAATTACGATATTATAAATAAACCAAGTGACCCCTCAGAAATTAAAGAAAATAAAATAACAACAACAAATTGAAATGTGGAATTCAAATCCTTGGACAGCGAAATGCTCACCACAAAAGTCATTTGACGTAATAATAATAATAATAATAATAATAATAATAATAATAATCCCACCCAAAACACTTCGTGTAAAATAAGTTGCCAAGACTCACATGCTCATAATGCTTTCACTGTTAAAAAGATATGAGATCTCATGTAGAGCCTAGCCCCTAACTCTACGAGGCCTAACTCTACAAGCCCTAACTAAAAACCCTATATCTTGGTCAAAAAGTATGCCTTGGCCGTTTCGTGGCTGTCACACAGACAATCCCATGGAGTTATGTAAAGGATATGGAGTATGCCAAGGCACACTTTTTGACCAAGATATTAGGGTTTTTAGAGTTAGGCATGTATAGTGAGGGGCTTGGCTCTATATGAGATCTGATAACTTTTTAACAGTGAAAGCGTTATGAGCATCTTGGAAACGTATTTTACATGAAATGTTTTGGGTGAGATGAAATAGTTCCATGAAACGGCCAAGCCATACTTTTTGACCAAGATATAGGGTTTTTAGAGTTAGGGCTTGTAGAGTTAGGCCTCGTAGAGTTAGGGGCTTGGCTCTACATGAGATCTCATATCTTTTTAACAGTGAAAGCATTATGGGCATGTGAGTCTTGGCAACTTATTTTACACGAAGTGTTTTGGGTGGGATTTCATTTCTTTTTGTAGGATGAGATCTGATAACTTTTTAACAGTGAAAGCGTTATGAGCATGCGAGTCTTGGCAACCCCTTATTTTACATGAAATGTTTTGGGTGGGGATTTCATTTCTTTTTGTAAGATGAGATATGATAACTTTTTAACAGTGAAAGCGTTATGAGCATGTGAGTCGTGGCAACTTATTTTACATGAAATGTTTTGGGTGGGATTATCTAATACAACTAAATTTCGTTTTAAGATTATTTAGAAAATGGATTTTTTTTTCAATACCCTACTTTTCTGTTTTTCTATTGGTCAACTTGTATATACAAGCTGTTTGCACCTTGTAAGAAATCACATTATTACACAGTATTATTTAGGCCGAAGCATTGAGGGTACGACGTATTTCAGATCTTAATAAAATCCAAAGTATAAAAGCTAGATAAATGAAACTTAGCGTATTTCATTACTATGGTAACTGCATCTTATCCTGAAAATTTGAGCTCTCTAGTATTATCCAGGCCGAAGCTATGAGGGTTCGATAATACATAACCAGACCCCCCCTTTATGAGGAGTTGGAATGTGAAAGTTACGGATTTCTTAATTTTGTTGTTGTTTGTGTGCTAATCCTAACCTGCATACCAAATTTCAGCTTTCTAGGACTTCAGGAAGTACCCTAGAGGTTTTGATGGTCATGAGTCAGTCAGTGAGTGAGTGAGTGACGGAATCGACGTATTTTAGGTATTAATAAAATCCAAAGTATAAAAGCTAAATAAATAAAACTTAGCGTATTTCATTAGTCTGGTAACTGCATCATATCCTGAAAATTTGAGCTCTCTAGTATTATCTAGGCCGAAGCTATGAGGGATCAAAAATACGACGAAATACTTCCAGAAAAGGTACGTAGTGCCCTTCCTGCCTTCGGCTCGTCTTGGCGGGGGCACTGCCGTGCCCCCAGATAAGGAACTCCATGGCAGACATCATCACGAACTCAGCCAGCCTCATGTCGACATGGAAGCGTCGAACAGATGGCTGACGAGTGGTGAGCTGTTTGGGGAGACCGAAGGGTTCATGATCGCAATACAGGACCAAGTCATCTCCACACGCAACTACAAGAAACACATTCTACACGATCAAACACACATGACGACAAAAGTAGGAAATGCCACACTACGCATGAGACGATCGACCACATAATATCAGGCTGTCCCCTTCTCTCTCAAACAGACTACCGCCACCGACACAATCAGGTAGCGTCGATCGTTCATCAACAACTAGCACACAAACATTCACTTATTAAGAGCACGGTCCCGTACTACAAGTACATACCACAAAGCGTATTAGAGTCACCCTCATATAAACTATACTGGGACCGCCCCATTCACACAGACAAAACCATACATCAGAACAGACCAGACATCACACTTGTTGATAAGGTCAACAAACAGACCTATCTAATTGATATTGCAGTGCCTATCAGCAAGAATATGCAGAAAACTCACGCAGACAAGATTAGTAAATACACTGATCTAGCACACGAGCTCCAGAAGCAGTGGAGGCAGGATCGAGTACGTGTTGTACCCATCGGTCTGTCTGCCACTGGTCTGGTGCCTCACACATTGCACCACAGTCTCAGCACACTAGGACTTCACAAAAACACTTATGCACAACTGCAGAGGGCTGTGGTACTCAACACTACACGCATAGTTAGAAATTTATGGACACAACCACACATCCCTAATCATTCTCGACACGTCTTTACACTTGGCAATATGTGCTTTGGTCCTTGACCCGCCATATTGTTTTTGCTGGGGAAACCCAAGGTTTGAAACATACAAACATAATAATAATAATAATTAAAAACAAATCAAAAAACTCTAATGGGTAAAAAAAGGAAAAGGAAGCAATTTATGATAAAAAGATCCCACCCAAAACATTTCATGTAAAATAAGTTGCCAAGACTCACATGCTCATAACGCTTTCACTGTTAAAAAGTTATTAGATCTCATGTAGAGCCAAGCCCCTCACTCAACAAGGCCTAACTCTACAAGGCCTAACTCTGAAAACCCTAATATCTTTGTCAGAAAGTATGGCGTAGCCGTTTCGTGACTGTCGCACAGACAATCCCATGGACTTATGCTAAGAAATTAAGTCACTTATCGTTAATGTTGTGTAATGAAATAGTTCCATGAAACGGCCAAGCCATACTTTTTGACCAAGATATTAGAGTTTTTAGAGTTAGGCCTTGTAGAGTTAGAGGCTTGGCTCTACATGAGATCTGATAACTTTTTAACAAAGAAAGCGTGTGAGTTTTGGCAACTTACTTTACATGAAATGTTTTGGGTGGGATTTCATTTCTTTTTGTAAGTAATACATTTCAGCCTTAGGACTTTTGGAAGCTCGGAATAAATATTGTTAAATAATGCAGAACCAGACCCCCCTTTATGAGGGGTTGGAGGGGGGGGGCTGGAGGGGGGTGAAAGTTACAGATTTCTTGTTGTTTGTGTGGTAATTCTAGCCTGCATACCAAATTTCAGCTTTCTTGGACTTCAGAAAGTACCCTAGAGGTTTTGATGATCGTGAGTCAGTTAGTCAGGGAATCAGTAACGACATTGACGTATTTTAGGTATTAATAAAATCTAAAGTATAAAAGCTAGATAAATGAAACTTAGCGTATTTCATTAGTCTGATAACTGCATCTTATCCTGAAAATTTGAGCTCTCTAGTATTATCCAGGCCGAAGCTAAGAGTGTTCGATAATACATAACCAGACCCCCCTTTTATGAGGGGTTGGAGGGTGAAAGTTACAGATTTCTTAATTTTTTTGTTGTTTGTGTGCTAATCCTAGCCTGCATATCAAATTTCAGCTTTCTAGGACTTCAGGAAGTACCCTAGAGGTTTTGATGATCATGAGTCAGTCAGTCAGTCAGTGACGAAATCGACGTATTTTAGGCATTAATAAAATCTAAAGTATAAAAGCTAGATAAATGAAACTTAGCGTATTTCATTGGTCTGATAACTGCATCTTATCCTGAAAATTTGAGCTCTCTAGTATTATTCAGGCCGAAGCTATGAGGGTTCGAAAATACGATGAAACGCTTCGAGAAAAGGTACGTAGTGCCCTACTTCCTGCCTTTGGCTCGTCTTGGCGGGGGCACTACCGTGCCCCCAGATAAAAGGGAGCCTTTCGAGTCCAGCTGAGACCTTGAGACAGCTGTTTCGAGCTTGTTAAGCTCTCTTCTGCCAGGGCTATCCACAAATTCAAAAGGCAATACGAAGGGAAAAGTAATGTATTATTAATAAACCAAGTGACCCTCAGAAGTTAAGAAAAAAGAAAGAAAAACAACAATGACGGTGTGCGATTCAAATCCCCGGGCAGCTAAATGAAGGCATTTGACCATAAAATAAAAAATTAAAAAAATATTATTTTCTTTTATTTTCTTAAATTTGGTGTAAATACACTTGGTGTAATAATAATACAAGGTGATTTCAATTAAAGCATCCCTATACAGATCATTATGCAGAGAGAACCAGCTGAAGGTGCGGGATGACGAAACATGTCCCGATAACGATTTGCGGATACTGTACAGGTCGCAGGTCCAGTTAGATGGATTTATTGGAAAAAAAACAAACGGGCCGATCAAAAATATGGTCTTTAAATTTAAATACTTTAAAAGTAAGACGCGTTCCGTAACGTAAGAACCATCGCGCGCGTCTAAGAATGTCTTCGATCAGCCTCACACTTCATTTTATACGTGATTCGATGCCTTACGACGCACGCGTTATGCAAATTTCAACAAGTAACGCCGCTCGCAGCCACAAATTTCCCCCTGTCGGTAATTTTTTGAATTATTTTTGTTGTTGTTACAGAAATATGTTTCTCCTAATCTCGAAGGTCTGATGTTGTTTCGCTCACTGGTTCTCTCCTTAGAGTGCTCTGCATATGGATACTTTAATTTGAATCACTTTGTACGAGGTGTATATTACTTTTCCCCTTGTATTACCTTTTTGTGTTTGTGCTTGCTGGGTAGCCCTGGTTGAAGAGAGCCTAATAACCTCGAAACAGCTGTCCTAGGGTCCCAGCTGGATTCAAAAGGCTCTCCTTCCTCAGGAAAATTACGATTTTGAGAAGTTAACGAACTTGTATCTTGTTTACCTCGGATCCAAGTATTATCAAGAAACTTTCTTTAATAAATAAATATATAAAATGAAATTGCTTTATTAAAATCATTGATTATTTAAAAGCCATCCATGATTTTAAAACAATGAGATAATACTGCAAACCACTTTACAGTATATTAAAAACAAGCTCGGAACATACAATGACTCATTCAATAAACATACAATTCATTTAAGGGGGGCGTCCATTAATTACATGAGCTCAAAATGAGAGGAGGGGTCCGGCAAAAATCTCGCCAAATCTCATTTAAAGGGAGGAGGGGGTTAATGAAAATCTCACATCAACTTTTTAATTCAGAGAATATACATATTACAACATATTATAACATTTTGTAATACTGTCTATGCCCGGATTCCCCAAGTTGAAACAAGCCCCGCGCAAATGTCAGATTTCATTCGGGGAGTTGTAGATACGTCTTATGACTGTCTTCCTATACTACCAACAGACATTTTGACGTCATGTGTCCAATCATTGCAATAGAGGAAGCACATGAATGCCTATGGAGTGAGTGAAGAATTAGCGAAGGTGGTGTCACAGCCTATTTTTTTTTACTTTTACTAAATTTAATTAAATTCGTTGTAGTGCACCTTAAATGTAGTATCATTTTTCTCCTCTTCTTTCACAGAAAAAATGTATTTCATAGAAGATATCAGTAACGCTTTAGGTATTTAGTGGTTTGAAACAAAATACATGAACATATCAAATAATTTTAATTATTTAAAAATTATAAGGGAAATCTCATTTGAGGGGAGGGGAGGGTCCCACCACTTCTAACCAAATCTCACCAAGGGGGAGGGGAGGTTCACATTTTTTAAAAAACACCTCACATAATTAATGGACGCCCCCTAAGCTCATTTCATATTTTTACTTCATTTCATATGTCTGAGCAAAAGCACTGGAAGATACAAGTGTTTTCTCAACAACTCGAGTAGATGTTGGAATAATGATAGGAAATACTGTTATATAATTGGTGTTGAGCGCCTGGTGCTGAGTATATATTGATTATATTTTTAATTGTTAGGACTTTTCAATGTTTTTGGATACGAAATGGCGGAAATCAGAACCGGGAAGCGAACAGTGAAGAAAATTGTGATATTCTGAATAACCTCAAGACGAAGCTTATGTGTAAAATTGCCAATTTAAGTTTATCCTATAAAATCACCGTACAGTTGTTGTCAGATAGAAATAGCGAACGTGGAATGATTTTAGTATAACATTGAAATCCACATGGACATAGAATCCATTGAATTGAGAGAATTGTCCATAGACATTACGTGCTAGTTTCTAAAAATACATGAGACTTACATAAATTCACTAAGATTTTAAAAATATTTTCCACATTTTGAATGAAAACTAAATGAAAATAATTTTGATATGCAGGAATTTCGTCCTCGAAGAAGAGTTGAAGAGGAGAATTATAAATATGATAGGAATAGCAGCAGCCCTTCAAAGGTAATCTATCGTTTTTTTAATATTTTAAGTAGAATGTTCTTAAAGTAAATTCTTTCATGTTTCCAATGAGTATTCTATTTAAAAATGCGTAAATCGTTTGTTTCGTGGACATGTTTCCTTCTTCGAAGTCTTTGCTTAAGTTCTACGATTGTCACTTCATTCTCGAAGCAGACATTCAAAATGCTTTCTACAGCGACTGGAATTTCATGTTCGTTTAAGTCTTACTTTCATAATTCGTAACTTGAGTCCTATGAATTTTCCATCACCGTCGTTAGGTTTCTTCACAGCATCTTTCATTTATTTCCTTTCTTCAGCTCCTTTAGTCATTCCTATTCTTTTAGGTTTTGTGTTTTTCTATTGGCGTCCTTCTTTTCTGATAGCTTAACAAATCATCTAGTATATTCCAATGATATTCTCTGTCCATTTTCTATAACTTTAATACTAATATTAGGTATCACGTTTATCCTTCATGATTAATCTGTAGAATAATTACGAGATACAAACTGATTAGGAGATTTCGAAGATCAGTCGTAGTTTAGCATTTTATATTATAATCCGATGAATTTTACATACAGATGGACTAATCCAGTAAAATATTACGTGAATGTCGAAGCTGTAGACTTTTCCTAATGTGATTTCGACAGAGTTCCAAGCTGCATTGTTATTCCATAAAAATATCATCTCCAAATCGCAGTAGAAGCGTTTGCATTATTAACTACTCGCTGTGAAAACTTGTTACTTCATGCTCTTTTAAAGAATGTATTTTGGAGATCTATGCAGTTCTGTTTGCGGAGCTCTCAGGCCGATTTCATGTGTACCATCTGAGAATCTCGCGCGCTCTATCCAAAGTACCACTGTCTGTGCCTACTTTCTGAACCATTACTAGGAAGTAGATCAAAGCAGATCATTAATGCGTTGTTGTCCCACCTGTTACGTTTCAGGAAATCATGTCACTTTTTCTAACAGAAGTCATGTCACTTTTTCTAACAGAATTATTTGTACATGTGTCTTATTAATGGCATTTGAATGATAAGGTTAATAATAATTATAAGAATGATTTTATTTCATAATATGAAAGAATACATTTTGAATATGAAAACCAACAAAGTCCTTTATCACAAATATGTCAATATTTGACTGTAGCTTTGTTTGAAACTTCTTTTCGCTGGAATCCCACTTTCAGAGCTGATTGTTTCGAAACAGATGATTCCAATTGTTTCAAGCCCATTAATACTGATAAGTAATAAAACTTTTTATTTCCTGTCACGTTTCAGGAAATCATGGTCCCGTCATGTCATAAATATTGTAATAGAATTATTTGTACTTGTGTCTTATTAATGGCATTTGAAAGATAAAGTTAATAAATATAGACTTGAGCATTTCTGGTTGGAAAAATGTTAGCTACTGAATAGTTGTAACCAAAAAGTTTAAAGTTAGAATAATAAAAAAAAAATTACATATCAAAATGTGTAATTCTAATACTAATATAATGACATTCTGTTTTTTTATTAAAAACCATTTAGATAAGTTATCTCAGTGTATAATACTGTGAATAGTAATGTGACTTTCTGTTGTTGTTTAAGAATCTAATTTACACATTTCAGTTAAATTTCTGCTTCAAAAAAATGCATACGATTAAAGCTCATCGAAGTGTCAGTTAAGAAGTATAAAGGTGATATTTTTATCATATATATTTACAGTACATGTGTATGTATGTATTATATACGTATTTATCAACTATATTTGAATTTTGAATTAGGGAGAAATCTTCTTCTATATCTGAATGAAAAATAATCTTAATAAGTTATGGATGAATTTTCATTTACTTGAAGGGAAGTGGAAGCCGACGTTTCTACGAGGAGGAACGGAGACGTTTTCAGGAGGACCGAACACCCCCGCAACAGAGAAGGCGTTTTCAAGAAGAGAAACCAATCAGACGATTTCAGGAAGAAAAACCCAACAGAGAAGAGAGGAGGAGATTCCAGGAGAGCCCTCGAGAAGACAGAGGATCCCGAGATTTCCATCAAGTAAATCATCTACTTCTTATAATAATTCTATTAGATATTTAAAACTAGAAATAATATTCCCTGATTGAAGATCCCAAAAAACTTTTATTTTCATAATAATTTTCTACGCTTTTGAATTGGGAAGGTGGTCAAGCGTGATCCAATGTTTTGTTTTCTCACTGTTTCCAAAATCGTTGCCTAGAATTGCGTCTTAGGTCTCAAACCTGCCGTTGATAAAATTGAGAAGTACCCATTAATGTGACATCTGAGTCACTGGAGATTAAGCAAATCCTTTTGGATCTAGGATTTATTAGCCGCATTTAATTGCGATCTAAAAAAAGGAAAATTGATAAAAATTCATTAAAAAATTAATAATATGAATTTTTAAGATATTATTCCTATTATTTTTGAAAGAAAGTAAAGAAAGTGAAAATGTTGAATTCTATCGAAAATATTATTTACTTTAAGAAAGCTGAATATCGTCATCATTCTTCCAAGCTGTTTCTTTGTGGACGAAGATACAACAAATCGCAACATTTCCAGTTTTCATCGTTCTTTTTTTTTTTCTTTCTCATATGTTCCGTTCTGTTTGTGATTTTTGGATGAATAACTTCAATATTTTTGTCTTGTCTTTCTTCAATTGCCAAGCCATAGCATAATATTAATAATAGCGATTTAATCATTATGTTAATATATATACTGTGAATTGAGGGATGTTTCTTTTACTGCACTGAATTACATTTGGAATCGTCCGCCTCAGAAGACTTTCCTGCTACAGTTCTTATTCACCAGACTTGAATTGCTTAGATGCTTAACTTTTTCCACTGGCGGTTAACTGATAGCTTATTTGAGCAGTACAGCCGATACTTTTTAATTTGGTTGAAGATGGTGTTCAAATGAAAAGAACGATCATGTGACAAGACAAATTTAACAAATTGAAATCCAGCGACATCACACTACATTTCAAAAAATTATTTTATTGTGCTTCTAGGAGGAATAAATCAGATTTTTAAAATTCAAAATATATTAACTTGTTAACCATCTGACATTGTCCAGTGAAAAATATTATGACTATCCTATCCTGTTGTTTGAGAATCTGGCATTCCATTTAACATTCTGTCTTTAAATTTGCTAGCGTAAATGGACAAATGACGTGACTTAACGGATTTCGAAAAAGCCATGATTGTAAGGTGTTGGCTAATAAGTTTTAGGATCCACAAGATTGCTCATGTATGATGCTCACGGAATGGTGTAGTTAAGATATTTGAGAAGTGGACGGATAGAATAACAGTCACCAGATCCACGTCCTCGTCTTATCAATTCGCATTATGAAATGTAGGAGATGTTTACCTGGAAAACTCATGGTGCCTTCACTTTACAATGAATGCTATAAAAGCAATCATGGTGACTTTCTTCCAAGATAGCGCCGAGGCTGGTTCGCTGAATACGAAAATCATTTCCAGACGTTAGCATGACTGACAATTTGAATCCTATGTTGAACTTATCTGGTAGTAGATCGAGTGAGAGATCTGGCGTTTTCCGAAAGCAATCTTGACGACTTAGGCATATTTTCTGTAACGTTCTTCTTTTTCTTGTTTGGTCTTATAGCCCCATTTGGGTCTTAACCTCCTTTAGATCTCTCTTCCATTTTTTCTCTGTTTTCCGCCTTTCTTTTCCAATTTGTAATTCCATATTCCTTTTTATCATTCCTTACACTGTCCATCCATCTTAATTTCGGTCTTCCTCTAGTCCTTACACCCTCTGCCTTTCCATTTCTGTAACGTTCAAGGACCCTTAAATTCATGCCACGTCTTAATAGCATCAGTTACAGAAAAAGGGGACTTCTATACTATTAAGAAAGGTATCACAATACTAAAGTATTATGGACAACATGGAAAATGTGACTCATTGATGTATTGAGTAACATTTCAAATCAAATATTCTATAATGCTTCATAATATCTGGTAGGATTGTGTTCGAGTTTTGGATATTCATTTAATGGACAAATTTGTAAGTAAGTCTCCAGTTTTCTAGATTAACAATTTTCTGTAAAATATTGTGGAATTTCAAGAAAATCTTCTAAAAGGATCAGATATAATTTGTCGAAAGTTAAGTTTATTTCACATGAATTATGTATCCATCAAATTTTACTAGAGTTAAATTTATTAAATTCCAGCAAGATCCAGTTAACAATGTTGATTTGATCGCTATAATAATATATTGTTAAATTTGCTTAAAACAGTAATTTATAAATTATGAATTGTAAATCACAAAGCGTCATTGCAATTAAATTATTGTTTAGGTTTCCCGAAGAAGATTCCGAGAAGAAAGCCCCGATCGTAGTAGATCTGACCGATCTGTAAGTATCTTCACCTAAAAATGAATCTTTTTAATCAGAATATATTTACTTCGTTTAATCGTTCGTATTTATGTTTAGCTTTATAAGAAAAGACATTCTCTATGGAATTAACTTGCAGACAAAAATTAATTTATGTGTAACATTCGATTCTCTAAAGATTTTTAGTTGGCTGAATTGAATGCACTTTCTTTGCAGTATAAAAGTGAATATCCAGTTGTAATTTTGCAGTGATGAATAGTAATTTATAGTTCACATAAAGTTAGTTCTTCAAAATATTCGGGAATGGATTTTGATATTTCTTTGTTAGTTGATAAGATCGGGTTTTAATTTGAATCAGCGTTAAGATAGAACAGCTTAGATTTGCTTTTAGATCCTTCGCTATTTCATATTTCATTAATTTGATCACCGTTATATCTCCTTTTATGTCGTTGTGTAAATTTTCTTTGGTAACCATTTTTTTCTGCCTAAGAATTCTAAGGATAGTAGGGCTTCTGTGGTTCAATTAAAGAGATTACTTAGTCTATTGTTAATCTGCTTTTTAGCTAACAAAAAAAAAGCAAGTGAAAATTTTGAAACTCAGTGTTTTTGAAGGAATCACACCTGAAGATCCATCTAGTGGTAAGCAGATCGATTGACTCAGTTGCATAAATACATTGTTTTCATTTATTAAATTTGCTGTTAAGATTTTCGATTGGTTTGCCTCATCCCAATCCTGAAACAGCAGTTTCGTCGTGTATATTCGAAAGGGTCAGAATGGGATAGATATAGATCTGGCAGAGTTCAGCTTTGTCAGTAAATTGCGTTAACAATGCAAAAATTTGTTTCAAATTTGCTTATTTTGGCAAATCTGGCTTATTTCGGCCTGTATTGCAAATATTCAAGGCCGAAGGCCACATAAAAGACACATAGTTTGGGAGGCATTGGCATAACAAAGAATGAAGAATCCCCTCACTGCCAACAGTTCTATTCAGGCATGGATTGGATATCCTCGAACCTTGAGGTTTAAGAACTTCTTTGTACGAAACATACTGAACACTGTGAGCAACAAACATTTTATAAAATTTTGTGATTTCTTTGCCATAGCTTGACTTACAGAAGCAAATGGACTGATGAGTTATTCATTTGCAGTTTAGTTCAATTTAGGTATTTAAATGGAGAATGTATTAGCATCCTATTAGCATGTTTCAGAATCCGAATTAGGAAGAGACACTTGTATGGTTTCGTTGTTTATACTTGGCTACTGAGTCTTTTATACTCAGAAAACTCACGGTCTTACAGTAATATCCTGGATTATTTTGTGGTAGATTTACATTTATACTATATTTTACTTGTCTTTTATAATTGTTATTTAAGCATTATGATGGAACTAGGTTTGCTAATACTCGATTACGGACACTCGTATTTTATACTTGTTTTAAAAATGCACTTTGTCATGATGGATCTGCTGAAGAGATGCTGAGATCTACACGAAAGTAATATCTTCCTTTCTTTGCTGTTACTGTTCAAACCTAATAAGATTTTAGGTGTTATAAAAAAAAGATGAGGCTATTTCATTAAATTTCTTGAAAGTATTTCAAAATTTCTTATAATTTCTTTGATAACTTTGATTCAACATTATTGCAGTAAGCAGAGTATCGTTTTGTCATCCGCCTACCTGGATTTGCTTCCTTTTCTATTTTATTCTATTGTATATAATGGAGTAGACTCCATTAGTACTGAGACCGCAAGGAGCCCGAGAATTAACAAATGCACATAGACAGCCGGAAGGAGAGACAGAGAAGAAAATAAATAAAGGAAAAAAAAAAAAGAAACAAGCATGCTTGCCCGGGTTTTCGAATCCAGATTCAGCCACATCATTAAGCTCCCCACCCCCCACACCTCTCGGCTATGTCTGAACTGCTTGAATCCTTTTCGTTGTAGGATCAAGGGTACTGATGAAATGTGAAATTAACACGTAGCTGTTGGTCAGTCGTACTCCAAACTTGCTTTATAAAGTCTGATAAATAAACAGATCTCGACTTAGAGATATTGGTGATCAAATGATCTTTCTGATTAGATATTGTTAGCGCATGCAGATAAAGTGACCACAATTTTTGATATTACAACTTCTATACAACATTAAGAACTTGTTCCTGGATTTTGAGAACATTTAATCAAAGATACTTTAATATTTGCGAAAATAAGCTTTCAAAAAAAGATATCTCCACTTAAAGCATTTTTACACCTTCTTCTAACAGTGTAACGTCTCTACGAGAATTTCAGGATTTAATTCTTTTCAGAAGAAGTTGGGACATTTTGCAACGTGACATATATGATAGATATATGAGGGGTTTTAAACCATACTAGCCTAACCCTGAAAAGCAAATTATTGGGGAAATGGTTTGAAAGGTTTGGTAGTCGTGTACAAAAAACAAGATACACTTTGCTGCTGTAATTTACAGTACGGCCCAAAACAATGACAATGAACTGTTTTGAACAGAAAACGCTGCAACCGAAAAAATAATCAACGGTGGTTGTTCACAAAAACATGTTCAGTGTGATCTCCTTGGCGCTCTAAGCAGTACTCCTAGCGTTTGCAAAGGTTATCCACCATGTCCCGGAAGAGAGGTTGTTCCATTCCCCTAAGAGTTGTCACAGTCTTTTGCCGAAGGTTGTCCTTGAAAAAGCATTTCCTTCAGCATTCCCC
>JAFIDM010000002.1:14630922-14730319 GCA_023159025.1 Thereuonema tuberculata
TGTTTCGCCCGTGTCTTTCTCCATCAATGAAATTCAATTCCAGTCGAGGGGAAGAATAAGAAATTCATGTGGAGAAAGTGATGAGAACAGGAATTGGCAAGAAAAGCAAACATATGGCTTAATTGACAAGGGCCCAACCTCGACGAATACCACCCAAATTAATTTCTCTTCGTCGGTCTTTCCCCACCCCCTCCGTCAAATGCGCGCGCAGTGAGATTCATGTTTCCACCATCTCATTAGTTGGTACTACGAATTAAGAGGCTTTTTTCCGTTCTTCTTTCATTCATTCTACCTGTCGTAACTTATTATTTCTTCAACATCGCAGAAGAGAAAAGTGGAAAGTTTTACTGTCACCCCCAAGAAACACAATCCCGTTCGACGGGCGGGAACTCCCTGGAGCTAATCCCTACCTGTATTAGCCTAATCCACAGAAGAGACAGATTGCTAATGAGAATTTAAGAGCTCATCTCCTGTCATGACAGTAAGTAACTCGCTTAACTGCCGCTAGATGTCACTAAGGATTCCTTTCCCGACTTGGTTTTTTTTTTTTTTTTTTTATTTTTTTCTTCCCCCTTCATCTATCTTGGATTTGAATGTGTCAAAATAAAACGACTGAAACTTGAGAAACTGTGGTTATCATTTCCTTAGCTTTAACATTGGAACAGCATTGTTTAATTATTAAATAAGAAATACTCATCGTATATCGATTTTTTTCCCGCTAAAAAAAGAATAAACCTGAAATACTAGCTCTTCGTAGCAGAAAAGATGTCGACTCTGGATTAAAAGCTGCTGTTTTCTGTATTTGTTGCAAATCATTTTGGATTTAATTTTGATTGGATAAATTTTGTAAAATTGTTACATAATTGGAAGCAGAATTATATCCTATGTCAGAAAGGATCTGTTTACCTTTTTTGGTTAGTAGGTTTTACTTTTATAAAAATAATGATGTATTTGGGAAAGAGGTCCAGGAGAGGCAACCCGAAATATATGAGAAATAAATGTAATTTTACTATAAAAATGTAATAGTTGTTTCGCTTTTACAACATTTTTATTCATAACTTTGCTTATCTATGATTATTGGCGACTGGCTTTTGAATTTTCCATCATTTAGTTATTTCACACAGTCTTTTTCTCTAAGTAAAAATCCTTCAAATATTATAGCTTACTAGATAAAAAAATAAAAACTATTTATTTTTCTAAATATTTATAATTTTTCTAAGTAGTTTTCTAAGAACCGGTTAATGATGTTAGATACGTTATTGACTTGTTTGATTTTTTTTTAAAAAGTGAATTGGATTCTAATAATAAAGACTAGAGTAAATGTTAATAACAAGAAATCTTCGTTGATTTTATGCTTTTTGCCATATCTTATCTTTTGAAATGCTTGATAATGAAGATGACCAGATGTCTTCACTAACATCATCTTACACCAGATCTTGGCTTAGGACTAATTTTATTGATGCTCCACCAGAATACTTGTTCATTATGGAACTGAAATGTTATGGAAAAAGATGAGTTATTGTCAAATAGTTGAAATACATCTTATATGAAAATATACTTTAAGAAAAATATAGAGCTATAAAAGTCCCATAAAAGAACCGATCTTTGGTGAATTAATAACTGGACTTTGAATCTAAAGCACTCGAGGGTTTGAAGCATTGCGAAGGCGTTGTTTGTGTCCAAGGAGCCTCCCAGGTCGCCGGAGGGACAGAGCCTTGTCGAAAGGTTGTGTTCCGCGCCGATGAACCTACAATGATTGCGTTGTGCAAATTGTCAGGGCGCCAAGATAAGAGGAATTAAGGCGGACGGACAGGGCCCGTGCCACAAAGACTGCACCCTCGGCCTCGAGAGCGTTCTTGGGATATTCCTGGTAGGATTAAAAAAACAAGAAAGCCACTGATTTGAAGGCTTTGCTTTTTTTCTATGTAAGGAGGAGATTGATTTAGAGGACATTCAGTGAACCCTATCATCTGCTGTTTACATTGAAATACTATTAAGAAAATATTCCTTAAACTTACATAGAATACTAGTCAATATACTGACCTTGATTTTTCGAATTAAACGGAGACTCATTTTCAATCTATAATTCGAACCCACATCTTAATAACAATTTCTCGAGATATTATTTTTAGTCAAAATAAAGGTATTTTCCGTTAGTGAATTAGGTTATAAATTAGGTTTGAAGTGCCTAGATGGCTGCCACATGTCATCGCAAGCGCAAGCTTCAGCAATAAAAAAAAAATGAGTTTAACTGTAGCAAACAATGTCAATCTTTTAAATCAAGTATTGGAATTCGTGGTTATTGAAAACCTAGTTCAAAAGAATTTGTAAATACCGATATTTATTTTATGTAATTTAGGGGTTACAATCATCTTATTATACAGGAATACCACAGCCAAAAACTTTATCAATATATTGATTCAATATATATTCTTCTTGCTTTTATGATAATTTAGATGCATTTATATTAGGTTTCGTCAAGTCTCAGAGGAGTTGTTAATTTCAGTTTTTCATTTTGCAAAGATTAATTTGGGAAAACTTTATAGTTAAGCTCATTGTCATTGAACTCAATACTAATCTAAAGATTAATATTTGGGAGTTTACATAATTTTTTTTTTTTTTCCTGTAAATTTACAATTTTTAAATAATCAATCTAAAAAGTTCGCATTTTTTTTTTTTAGCAATGGCTTTTAAAAATTTACATATGTGTTTTGATTAATTTTCCTAATTAAGATATTTACCTGTTAGTATACAAAATAAAGAAGTTTAATCAATTCATTACTTGTAAGACATGCAGCGTTATTAAGTTATACAAAAACTTATCGATAGACGTTGGAAGCCGAACTCGAAACTTTTTTTTCCTATATCCCATGAACAAATGTCACGCAGAACCGTGTGAATCTGTTTCTGTTATCTTAAAGAAATGTTTTTATTTTTATTCTTGCTTTTTCTTGTCTCTCCGTCTGCAGCATTATCCCAAGTACTGTAGGTTTGTAGAAAAATGCTGAGAGAATCTTGTGATTTACAGATGTAGCCTTTTTATTGTGTAAAAAATTCATTTTGTACAGAAACCAGTGTTAGATTTATTTAGATAGCAGTATCCAGACTCCATATTGTTAAATTACTTGCGTTTCCGAATTTCTCTCAAAAAGTAATATGTCAAAAAAGAATTGCTTGCAAAAATCACAAGATTTCGTACGCCACTGATATTGAAGAAATAAATATGACTAGCTTTACAGCAGTAGCTCTTAATAAAAGATAGTCATTTTAGCAGTTGTTAGACACTGAATTTGTGGAGCTTTGAATGCAATCGTAAACGCAACACTGGAAGAAGAGCACTTAGACATTTTAGTTCATTTCTGATCGAACATTCCATCTTGTTCTAAAGGCGTTCATTACTGTTCAGATCAGGATTCTACAGCAGTCAAACAATTACTTGAGTTTTGGTTTAGCTCGAGATACTAAATGTGGAGTTCAGATAATAACCGTAGGACGAATCCCCCTCATACTCCATAAACTTGGTTAAATAAAATTTCTATTAAATAAAATTGTTTATAAACTTTATCTGCAGTGGTATAAAGTCGAAATTTATTTTCTCAATTTTAATAACTATTATAATAAACAAAATTATCGATATATATAGTATTATCCTGATAACTAAAAAATTGCTAAAATAATGATATATAATTCCTATAAATAAAATTAATTGTTACTAAAAAATTTGATAATTATAGATCGCTATAGCTGTTCAACCAATTACAAATAAAATAATAGAATCAGATTCATCTATTAAAATGAAAGATTTTTTAAATAAAACTAATGTAATTAACAAAAAGCAATACGCATAACAGAAAAATAAAAGTACTGTAACATTATTGGAAGATATTAGCGAAATTATAAATAATAACTTAAACAAAATAACCATATTCTGAATTTCACTTCAAACCATCACATCACGAAAAAGGAAATTATTAAGAGTCACTTAAGAAAAATTACAGAATTTACAGAAGACAAAAAACTATGGAAAGAAAAGATTATTAATTTAAAAGAAAGATTACTAATGAATGAATACCCTTTGGAATTTATTGAAGGAAAATTTAAAGATTTTTTTAAAAGAAAATATATAAAAAAAGATCACAATAATAAAGAAGAGTTTAAAAAATGCATGGTATTCCCCATTGGTTTGAAAATTAATAACTGTTTAAAAAAAGAATGTAAAGAAAATAAAATCAATATAGTATATTTCAAAGATAATGTTTTATTTAAATTCAAAAGAGAAAGAGGGAATACAGATCTATACAATATGGGGGTGGTTTATGCTCTCCAATGTAGAGATTGTCAGGGGGTCTACATTGGAAGCATAGGTCGCACAGTTAAAGAACGGGTGAAGGAACATGTACGGGCATTCCGTAATAAACATGAGAAAATATCTGAATGGGCAGACCACTGTTTTCGATATGGTCACAACCCAGATCCTTTAGTGAATATCATTTACAAAATTCAGGATGAGTATAAAAAGATATGCATTAGAATCTTGTCTAATAAATTGCTGCATATGTTTTAACAGGGATAAATCACAGAAAGTGAATAACATGTCTTTGAGCATTTTCAGAGAATCTTTGATAAAAAACAAAAGATTAAGTAAAATTTTAAAATTTAATTAATATTGTTTTAAATAACAGTAAGTTAGTAGCATTTAATGTAATAATAAGTTTCAAATCTTTTGATTGTTTTCAAAATATTTTGAATGTTTTATTGTTATATGACAATAGTATTATTTGATGTACTTATTACCATAGAATTTATTTATTGATTTGTAAAGGTTTGAGAAGGTTATTTCTCTTTCCATTTTGATCTTTATTTTTTATTTTATTTATTTGTTTATTATGTTACCAAAAAATCTTGAGGAAGTCTTTGAAAAATAAGACGAAATATTGGTCTGTGGTGCAGTATTTTGGAGTTTTAATAAAGATTTGTGATAAAAATAACTATACTTTACTGCTATCAATTGATCTAAGTAAGGCTTTTGATTTCATAAATAAAAAAAATTAATTAATAAACTTGAAATCATTGGAACTAGAGGAATAATGCTAAATATTATTAAACAGTATTTTCAAAATAGGAAAATGTATGTATCTATTAATGATATTCTTATTAATAAGAAAAAAATTAATATTGGAGTTTCTCAGGGATCTAACTTGGGTCCATTATTATTTATTTATGTTAATGATCTGTTATATTACATAAAAAATTATCTCTTATTTATGTATGTAGATGATATAAGTTTAATAAATAATGATAAAAACATACAAAGAGCTGCCATAAAAATACAAGAAGATTTCAATTAAATACAGAATTGGCTGCATGATAATGAGCTATATATAAATCAAAATAAAACAAAATTTTTATTAATTTATCTGAAAAAACAAAATCCAGAATTTCTTAAGCAAAGATTTTTATGTAATAGTTTATAAGTGAGTAGGGTTAACTGTTATAGATTTCATAGAAGGGGATAATTTTGTATTTTGTCCAAAGGAGGTAGGTAGAGAAGTGTCTTGGTTTCTTATCCACAAATCTTAGAAAATATTTTTGCATCTTTTAAGAATCATATTTTCATAGAATTTGGAGGGAAAGCCCCAAACCGTAACACCGTAACAGAGATTGGAATGGATTAGTGAGCAGTAAAGATTCTGAAGTATCTGAGTTGGTAGAAAACCCAGTTTCCTAATGATACCGAGGTTTTTGGAGATTTTGTAAGCAATTTGTTGTGAGTTTAAATTCCAGGATAGGTCTTGAGTGAGGGTGATGCCAATGTATTTAAAAGAGTAGACCTCCTGCTAAGCGGATCCATTATAAGGAACAGAGAAGTTTTAGGCTTCTGATACAAGTATCAGAAGCCTAATTATAACCCCGCTTTGTCCGTCCATCTGTGGACAAGTATCATTAAATTATCATTAGCAACAATCACAACAATCGTAACAATTGCGTCGTTTGCGTGCGCAACAATCACATTTATGATACAGCTCTACAGCAATCACAATAATCGCAACAATTGCGCCGTTTGCATTCGCAACAATCGCATTTATAATAATAAGGAAATGAAAGCAATATAATTTATAATTTCTTCGTATCAGAAGCCGTTGCGAAGCGTTGTGATTGGTTTACTAATCGCTATCACTACCTTGTTTGTATTTTAAGTACCTGTTGACGGGATTTATTTTGTAATTCTAACAGGGCTATGTTTTGTAATAATGTATTAAAATAAATGAATAAAAAAAATACTTTTTAGTTACCAATATTAAGAAGTTGGTAAAAACAATTATGATTAACAAAAATACGATCAAAATATCTGATTAGTTCCAAGAACTAGAGACCAGAAGATAGGAAAACATTATAGGTAAACTCAGTTTTGATGTAATCAGCTATTTGCAAAATGTACAAGGGTTTAAGATTGAACGCATGTATTAGGTAATTTCCTAACTTTCCCCTTTTGGTCATTTTCTTCTGATGAAAATTAGTCACTTGATTCACGGAGGAGGAGGAGAACGAAGACTCGTAATTAAAAAGGTTTCAACGGAGAAAGGAATTTGGTTTAATGGAAGCAATCACAGATGGAGGATTCGAGTTACCCCGTCTTGTCAATCGCCATTGGTAACCTCCACCCCTCTCCCTCTCTGTCGAAAGATTCCCATTCAAAAGCCCTCCCTGAGCAAAGGGTAAGGGGGAGGGGGAAGAAATAGAAAGATCCTCTGCACATCGACTGAATGAATATTTATTAAGATCAGGAAAGGAAATCTTTTACTGAAAATTATATTCATTTCTTATAGCTGATTTTTAGTTAAGTTTCAGTGTTATTTTGTTGGTTAAGATAATGAATTAAAACATTAACTTATTCAAGGCAATTAAATAAGCATTAATACAGTAAGCACCTGTTAACGTAGCCCGGTAATTACTTATTATACTCTTCCAGACCGATTTGCTCAGTGTTTCGGCAAAAGGGCATCAATACTCGTTGAGATTGATCTGTCATTGAAACATTTGTAATTTTGTCAATTACAATCTGAATTCATTTGATACAGATTCTTGTTACAATGCATTTTTTTTAAATATCCATGCGTTAATTATTCGAAGGAAATTCACTTCGGAGAATGTTCCTGACCGAAGACCCAGCAAACAGACAAAAAGAGGTTATCTTGTTAGTTTCTCTGCTATTAAGAATTGCGGCATGTTAGAGAGCTTCCGGAAAGCATTAGATGTCTACAGTAAGAAGAAAACAAGATACGCGAGGGCTCTTAGTCTGGCCCCTCATGTCACACATAAGCTATTATCAAAATATGTTCAATAAACTATAAATTTAATTATTAATGCAAAAAAACACACATGTATAAATTATTACGGAAATTAATCTTTGTTTACGATTAGCGACATATTTCATTTTTACGTTTAAAATAACCTAATCTAGAACGCATCTTTCAATGCTTTATTGACCCTGTACAGCGTTGTTTGATTGAGTTCTCCATTTCTTAAAAGCTTATTACTATACAGGGTATATCAGTTGGAGCCGTTCAATTTTGAAAACAGTAGCAATAATGTAATACCTTATCAATGCACCCTCAAATCACAAAGACGCTAGAGTTGAAGACCATCAGCATTTTTACAGTCCTGCAGTCATGTGGCAACACTACGGCAGCTCGCACAGCTCCCTCGAAATAGAATGAGCTTTTACCTCGAAGCGTTCCTGCAGTCCAGAAGGCGTTGTGGCTTGGTTGTGTAGATCTGTTCACGCACATATTCCGACACGAAAAAAATCATTGGATGTGAGATCTGGTAGATCGAAGTGGCATTTCGATAGCACCACGTATGCCAATCCAGCGTCCGGAAAACGTCTGATTTGGAATGCACGAATATCATTGTGATAATCAGGCGGCATTCCATCCTATTGTCACAGCACTTTGTTTATGTCCATACACACTCTGGGAGATGCGATATTACTTGTGTCCTCAGTAACTCCAAGTATCGGTCACTACTCACTATCTCACAGAACAAGAACAGTCCTACGATGCCATTGAAAGAAATTCCTGGCGAATAAACCTGTTGGAACACCGTCGAATGGGGATTGAAATCTGACTAGTAGTAGGTGTTGTGCCAATTTACAACATTTACGGACTATTACGGATCCATCAAGATGGAATTTCGCCTCATCTGTCCACACAATTCGATCAAACAGTGACTGTTGCCCTGTCTTCCTGTTGCCATTCATCTAGCAGAATCAACTCAATCTTTCGGTCAGGGTCATCCTCAGACAGACGTGCACTCTTTGTGAACGACATGACTTTTAAGTTCAGGGAGTTGATAAGACATTGTACTGATGTATGTGCAAGACCTACATCAAGACCTGTTTCACCAGACTACTTTCGTATTGACTTTTTCCGACTTTTCAGCAGCGCAGCCCTTCAGCGATGATGTGTTGGTTCTCTTCGGTAGTGATTGTGGTGTGTGGCCTTCGCAGCATGTTTTGTTGCAACAGAACCAGTATCTTCAAGTTTCTTCTTGATTGCAGTCATTGCTTCACGTTTCGGAGAAAAACCCTATTCCTCATCAAATAAACGTCTTGCTGCAGAGATGTTGCCTTCGACTCATTAACAAACTTAATGACAGACACACGTTGTTTTAATGTCAACAACCATGCACTACTTTCCTGCCTGCGTGGTCATTATCGCGCGTTCACGAGGTGCTCGTATTGACATCAGATATATGCCCACTGTTGCTTACATGTGAAGCATTCTGGTGCCCGCCTTGTGTTAAGATTCTTATGAAAACATATAAACCGCTCTCGAAAATGGAAAAAGAAGTTAATGTGTGGACCGGATCCAATTGATATGCCTTGTAATTTAGATGAGAATTACTATAGGTGCTAGTTAGCGCCTAACAATTTTTTTTTTTTAATGTTTACTGAATTCAGTTGAGGCTGGTGGTAAAATTGATACACAAAGGAGTTAGTTCGCTTATTTTTTTTAAAAAATTTTAAGATTTGAGGTTCCACTAATTTTCCAACAATCAATCGTCTTATTTATTTTCAATTGTTTATTGTAAAAAAAAATTACAAACACGAAAGTAAAAGTAACAAAATAACCAGAAATAAAGCTCTTTTTAATCTAATATGCAATTGTATGATTATTAATAATTAGAATTACATCTTGCCTATTTGATTGTATGCGAAACTTCATTTGCATCTTTGTAAAAAGAATAATTCTGTTCTTCTCTTTTGTGATATTCTAATTACCACAGTCCATCGAATTGAAAGAGATTCTCGTACCTACTAGCAATTCTGTATAGGCTACTATTCAAAAAATTCGACAAGTATTTTTTTATTTATTATGATTATTTATGAAATTTTATAACGAAATTCTCTCGTAAATTATGAAAATTTTAAAGTTAACATATTCATAATAAAAGAGGATTAAACTATCTACTTTTAAATAAAAGTAACTAACTTAATAAATTACATATTTATAATTAAACCTATTTAGATATTTGAGTTTCCTTAGGTTCTATGGTTGGTTTTGTTTTTATTCTTATTAACATTTCATAATTCTTATCTTAAGGTAAATAGTACATTAGGAATGTACCTTCAAGCCTTTCATCTTAGAAACGTCGTTAGCTTGCTATTTAAGCCTATCTTAAAAAGAATTTTCATTAACGAACTTTCTATATAAATATTGTGGAGCTCCATCCTTCTGCAAAATGAAATTGTTTACGTTTTCCAGCAGCGAAACGATTTCTCCATAGGCGATGCCATATTTTCTACAATACCACTGCAGCATTATCTGTGATGGCCACGATATCTCTGCACTGGCAGATTTAAACTTTGATATTTATGAATTGATTTGATATCATTTTTTTTTGTCTGAAAGACTTTGTAGTTTATTTGTAAGAAAATGTCAAAAGTTGTAGTCGTAATACCCTTGTACAGGCGGTCCTCGATACACGTTATACTCCTAACACAAGCACGACTTATAAGGATACGATGTAAATTGGACATTCACTTCCTACTGACCTCATATATTAAGTTCCAAGCCAACTGAAATATTCGAAATTTGAAAGTATCTAGATATAAAAATAGGAAATACTTATTATTATATTGTATATAAAACTGTAATACAGTATATATATGCGACGCGTTGTGATGTCACGGACCTACTGCGCATTTTTCTTGAAAGTTCTATTATTTTTTGTTTTTTTTTTGTTTTTTTCTTCCTAGAATTTGCTGTTTATTTATTATTTAATTTTTTGTGACATTTTACATTCTCTAAAATTATGATTTACAATACTTAATAGTAAACAATAATGACTATACAGTTTTGTGAAATTTATTTGTTGTATTAAATATCTAATATATTCTTTTTACTGTAGTTAGGTTTTGATACTTAGCTACAATATTTGTTTATATTTTGTAAACAATATGTGATTATTGATTGAAATATAGGAGGATTTGATGGAAATCTACGTGTACAATTCCTGTTCACACAACGTAGGTACAAATGTAGTCAATTAGAGAACTAACATCGATCAATCAATGAAGTGAAAACAAAACGATGTATTAATAAAATTTGCTTAATTAATAATAAATGTAAATTATTACATTGATTTAGAGATGTTGAAGATCTTTTATCACAATAAATATTGTAGGAGAAAAGACCTACAAAGGAGGTATGTCGAGATCCTGTTCCTTTAGATATAATCTATGTATACACTAAACAATCCGTAAATTATTCTGACCAATAATTGAGCCTCCCACCCTTTCATTTGTGGGCTCAACCGAGTGGTAAGGGTTGGAGGTGGTGGGTTCGATTTATCCCTTTCATTTATTATTTAATATTTTAACAACCTGTAAATATTGCGATCTGAAGATTAACTCTATAATTGTAATGTAAAATTTAGTATTGCATTTGTAGGATAGAGTTAATAGTTACGAACTTTAACCCGTAATTAGTGTTAGCCTAACAATGTAGAATCAGATTCAAGCTTTTGAGTGTATTCCAGCTGACGGAAGGTGAAACCATTCAACAGGATTATGAAACTATTGAAGCCCACAGATATATCTCCAATGTATTGAATTCTAAAAAAAATTGGAATAATCTTTTCACTAATGAATTTTTGTTATTCTTCTTACAGTGATAGAATCTTAGAATAAGATCTTGGACTCTGAGACAGCTTGAGTTTGAGTTCTTCTTTTAAATTATTTTTAATATAAATTATTATTTTATCTTTATAGTTATTAGTTAATTTAAAAAAGAAAAAAGACAATAAACTATTTATCTCGTGGAACCTCCTAGAATCCATTTGTCTTTTTTCCCCTCCTCCCATCGTAACTCAAAACAGGAACTCTGGACACGGTTTATCTCCTTTCCGTTATTTTTAGTTTTTCCCCCTCTTTTTTACTCTCATTTTTCAAAATAAAAAAAAATGCCGTTGCTCAAGGAATGTTTTCGGACTCAACGGTGATCTACGATCTGTGGTTGGACATCATTTCCTAGAGATTTCAGTTCTTTCTCAGCCGACGACCCTCGTCCTCCCTCTCTCGCGTTGATCACATTAAAAGTGGAATTATTAAAAAAGTGAAGTTTTATTATAGGAAGGTAATATAATCATTAAATATATAGAGCTCAGTAATGACAGATTTTTTCCAAAAACCTGCAATGAAAAGTTAAACCTCTTCAGCTAATCCTTAGATACAGAAATACAGCTCTGTATAAGCCTGTTTATAAAGCAAGCTTCTGGCAAGGACACTAACTCTACACAAAAAGTATTTCATAAGACTTCACATTATTCCCATTGATTTCTTTACGTTGAAACAACATAGACTGGAATTTTATTAACATGTTTTGAATGCTATGTAGAGAAGTTTTCCATTTACGAGATAGAAAAAACAACCTTTCGTAGCGGTCTTCTAGGTCAATGTACTGAGTCAATATTTTAGGTAAATTAAAGTAGAACAGAATTATAACTCGGGACCTAAACAATAAATGGAAGTGATTCTTGGGTTTTTGTTTATCAAGCTGTTGGTCGCGCAATGTAAAGCTTTAAGTTTTAAAGTTTTGAAATTCCTTCATATATTTTGCAATGAGTGATGTACGTATATAGAAAGCCTTCTGAAATATATATTATTTAGAGTATAAATTACAGTGCAACTTGGATAATTCGAAGTTGAAGGGACCACTACAAAACTTCGAATTAAACAAGTTACATCTTTTAACTTTAATTTCAGGTTCACTGAATGCTTGAAAAGATTATTCTGTCAAAAAGTAAATATTTAGTCAGAAAGATCATGGTATGTATGTAAAAAAAATAAGATTTATATTACGTAAGCTACAGTACATATTACATTCAATACAGAAAATTATAGTTTTTCAAAAAATTGTGCACTGTCTGATTGTTTTGTAGAATTCAGTCGCTTAAGGTTAGCAAAATCATCAAGCATGTTTAGTGAACGGAAAACAGCTTCACTTACGTTAGTTTGTCCTTCAATGTACCGACGAAATTCGGCGCTATCCCGTACTCATTGGCGATTTGGCATTTCTTCTTCACACCCTTTTCCACCTCGCGAATGACGGCGACCTTTTCAGCGAACGTTAAATTCTTGTACACGCGTGGTTTACTGAAAGACATGGTGACACTGATAGCAGGAAGCTCGAATGGCGCCTAAAGCGTCACGTGTCGAACTGTGGCGGGAAGGGGATTTCAGTTGTCACATGTCGAATTTCTTAATGATGAAACGCCGAAAAGTCGTTATGGTTCGAAATTTTTTATAAAAACCTTCGAATCAAGGAAGTTGAACTTCGAATTATCCGCGATTTTTTAACATTGATTTAATAAGAAATTCAAGGGACTAAGAGAAATCTTCGAATTAACCACGATTTCGAATTAAAGACGTTCGAATTATCCAAGTTGCACTGTATAATCTGTTTAAAATATTTTGAAACTATGAGATTAAGTTAAAGTATCCCACTACAGGCTTACGTAGGGGTTTGGAGTCGCAGAAGGTATGGTTCCTTCGTGACTAAGTTGAGTTCGGACGAAAAAACTTTAACCTGCCTTTCTTCAGAGGGCTTTCTTCAAGTGAGCTTTCTTCAGAGGGCTGGATGGATCCTAGGACCCGTTTGAAGGAGAATCCAGCGTGAAAAAAAATCTCCGTCTTTCGCTAGGTTTGGGAATCGAACTCGGCTCCTCCAGGCCTCAGTCAAGCAGTATTACCACTTTGCTGCCGGGCTCAATGAAACTATGATTAACAAGCAGTAATGTCAATGTTTAAACTACGTAAATTATTGCATTTGGTATGAAATAGAATATATTACAGCCTTTAATTTTAATGTTACTGAATATTATTGATAAGAACATTATGAATTATTACATTATTAACGATCATGCCAAGTCTCATTATTCCACTTGAACATTTTTACCCTCTATTTGTTCATTTGTCTGCTTGGAAGAGCATCACGCTAAAACGGCTAAACGGATTTCCATGACATTTGTTACATAGCTTATTTATGAACTAGCTTAAAAACTTTTGTTTTGGTCTCCAACACCCACCCCCCAGTCCTCGAAATGGGTCCTCCAGCGCTGATGATCAATCGCCACTACGCGATGGATAGGATATATGCGGTCAGCATTTGCTGAATTGTAATCTATAGCTTATATCGTTATCGTATTCATGACAATCCAAATCCAGTCTGGAAATCTAAATGAAATTTAAACAATGATGAAGTGATGATTGGTCCTCAGTGAAACAACGTTTGTTGATTGTTTTCTGTCGCTAGATGACAGTTAACTCGGATACATTGACTATCTATATTTCAATAACATAACAAAAAAAAAGTTTAAATTTTAAAATAGAGAAAAGAAAAGAAAAGAAAGATGCTGGCAATATTTATTTTTTCATCGGATCCCTCTTCAGAACTTGAAGTAGATCAGTTCTTTAAATCTAAGTTATTATAATTCAGAAAGATCGACTAAAGATTATCTATTTCCTTTTTTATCACTAAATGTAGATCTTTATTTTAGAATTATACGTGATCCAATTATCCTCTAGCAGTAAATATCTAAATGTACGAGGGTCAGTCAATAAGTAATGCCTCCTATTTTTTTTCTCCTTTTAATTGTCAAGAAATTCAAATGCAATTACGTAGCTTGAAAACCACAACATTGACGATTAGTTTGTCACTTTTCAATATAATCTCCGTCCATTTCCACTGTTTTGATTCACCTTTCAACAAGGGCATGTATTCCAGCGTGGTAAAAGGCATGGTTTTTGTTTTTGCTCCATGATGAGCTTCCGAACCAATGGAAGTCTGATGGTGCTAGGTCAGGGCTGTAAGTGGAATGAGGCAAGACTTCCAATCCACTTTTGAAATCTCTTCAGTGGTGTGACGACTGGTCTTGCCCTTCAGCTTCGTTACAGCGACGAACCCATCGTCAAACAGTGCTGACATCCACTGTTGCATCACCATACACATTTTTCAGCCTTTCATGAATGTGAATGGGCGTTTCACCTTCCGCATTCAAGAATTCAATCACAGAATGCTGTCTGATATGAACATCGATGTCAGCCATTTTGCAAGCGGATGCAGTGCTGCCACCTGTTGACGCAGGAAGTTGCTACTGCAGTGGATGGGAGAAGAAGGTTTGAGGAATTGCGCCAAATTCAAATTTTTCACTTAACTAACTAACTTCAGGAGAAAAAAAATAGAAGGCATTACTTATTGACTGACCCTCGTATAATATTAAAGAAAAAAACAACGCTGGGTAATTTTAAACTATTCAGTGTGCTAAGAATTTCATATAAATTGGGTTAGTGCTAAGGAACCTACGATAAAACAAAACCAAGAAGATCATGCGAATTCTTTCTATAAAGTAAAGCTGTAATTACATGATAATAGCTTTGTCAGTATGAAGAGTTGTGTTTTATTTGTTAATATCTATATGCTATATCCGCATACGAAGAGCTTGTGATTTTGATCGCTACGTCCGTCTGTCTGTGATGACATAACTCAAAAACTATGCTAAGATGTGACAGAGATTTAGGCAATCCCATATAAACTTATTGCTTTATAAGAAATCTAGTTTAAAGAAAAACCCTTTTATTTTAATTTCAAAATTAGAATTGATTTATTTGTTAAACTAAAGTATAATGTGCTGCGTCTATTTCTATTAATTTAGAAATTAAACTTGCTTCATCTTCAATAATTATTTTGTGTTCTTATAGTCTGCATTTGTTTCTGTTCTGTGGAATAACTGAATAAATTAGTTCTTTACTAAAAATCTTCTAAATAATTCTAAATGAAAAATATGTATTGAACACAAAACATTTGAATTAAAATGCAAATAAAGTCAAACAAACATTTTAAAATTGCATTTCAAAGTTTTGCAGTTAAGTTTCGTATGTTTCAACTAGCTGACTTTGACTTTGCGCCAAACAGCCGTTGTCAAAATGTGCATTCCTTGAGGCGATCATTGACAACATCAATCATTCTGATTACCTGTTAATAAAACTTAACATAAATTCTGTACAAAAAAAAAATAACTAGTTCAAACTTGTTCAGGAATTTTGGCCTTTCGCCAAATTCCTTTTTTAAGTCATTTTTATTCTACATGTTATTCTAAACCAACATTCTAATAAACATTGCTTTTGATCCCCATCCCCTCGATTTTTTTTTAAAGGACAGACGAGGACAGATCAAAAATTAAAATCAAGAAATTCTTCACTTAAAGTAATAACAGGGATTTTTTTCTCAATAAATTAACTGACAGGAATTGAATGATATTTTTATAATAGCCTCTTTTTGGTGGAAAAGATTGTACAGAGTACTAACTATAATTGTTGTTGTGTTTTGTGAGGAGAAGGAAGAGAAGAAAATGTATGATTCCAAACGCGTACACACACAGACGTAGAATAACGTAGATCAAAACGCCTACCCTTTACAAATAATCATCAGCTGATATTGTTAGTATTATTAGTATTGTTTTGTTAGTTTTATTGTTATGTTTGAAGAAATACAACAAAACAAAATCAGCTTGTATTGTTATATTTCTTCATCCCCGCCAAGACAAGCCGAAGGCAGGAAGGACACCAGGTACCTTTTCTCGAAGCGTTTCGTCGTATTTTCATAGCTCATAGCTTCGGCCTAAAACCCATCATTTTGGGTAAGGGATCGGTAATTTTGACTAAGGCCTGGATAATAATAGAAAGCTCAAATTTTCAGGATAAGATGCAGTTAGCAGACTAATGAAATACGCTAAGTTTCATTTATTTAGCTTTTATACTTTGGATTTTATTAATACCTAAAATATTTCGATTCCGTCACTGACTGACTGACTCATGATCATCAAAACCTCTAGGGTACTTCCTGAGGTCCTAGAAAGCTGAAATTTGGTAAGCAGGCTAGGATTAGCACATAAACAACAAAAAAATTAAGAAATCCGTAACTTTCACCCTCCAAACCCTCATAAAGGGGGTTCCGGTTCTTTATTATATAACAATTTCTGATAGGTATATCCCACCCAAAACATTTCATATAAAATTAGCTAAACTGCAACACGTAATCGTAATTTTTAGCGTAATCGCTGCACCACGCTTAGTCAGCTTGCGAGTCGCCTACATTCAAGCACACAAACGCGGATATCCCGACAAACTAAGGCGAGATGTCTGCGACACATCGGGTTATATGCCTGAAGGCCTGTATTCTGCGTCTCTATCCAGAGCTCAGCATAGCGCACGTTTACAGTGGTGTGGACTTCATCGAAATTGGAAAGTCGTCAATGGGCTACTGTACTCTTCACAGATGAGAGTCGTTTCCATCAAATTCTAGATGTCAGCTGATATGGCGTGAAAATGGTACAGCGTAACAGTGTTCAGGGAGAGGTATGACATGGTTGAGGTTTTGGTGTCCGAAGGAATCATGATTTCTGGACACACTGAGCTGAAAGTGGTGAAAAATGAAACTCTTGATTTGCGAACGATATTGCAGCGAAGTTCTTGTATGTTAGGTTCGATTGTTCCGTGATGCTGTAAGTGAAGACTTTCTATTCATGGATGACAACGCACCTCACTCATCGTACAAAAGACATTTCTGAAGACTGAGGCAATTCATTGCATCGACTGGCCAACATGCTCTCTAGACCTAAACCCCATCGAACACTTCTGGGACGCAGTGGGGAGACCCTTTGCTGCACGAAACTCTCCTCCAGAAACCCCATATTCCATACCGGCTATCTGTCAACACTGTATATCCATTCTTCACTTAGAATATGTCCTTCGGAAATTTGTAACTTTTGCAAACTAAGTTATTACAATTTACTTTTTACATCATTATAATAATTTTTTACGCCGTATCATGTGTTCATATTCTGGCAATACATCTATGCCCGTGTTTGGCTACAGTCATGAACTGTTTCTCAAATACAGGTATAAACCTAATCCGTCCTCTGTGTATGTATATATCTCTGCGTATATATATATATATATATATATACACAGGCGTCCAAAACCTAAGGACGGACTAGGTTTATACTAGGTAATATATAGATAATAAATATATTGATTGAAATTATCAGTAGAATTAAGTAAAAAGATAGTCAAAACAAAGTATATCTGTAAGACGAAGGTCAGAGTATATATATATGTATATTTAAACATATATAATCTCTTGTTTATTGAATTCCTAAAAATTACTGTTCTATAATTGATTTGTTTGTGATAAGGTAAAAATAAATAAATAAAAAAATAAATATGTCCAAATGGGACTTATTATGCACTACAAAGTGAGCAAAGTCCACAATAAGTAAAAACATATTTATACTACTGTATTGTAGGATAGTCTACCGGATATATGAGCCTGTATTGATGTAGCCTCAAACTTGGATAAGGTTTGGGTATTTTATTCTCACTTCAAAGGCAGAGGAAACATCTAGAAAGATCATCTCCCCTCAGAATTTCCTGACAACGATCTGTATATAATTCTTTGAAAAACACTCTATCCCGAAAGGTTGAAGAAGTATATTACTTATAAACAAATGTTCTGATTACAAAGATCTTTTTTTCTATCTACTATTTAGAAAGATATTTGAACTTGGAAAAACCTGAGACTATGGATAAATCCTTCTGTTACTTCTTCTCTTGCTTCTTTTCTTGTTAATGTTATTTTAAAAACGTAAATATTATCGTTCTAATGACGGGATATTTTTCTGCTTTTACTTCTATTGCTTCATAGATTGAGATGCGCTTTTTTTTTTATTACTAAACTGTATTAAAAAAAGGCAAAAGATTTTGATAGAAGGTCAGATAGATTTTATTACTGTTCTCATATTTTGAAGATTTTCTGAAAATGAGATAAGGAAAACGCAGACTTTTAATCTATCAGTTTAATTTGAATACTTCAGTAACTTTTGTCAAATGGGCCTATTAACCAATTGTAGTAAGATTTTAATTGATACAAAAATTAAAACATAAATGGAGAGAGAAATTCGCCAACCGGACAATAAATATGCCAACAAATTTTGCAAGCCTTTTTTTTATTACTATTATTATTACTAATGAGATTTCTCATAAAATTACGTAGAAGGGGTTCGACAGAGGTTGTCAACCACTGTTTTCAGGAACTAAATGTTGTTGTTGAGTTTTTTTAATGTAATTTAGGGAAAGAATCTATTTACCAATGATGATTTCATTGATTTGAATATTTCGACAGAAACAGTGATGCATTCAAAGGAAGCCTGATTCCCCCCCCCCCCTCCACACTCTAAAATGAATAAAACAAACAAACAAAATGCCTAATCTTAATTTACTGTTTACTCTTGTTTACTTGAAATTGCAGGACGTTTGCAAAATTATATTTTTTATTCTCGTCGATTTTCATTTAAGTCCTTTGAATCTGTCCTGAACTCGGGGAAAAAATATTACCTCAGCTATTAAGTAGAAAAACCATTGTTAAAATCCCTGATGTATTACACTTTGTGATGTTGTCAGAATAATTTGACGTTCATGATTTAGCAAGACGTTTCCTTGATGTTTTGCTGCGTAGAGGATGCTGACATTATTTCAGATTTATAATCCTTCATTCAAAAAAAAAGAAAGAAAAGAAAAAGCTGTGAGTATTAATTTCTGAGGTTTAATTTCTTGTCGGTACCTCTAATTAAGCTGCTACTAATTAAATTTACAACTTCCATTAATAGTGAGGGGCGTTCGAAAAATTATTACCCTTCTAGAAAGCGTCATCCGCATAGAGCAATTAAACGCTTATTTTTCTGTTTAATTGGAAAGCGTTATTACATTAATATATCATCCGTGCACATATATCATTATCATCATCGTCATTATAATTTGGTCTTCATTGAAATTTAGGAAAAAAACAAAGTTTGTTTATTACAGTCTCAATGAAAAGGTACGGTGTTTTTTTTTTTTTTAATATAATAATTAAATATAATAATTGATATATAGTTTATATCAGATATAGTTTATTAGTAACTTTTGAAAAACATCTAAGTTAAGCTCTTAAAAAAAAAAAAAAACTCTTGTCTGACTATTTTTCTCATTATTTTTCTGTTTGTTGTCAGAGAATTTGTTTGTAATGCTTTATTTTTTCTTTTTAAATTACTCTTATTTCATGTTTTGCAAATCGAATGTATTTTTAAATACCCTACAAAAATTTATGGAGCTTTTACCATTCTTGTTCAAGATCTTCGCACTCGTAGGAAGGGCAAGGAAAGTGCTTGCCGAAAACTACTACTTTCAAATAAACGATGGTCGCAAAACGAAATCAGTGTCATCGTAATAATTTTCATCTGTAGAATGGTTAAAAATCGATATTATTTTCCTTCGAAAATGTTAATGTTGTTTTCCATATCTCTGTAGCAGAGAATGATAAGATACTTACATTATGTCCTCAGTAGGATTGTGTGGTAATTTCTTAAAAAGTCTATCTTCTAGGTCTCTCTCGAGAAAAATCATTAGGTTAATTTAGTTTCTTATCTATCTATTTATTATAAACTGGAAAGTAACCGTGAGTATATTATTTTTATATCATTCTATATTCAGCCTTATTTTTGAAGAATAAAAACTTAATTTGTAATCTTATAGCTTATTTTTCATTTTTTTTTTTATACCGTACTGTATATATACAACAAGAGGAAGTTAACGTTTATTAATACAGATTAATACATTACAATTAGTTAAACGTGTCGATATAGATAGATGTCGATAGATATTATGTTTGTATGAATTCCAAATTTTTCTGTTAACTTCAGTTTGTTTGTTTTTTGTTTTTGTTTTTGCTTTTGGCGATCGTGGAACTGTAGAATCTCGATTATCTGAACTCATTGGATCTCGGTATACAGTTCGTCGTATCCGGGCTTCATGTTTCTGTAGATATACCTATATCAAAAAAAAAAAAATAATAAATAAATTAGGTTTTATTTGTACAAATAAAACAAGTTGGCAAGAATAATGTACGAGGGTTGCCAGCGGTTGCTGGAGTATCCCAAAGAAGGCTGTACGGCTCAGTGCCGCATGGTCTTTCTCGTGTATGTCATTGGAAGTGCGCGCTGTCATTTTAAAATGGCGATCTACGGATAACTTGTCTACTATTGAATTTCGTACAATTATACGCTTTCTTTGGATATATAGAAAGTCCTGGTCGTCTGAACGACAGTATGATCCTTCTTAATGACAATGTCCGACCACTCGTTGTACTGACACGCAGAACTTCTTTAACGGTATCCATTTGGAAATTTTGGGACATCCGCTGTACACTCCGGATTCGGTTTCCAGTGGTTATCATCTGTTGTCTGCCTTAAAAGAACACATGTCAGGTTGATGCTTTACATGCAATGTAAAGTCCAAAGGGATTAAAAAAAAAGTGGCTACAACATCAGGGCCCTGTCTTATATGCGGCTGGGATGGACAAGGTGATCAAACTTTGTGACAAATGCCTCAATTGGCAAGGTGACATTGTAGGAAAATAGTGTATTTGTGCCTCTGTAAGGGAACCATGTCATTTTCTTCCAATAAAGGTTTGCTTTTCGTACACAGGCTTTGTAAACTTTTTTCGAACGACCCTCGTAAAATCAATATATTATGTTCATGATTGCTTTTGCAGTTTATAATAATCGTCTCTTCTATTGCTTTTTGGCTTTATTCCGTTGTCTTTATTGTTTTTTTATCTTCCTCTCCAATCATTTTACTTGATAATTTCTTAGAGTGCGTTAAGCCTTTAAGAAAAGACTCAACCACAAGCGAAACAAGTGAGCGCGTTACAGCATAAGAAATGACGATGATTCAGTGCTAAGTCGTTCTATTGAGGAAGATAAGCACTTAATACAACGATATCTGACCGACGAATCAATTTCAACTATTAAGAAATAAATAAAAAAAAAAAGGAGAAGAAAAAGGGAGAAAGAAAAAAGTACAGAGACATCGGCTTTTGGAGACATGGAGTTTCTTCTGTAGCACTGACAAATTTCAATAGATTCTTGTGAACTCTCAGTGATGTGATATTGGAATTAATTTGTCCGCTACGTTACCACTCCAGGAAATAAACCGACCAAAGAGCAGGAGGGGGAGGATGGTTGTGTTTTCGGAAGAGGAAAGGGGAAAGTGTTTATTTTTGTGGGGTTTGTGGAATTGGGGTGGGTGGATAGTAGCGGGTCTAGCCATGGGTTATGTATGGGTAGTCACAAAAATTTCTCTTCTGACAAACGGTTTGGAAAGGGAAGGCAGCCAGGGTGCGTAGGCGGGCGCTGTAATATTATCCTCCGCCGCAGCACTTACTACTTGGCACTCCATTTCGACTGAGGCACTCAATAATCTTAAGGAACCGCATCACGTTTTCACGAAATTCGCGAGGAAGCGAAACTCCTATACCAACGTTGTTTTGATTATATTAAAAATAATATTAAACAAAATGTTGTTTTATATAAGTTTAATAATGTAACGTAAATTGGCAAATGAAAGAAAAGATGTTTAAAAACAGTTTCGAATTAATAGTCGTTTCTGTTTTGGAAATCGTTCCTTTTTTGACAGTTTTCAAAGTGTTTGTGTGTGTGTGTGTGGGGGGGGGGGGGGGCTTCCAATTGCAAACTTGGGTATTAGAAAATTAACATCATCAATTAACACAATTACAAATAAATTACATTCTCGTTAATAAATGACTTCTGCATCTCAGAAAACCCGATAAGGATGTCATATTTCTCCTAACATCAACAATTTAAGGTACATTATTGCATTTCCTTTACCAAAGTTTCTTTATTTGAGAATTAGGAAATTTACCTTTATTCCTAAAAAACACAGTTAATATTTCTACCTCTTGGAATTGTGTGTTTGATATTTACTGTTTCCGTGAAGATAAGTGTCATTACTGAACGAGAAACTCCGCTTATTGGTAACTTTCCTTTTCCTGGAAAGAAATTATTTCGTTTGGGAAGAGACAACTAATTAGTCAATGCAAATGATAACAGACTTCGTAATTGTCATTTAATAAATACGCCAGACTGGCAAAAGAAAGTTGAAACCGAGACGTAGACGAACCATTTTATTAGTGTTTAATTAATTCATTACCTTATTGTTATCAGAAAATTCCTCTTTCTGTGAATATATTTCTGTGTCGTAGAAAAATATTATTTATGTATTTATTTTCCTCCATGAAAGGAAAGTAACTAGGCTTTTAAATTGTTGCCTCCAGTTCACGAATGGTCTGATTAGGAAAGCCTGTTTCGTAGTGCTTACTGCTCGTCAGAAAAACAGCAATAAAATCGAACATTGGAAATATGAAGAAATGACCCAATTAGACGAACGGATTCGAAATTAATGGTTGTAATTCACTGAAAAGCATAACTTATTAACGAGTTCAAATTTAGAAAGCAAATAAATGCAAATAATGTTAAAAGTTATTGGCATTTTTATCATATGCAAGAATTTTTACTTTAGTTCTTATGTTCAGAATTTAAGCTGAATCATTTGTACAGTGGATTTGCTCTTAAATAAATGATTAATTGTTGTTGTAGCTACATAATTAGAGCTTAATTGAATCACATATTTCGCTTAGTAATAAAGTGGATTTCAGTTGTGTATTTCTTTGCTTCTGTATTAGACTTGTAGACATTTGATTACTCTTGATGAAAGAAAGCAGTTTTAGATAAATAACCTTATTTTTGTATAAATATGAATTCCTTTGGCAAATCATATTTTTGATATCAGAAAAAAGAAAAAAAAAAGTTGACGCGTCATTATCTTTCTTCTCGAGGCTGCTTCATAAATTCCTAAAATCTGATAATAAATGTCTTAGATTGTCTTGAATGATTCCTGTGTTTGGATAGTGAAATAAGATGACTTTTTTATAATCTTGTGGAAGGGAATTAAATTCTAAGCCTCTAGTCATCCGAGTTTCCCACTTTCATCATCTCTTTGCTAGGGGATGTATTGACTTTTTTTTTTCTTTTTCTTTTTTTATCAACGCGAAATGTATCTTTTACAGCGGATGTTGTTTTTTCGCGGAACCTATACTCGGCTGCGTCCCACGTATCACGGTTTCGAGGTATGTGGGTGCAAAATGGGGGCCAAAAAACATAAAATGCATTCTACTTTGTCTTTCTTTCGTCATCCTCATCATCTTCTTGAGTTGCATTTGCACTCCCCTGCGAACGCAAGAATGGAGAAATCCCTATTAGAAATCCATCCCCAGGTTTCAATGGCTGATTGCAACCTGACATACGATACGACGGCCTCGGCTCGGGCTTCGGTCGACGGCAAACGTGTGTGCGTTGCTCGGCGGAGGAAGACGACACAAGAGCGGTAGAAAGCACAGCGTGATCCCGCCCAGGCCAAGTAGCTCCCGAAGGAAAAGAAACACATTTTATCAACTAAGAATTCTACTCTTCTTTGGAGCCAGGTAGCAACGCGTGTTTCTTCTTCAATTTAGGAGAAATTATAAAAACCCCTCTGTGGCAGTGATTTTCGCAGGGAATTCGTCGTTCTCAAAATAACTATTGAAAATCATCTGGTAGCTGAATCACAGCGGAACGTTTTTGTTGCTCAGAGCCGAAAGTCCGTCTTCCCATTGCAGAAATCTGCCTTGAAAAGTGTTAGGTGTGTTAACACTCAGATCCAGAGACTTTCCCGATTTCTGGAGATACCCGCCAGAAGAGTAATTAGTTTCCTTAGCTAAACCACATCAGTGAAAAACTTGCAAAAATTATGTTGTTTCTAACAACTGGAAGGCAATCTATTTCAAAGACTATTCAATTACACTTCCTAACCAATTCTAAACTGATGTAGGCTTCAGTTTTGATTGGTTCGATACTCCACCAATGACAGTCATCCCGTTGGACTCAATGATGTGGACATCCTTATCGACAATGCCAAGAAATTCGAATTATGAATCATAAAAAAAAGTTAAGAAACTTAACTCTCCATTAAATAAGATTATCTTGGTACCAAATAAAGAAAGGTAAGAAGTACTGTAGAACTAATAGTAACTTAAATATGAATTTTTATTATTTTACATATTTTTATGGAAATGAACGTAATATTTTTAATTTACATGTATTTTTCGCTAATTTTTTTCAACAATTTATATTTGTAAATAAAATATTTCCATTCGATTAAATATTAAAAATTATTTATTTTAATTGCGATTATTCTTATGTGCGTTTAAATATTAAAAATGAAATGAAAGGTAAAGAAAAATATTTTAGATAATCAATAGATCGCATCATTTTTTATTTAAAAAAAACATAAGTATATTTTAATTATCTAAGTGAAGACCTTAAAAACTAGATTAGTCGTATTTGTAAATATGTTGAATTGTAGTGTTGAAGAACGGAGTATTTAGTATTAAGGTAGATTCTTGAAGCTTATTTGAGAAATCCTTAATAGTGAATGACGTTAAAACCCTAACAGATACCTGTGTTTTAGAGAACAAAATCTTTCTATTATCTACAGCAATTTCAAATTAGAACATTTTTTAGAACATTTGTTTCTCAATTGCACAGTGTTTTTATCAGTTCAAATATTAATTATTTCAAACTAAAATAATTCTACATAATTTTTGTTACAAAAAATGAAAACAAATTGTCTCGGGCCTTACTTTTGTTTATTTTGTTTGTTATTTATTTATTTATTTATTTATTTTATTTATTTATTTGGCACTTGTAGTACAATTTCCATGTCGTGTGTGTATTGAATATATTTATGCTTATAAAAGCTGATAACGATTAAATATTTTTAAAATAACCGTGGTATCACCTTACTGAAATATCGATTGATGAGAGGGAATTCCGTCGACGCGTCATTGAGTGATCGGAGGAAATTTTCATTTGTTGTAATTCAACATAAGCTATTTTATTTTGGTTTGATATTTTCATGAAGAAAACCATCGAATTTGCCATTTACATTTTACTTTTCGACGTAATCGCTATCAATTGAGGAAGAATTAAATAAAGCTTAATTATATTCTTCTCTTTTTAAATTAAACTTATAAAATAAAAATAAAATATATTAACAAGCCAAAATAAAACCATACCATATTAGTACAAAGCCTCTTTTTGAAATTCCTCTTTTAAAACTCAAAACAATTATACTTTCAATGTTAACTTCTAAATACTTTTAAGTTAGCAGTATATATAATAGGATTTAATTTATAAACGTAATGAATGTGTGTGTGTGGTCGGTTTGCACCGAAGTGCGAGCTTCGTTGCCGAAGCATCCGTGCTCCAGGGAGCGCTAGTGTTCCCAAGACGGCGAACCCCTAGCAGACTCCCTAGAATTACAAGGGAAAGATACTGGGGTGGTTTCCCGTGGCCTTCCCCAGGACGCCATTAAGGAATGACGTCAGACCGAAGAGAAAGTGAAGAAGAGGCTACAACACAGGAAAGGAAATTTTTGAAACATCCATGCTCGCTACCGGGATTTGAACCCGGGTGCTGGCACATTGATCTCACAACAGACCGACGCCTGAGACCGCTCGACCACACCAGCGCGGCAAACGTAATGAATAAAGCATCTTAAATAAGTATACGTAATCTTTTAAGAACAATTTAATGTGTATTATTGGAATTAATTAAAGAATCGTGGCATTCCTGGATAATATACAGTTCTTTAAAAATACAATTTAACAAAAATTAGAGGTTGGTTATATAATAAGTCTGGACTGTTCGACAGAAAAATACGTGACCGGTAGAAGCGAGAAACACCTTAAGGAAAAAATAAGGAAATTTGTTACTAATTCAGTATGTAGTAATATAGATTTTTTTCAATTCATTTAACTATTAAATTCAAAATTTAAATTTAGAATATATTGTCCACATATTAAACGTTATTTTTTATTTTTTAAATGATTCTTTATGAAAATATAAAACGAAAAATCTTTCGATTCTCTTACTTTATTTTTAAAGCAGAATTGCTTTTATTTTCAAATTTTCATAGTAATGTCATATTATACAATAAAAATGTATCGCTTTGTTGTTTAAAACCTATTAAAAATGTTTGCTTTGTTGATTGCTAGTTTTATTTATATTGTTTTTGTCTTTTTCTTTTTTGGAATAAATGCAATCAGCAAATCTTAATTTAAGAATAATAATTTAAAGTTTAATATTGCAAAATTATTACTAATGACATAATTGCATATGTAAAAAAAATAAACACCACGATCAACAAAAGAAAGTCAATTATTGACAGAATTTAACTTTCTTTAGAAATTAAGAAAAAAAAATCTTAAAAAGCAAAGACAAACAAAATGAAATACATCCGAAATATATTTGAAATAATTCTTCTCAGTCAATTAGGTTAATGGAGAATTCCTTCCACGCATTATGTGCAATATTAATGGAAGACTTTTAGCTCGGATTACAATTTAGTTCTTGAATAAAATCATGTCTAGAATTTAGTATTTATATATTTATATTCATATTTAGTATGAATTTAGTAGATTGGTTGCAGTAATATGTTTCTAAATAGTTCTTTTTCCTTGATTCCAACTTATTCTTAAATATTAAATTTGGTCATTTGGATAATCTCGGCTATAACTATCCAGAAATAGCCGTCGCAAATTTTTTACTATGAAGTTAAACTTTGCAAAATGAGCTGGCAATATTGGCAACATAAAAGAATGTTGTAGGTAAAGGGTGAGGAACTTGAATGGATGTTTTTCTTGTGTTCCTTTTTTTTATTTTGTTTTCTTTGTTGATTCACAAAAATTCCCTCGAACCCTTAGAAATCGGGTGGAAGATGATTTAAAATGTTTTTTAATACACGGTTGAAAGGTAAAGCGTTTCAGAGTTTTTGAACTTGTTTTATTTGTCTTAGGATTTATAATTGTGTTCCGAAATTAAACTTCATTGTTCTAGAATAGATAAACAATCTAATATAGATTTTGGAATTTTGTTCTATCTATCATCTATCAGTACATTTCCAAACTACGAATAAAACAATAGACAAATGTATGTTTGAACGCCATCATCCGGTTTAGTTGGAGAAAAGAAATTTTTATTAGCTTCGCTCTGCAAAAAATTAAAACCAGATTCAATTTGTGACCTTATAAAATGCTTGATGTTTAATTTTCTCCCGGGTAATACATCGTCATTATTTTATGAGCAAAAGTTTTTAAAAATAAACTCGCTAGAAATTTATTTGCTAATATACTTGTGCATGGGACGACATGACTATAACTTATACAGTAAACTCCTGATTATCCGCGGACCTCTCCTGTTTCCATTTGTTTTACTGTACAATAAATTACGGAATTAAAAAAATAAATAAATCTAGAATAAGGTAAATAATAAAAGAGGCTAACAAAGTGAAGACAAACAATTTAAAGAACGACCTTGTGGGCGTAGTTTAGGCCGGCAGGAAAATAAAGCCAAATAAAATAAAATAATTATTTGTAATGTAATGTACTGTAACTATATGTTAAAAGCATATAAAAGTAAATAAAACATGTTAAAAGCATTTTTGTGTTGATTTTCGTCCTATTTCGGATTATCCGCGGTTGGCGCACCACCCAATTCCGCGAATAATCGGGAGTTTACTGTATAAACTCTAATTTTCATTAGTTGGAGAAGTAAAAACAAATGAGAAACAAAGAATGAACTTTTCATAAATAATGTTTTCTTTTATTGAAAACGCATTACTATGAACAACGCTTATAACAAAACTCAAGTCGATAGAATTAAAGGTAAAGCTGTAATTAAAACTTGATCCAACTTTCTGTACGACGTAATTAAGCAATTCATAACATATTTTCAACATACTAACCAATAAAAGTAAAGATTATTTATAAAAAATTCATTCTTTATTTCTCATTTGTTATTATTTCTCCAACTAATGAAAAAGGTCTTTTACAAACAACCTTCACATTATTGTAATTCTGTAAATGTTGAGAATAGGACCCGGGTTTAAAGGACATTTTTTTGCTCAGAATATCG
This sequence comes from Thereuonema tuberculata, assembly GCA_023159025.1. Taxonomy (NCBI): domain Eukaryota; kingdom Metazoa; phylum Arthropoda; class Chilopoda; order Scutigeromorpha; family Scutigeridae; genus Thereuonema; species Thereuonema tuberculata. The sequence continues at coordinate 14,659,390 of JAFIDM010000002.1, forward strand.
TTATAAATGACCTCCGTAAGTGGCAGTAATTCCTCCTGAATCACCCTGTGTATATAAATGCTTTCTGAAAAAAGTGCATTCTATAGTGTTAAAAGTAGGCTTCATCACCTATTGAGGTAGGAAGCAAATTGGGTGTGAATAGGATGATCTGTTTGGTTCTGTTCTTTTCAGGGCTGTCCTTAGTCATAGGCCAGTAGGTTTTCCGCTTTGGGGATCATCACATTAAACAATCAAATTTACAACATAGATATAAAGCAGAAAAATTAATGAAAAATACATAATCGATTTAGCATTTTAGTTGAAATAAAAATAATTTTAAAAGAAAAAAAATGAAAAAAAGAAGCTATTTTAAAAAAATTAGAAATCATAATCCACTCGGAGCAAGGTTTTGCTATATTAAGATTAACATTATTGGTACTCTACTTGTAATCTTTTCTTACTTTGAATAATTCCAGAATAATAGTTAAATTAATGCTAAGCGAATTCTATTAATTTTCAAGAAAACTTTATGATGATGATAATAATAATAATAATAATAATAATAATAATAATAAATAGCTATTTGCTTCACTGACAATGTTGGCTTTATCGATCAAAAATACATTAAGGGCGCATTTGTCGCCTGTATTGGAGTGAACTGTAGTTATTGTGGATGTAGTATCTTATCTCCATCGCAGAAGGGAAGGGAGGCGCTTATAGAGATCTCTGCTTGGGAGCATGAAATACGGTACCCGGGAAAAACTGGCAGCCAACTTGTTGGTTTATTTTGGGTTATTTGTAAGGGCGAGAAGATTCCCTGTCAGGATGACCCCGCAACCATAATTCATTTCCTGGAAACAAGAGTAGCCTCCATAAATAAAACGACTCTTGGCAGCCTCCATTTCCCCTTCCCGGCTGCTGCAGCGGCGGTGGTTGGAATTCAAGGTGCTTACACTCTAGCAATTCTGGGTCAATTCGAAGATTAGTAGGATTAAAGTAATGAGAAACAGAATCCTAATCGATGTTTTTTTCTTTCTTTCACTTAAAGCCAGGCATTGGTCGCCATTTTGTCTTTAATAGAATAAGGTAGCGTTTTTCATCTAGTCTTGTTTAGGCCACTTCAACATTGTACAAATTCAGAAGAATCGTATTCAGTTTTGATGAGTTGAGTTTAATTAGGGACATTCCCAATTGAAAAGTAAAGTCTTTTGTTGGTAGTTGTCTGTCTGTGCACAGGAAACAACCCTCGTTGCACCAATATTAATGATAGCTGGTATACATCGACTTAATGAATTGAGATTGAATGAAAATTGAAAGCTAAAAGTTCAGTTTTTCCATAAGATATTTAATTTTTCTCTTAGTCACACAAAACTTGTCTCTGTCTAGAGACTGCTTTTAGGAATTCTACTTCATAGAAAGCGACAGCGTAAATGCATCCCTTAACTAAGAAATGCACAACAACAACAACAAAAAGTCAAGTATTAAATGCTTCTTATTCTTGCTTTGATTGATAATGTAGTTATATTTACAAATTCATACAGAACTTTTATATTCGGTGCTAAGTCACTTATGATAAAGAACTCAGCCCAAGAATGATTTGTAAGCTATTTGTTGAATTTAATTTATTTGAGAAACAACAAATATTCTTATGTAGATTTGTAATGTGTGGAAATTAAGCAACTTAAGAAAAAACATTGAGGCAATTTAAAAAATGACAAGGAGATGTATTCCACTCGAAAGTACTCGTGTTTTTTTATATGTTTTTTATTATTTTATTGTACATAAACTTTTTAAATTGTGATGTGTGTTGGCCTCAATTTTGGCTTTAACTAACAAAATATTGTCCAACAGGAAATGAAATTTACATTTTCTTATTTTCTTTAAATTTATAAAATCTTTTAATAAAAATATATCTTGTGTTAATATCGGTACAATTCAAATGCAGTTGACTAATTTCTCTCTCGATACAAGAATAAATCTCAAATAAAACGAAATTTAAAAAAAAGCAAAAAATTTAAAGACTTTTATAGACTAGAATTTTATCTCGACATTGTATGTTGGCATTTTATTAATTTAAATATTTTGTATATTCTTTTATATTCTTTCCCATTTCTTCTTAATCCTTAATTTAAACTAATTCCTAATCTCATTTCCAAAATCTTCCTTTGTTTGTTCTTTCATGTGGATTTCTCTTCTCTTTGTATTTCTTTGCTCCACATAAAGTCTTCTCTTCTCTTCTTTTGGAAAGAATTCTTCCATTCCTTTTTCTTTTGTTTCACCTTTCTTTTAGCGTCTTCATTCCACCACTTAGCACGCTTACCTTTCGAACCATCTGCTTTCTTACCGTAGATTTATTTTGTAGTATAGATTTAAACTATATCCGTGATTTTATGTTGCGTCAAGTTCGTTGTTGAAATGATGGCCGAACACACAATATTTCCTTTTGAACAAATTTAATTCAAAGTAATGAGGATACTATATCTTTAAATATTATCCATTGATCTCCTAGGTGTTCATAATGTTTCTTTTCTTGAGTAAATCTGTCCTCAATCGTTGTTTTATATGCATCCTTTTTCTCTGGATTTTTTTAGTTCTTCTATCTTTAACTTCAAATATTTTCTTATTTCAGCTTTTCTTAGTGTTCTAAATCTTATTTTCATAACTAATAACTTACCTTCTGAATTTAATTCTCACCTCCGAAGGGCCTAAATATCACGAACTGCATATCTAACTGCTTGTTTATAAGTAAAATGACCTACTGTACTTTTGACCCCTCTGTCGACAGCCTCAGATGTTACTTCGCGTATATTTTTATGAAAAAAAAATATTTCCAATTAATATTTCATTACCGACACAAAATTCCACCGTTCTTCTTCCATTATTCTTTCGAGTTACTTCTATTTCATGTTTCCCAGTGCATCGAAATGTTATAGTTTTATTTTCTCCTATTCTGAAATTCCAACCCCCTACTTATTATCACCTTTTTTTTGTCTCATTTCTGGCCTTATCCAGAATTCTTTATTGTTCATTATAAAAAAGAAAATATATGTTTTTCAATGTTATCCTTATCTTCCGTAGATGCACACAGGGTGTCCCAGGAGGAAAAGTCAGTATTTTGGGAGGTGATAGTATCGGTCATTTTAAGCAAAAAAAAGTTCCTATGAACGACTGTCCTTGAAATTTGACATTCACTTGTCACTGTTCCTGCTGGCCATTGTTTTCCTTCTCTTCCACAGCACAGCACCAAGATCTCCAAACCTAACGCCCTTGGATTTCTATTTATGGGGTTGAATGAAGAGTGGAGTGTACAGACGTAAACTGAATACATGAGACGAATTGCGAGTTCACATAATGGATGCGTTTGCGAGCATAAAGGAACGCCACGATGAACTCAGACAAGCAACACGTCATTTTGTTCTCACAAGAGTTGAGAAATGCATTGATGTTGGCGGTGGAATGTTTGAGACTTTATTATAAACTGTAAGAAATGTATAACTTGGCCAATAAATATGAGAAACAGTATATGGTTTCTTTTTTTAAATGTGTTTCTTCTGAGGGGAGCACATCCGGGTACGGGAGTGGTTTTCCTTATCAGTTTTGCACTAATTGAGCATTTTATCTGATGAATGGGTTTGGCTGACGAGTGCACAAAAGAACAAAACAGCCGTTCCAAACTCTCACCGATGAAAGCTCAGATATTTTTCATTTCCATGTCATTTCTTTATTCTTTTACAGTATGTAATATCTCTTTGTTTTCATTCGTTTTGAAACTGTACATTCGAATAGCTCTATCTCGGAAACCCTTCGGAGTAGGATACTCGTTCATAGGAACTTTTTTGCTTAAAATGACCGATGCTATCACCTCCCAAAATATTGACCTTTTCTCCTGGGATACCCTGTATATTTGGATTAGAATATTTTCTCATCTAGATCTATATTCAATCTTATAATTGTCGTTTTCACTGCTTCCCAGAATATCACCCTATCACTAAACTCTGTATTGTAAAATATCTACTAATTCTTTTACTTTCATTCCTTTACTAACTCCAGAGAATTCCAGTGTATTTCCATTATCAAATTGGAGGTATCCATTTCTTTTTTTTTTATTTCACTAATTCTTAGTATGAGAATTTTACATTTCTCCGTCTTTTATACAATCTCCACCTCTTTCCTGTTATACAAATTACATTCCAGTTCCTGTCTTCTTATGCCTTTTTCACACCAATTTGTCTTTGTATAAAATCATTCCAGTATCAATACTTAATACTGGCATCTCTAGATCCTTTAGAAATCCATTATGCTGGTGACTGGCCCTGCGAAGGCTTCACCAGATCCTCTGTTAATCTACAATTTCATGGTTCTCATCAACCTTCACAGCTACTGTAAAGATCCTAGGACATTCGAAATTCCCATTGTGTACTGAGTAGACAAAACATTGGAGACAATAGCATATCGGTGCTCCTCTAACTGGAATAACAGCCTGCTGATATTCAATTATCGTCTCCATTAGATGCTGGAGGGTTGCCGGACATAGGCCAGTCATGTCCACAATTCTACCATTCTACTCTACTTTTGCCCACAAATCCGCCTTAGACGTTGCTGCAGGGTTCATGAATCTGATGTCTCGCTCTATGGCATCCCAGAGATGATCGATAGGGTTTAAATCCAGGGACCTTGCAGGCCAACCAAACTCAGATAAGTGTTCCTTGGCTTATTGTTCTGCTGATACACCTTTGCTGCAGGATGCGCGAAGACCATGAAAGGGTTTAGTTGATCAGCCAGCACATTCTGGTAGCTCGCAGCTTTTAAGGACCTTCCAGACACACTAAGGGACCTAACGTATCCTATGAGAAAACTCCCGAAACCATAACAGAGCTGACCTGGCAGAACGGGACCATGGCCTTGTGCTGTCGATTCAACACCCGCACCCTCCCGGTAGACCGGTATAGTTGATAACGGGATTTATCTGACCACACATCTTGGCGCCACTCTGCAGAGGTCCAGTTTTAATGTTTTTGCATCATATGAGGCTCAATATCCGACGATGTGCAGTCAACAATGGCGCACGAGTAGGGCGTCGGCTATCACAGCGTCGAGTATGCATCGTATGCCGTACCGTTCGCTCGCTGACGGTACTTGATGCTCCGAAATTGAAACTGGATGTGATCTTCGATCTCTACGAGCCTGGACAATCTAAGCCGACTCCGATTATCAGTGACGTGTGGGCGGCCATCGCTTGCTTGCTGGGCACTGGTATTTCCGCCAATAGTAGATGCTTGATACGATTGCCTTCAAAACCCCTAGGGTAGTTAGGCGATAGAATCACCCATTTGTCTTGCGCTGACAGTGCGTCCATGGTCAAAGTTGCTAGGTCGCAACATTTACCCATGCTCATCGATTGTGATACACTGCTAGGAAGCCCAGATATTCGTCTATTTATCAGGTGCGTTTGGTTTAGGTATGTTCTGCTATGCCCTGGGAGTGTCATCGCTCATGCCTCATGTTTTGTCTGTTCAGTGTCTATTACACTGATGAGCAATCCGTTACTTTTTAGTTATCACTGCCGACGACATGGGCGCAGGGGTTGAACTTTGTGGTGGCGCTGTGTAATCCTAGAGTTTGAAAATAGAACAATTTAATTCGAAGTTTATTGAAGCCTTTGGACACAAAAATCATACTAGTTACATCGCATTTGAATACTTTTTTTAAGGTAAGTTTTAAGGTAAGAAGTTTATCTTGACAATAGAGGAAGACTGAATCCTTATTCTAAAATCTATCCTTCCTGTTTTACATCTGATATTTTCAAATCATTAGGTTTTTTTTTTTGCAAAGTGTTCCCTTTTGTTTTATATATCTAGATGATACTATCATTGTAAGAACGCAATATGGCAATGCCAGTGTATTTCCCCGTTGGTAGATCCGCAATTGAATCTCTCGTACTTTTCTTTTGATTAATGTTTTCATGGTTTAATTAGGAAAATTGCCACAAAAGAGTTGTTCGTCCATTGTTTGGCTGCAATGCCTCTCCTATATTTTCCGCTGCTCGACGTAATTTCTCTTCAGAGGCGGCTCGGGTTCCCCATTACGGCCGCTGCCTCCTAATTGTAGCATGATGGAGGAATTTTTTTTCTTTTTATCCTTACCTTGAACTTGCACCAATTTGTCGATTGAGAGGGGAAGGTGGATTCGTGGAGTAAACGAGGGATGGGGGTGGGATTTTTCGATCTCCAATATCCACCACTCTCCGGCCTTAATAATGCGACTTGGGGCCTACCATCGCTTTCTTCTGCATTAGGCTGACGATCGGGTTACTCTGCCGCTCAGCGCTGTCTCTCGCTCCAACCAGAACATTTTTCGCGTCCCGGTCATTATACGATTCACGAACGCCACTGATTTACATTCACAGTCGGTTTTTAAAGTTAAGGGGAAGAAAATCCGTACGACGAATCACCATCAAGGTCAGGATGGGTCGAATTGTCTGATGAAAAAAGTACAAAATTTCTAAGACTTTAGAAAAACTTTAGAAAAATCTTATGTTTATGTTTACGTGGAATCTTACTGTAAACCTGTTAGAAAAGTTATCGATTTTACTTTTAATTTTTCCATCTCTTACTGTTTTTCACCTTAGCTTGAAAAAAAATATTCAATTTGATTTCTTAGGTAGTAAAATGTAATATTTATTATCAGTCCGACGAAGAACGTTCACTATTCACTGATTTTATTAAAATATTGCTGCCTTATTATATATTTATTAAATCATCATCCCACATTAAATGAAGATCTTAAATAGGGAAATGTGATTTTTTTCCTTCAACTAAATAAAACGTAATTACTGCAAAAATCAGAACTTGCGGTACGTTTTCCATCCTAGAGATAATTAAAAAGTCAGTTTATGCCGTTTATTCTATGTATCATTTACGTTTTTTTAATGCTTATAGTTAAATTTTAATTAATAATTTTGACTTGAAACTTTTCCAATGATTTCAAGAGGTGTACAAAGTTTTGAAGTTTCTCCATAGCTAGGATTAACATATCTAGTCCTAAGACCAGAAATGCTAAGCATTGGTTTTCTGGATTCCAAAAGCCTGATTCGACATTAATTGGAGGAACGAAAAAATTGGATAGTAAGAAATTATGTAGGTCTTGAAAAAAACTTCTGAAAACTAGAAATGAGAAGAAACCGTTGTTGTTTGTTATCATATGTTTCCAGTTTGGTCATGTGACACATGGTCTTGGACATTGATGAACATTAGAGTAAGGATTTGAAATTTGAGATATTAAGCCATGCTAACCATGGTTCAAGGAAATTTATTGAATCTATTTTGGCCAAAATACAAGAGGGAATTATTCAATAAGTCAATCAGTCAATATCAGGGGTTTGCACAGTAACCAAAAGAATGTATGTGCTTAGTTAAACTATGCAGATACAACGACTGTAGCTGTATCGATAGGCATTTGTTTTTCTGCAAGACTAGAAAGGAATTTTTATGTTTTCAGTTGATTTGAATAAATGCTCACTGATGATTAGAAACGAGTTTGAGCTACATGCATAGTAGACCTTCATTATATTATGTCGTCAGTTATCAAACAATTTCAGCTGTAGATTTGCATTCGCTTGTTTTTAAGACAATTCCATTTTGATTTTTAAGGTTGAAGCCATTCTTGTTGTGGCTGCAGAGAAAACCGAATTGAAAGTAAACAATTCAGATTTACAGAAAAGTTTCCCATAATTGGGAAAAATAGGAACTTAATCCTTCAAGGTTTAACAGTTACCGGGTTTGTATTTCTTTAAAGTATAAAAGTGTCGAGGGTATTTTTATTTAATTTTTGATAATTCATTTTTTTTCCTGATTGATCTTCCATGTTGAGATTCTAGAATTTCAATTCACTAAAAATGGAAATGACTCTCCAGTTTTTCCATCCGCCTAAATTCAAAACTCTCCATTCGACTTTTGCAAAACAAGTGAACAACCTACATTAATTTGAAGAACAAATAAGTAGGACAATAAACGTCATCTTCCTACTGAAAATGTCTTCTAAAAAAGTACTTTTTTATTTATAAAAACATAAAATAATAATGTTTGCATAAACTTTTCAAATGTCAGGTTCATTCTCAATCTTAATCGTTGGCATCTATATTTAATAAGGTCATGTGACTTGTAAAACAGTAGAAGGTAAAAATAAGCATTGCAAATTATGCGCATTTCTTAAATCATTTCTATTTATTAATGTGCTGTAGTCCAGTGAAAAGCCATTGGTCGGGAGGAGCAGAATTCAATTCTTGGCGGAGGTCAGGGATTTTTTTCCTAGGTGTATCTTCTCCAGACGTGTCCTAGGGTTACCAGCCTCTGAAAAATGGGGATCGGATTTCTTTCCCGGAGGGAGGGGTGCATCGGGATGACCACGCACCTCAACTTAGTCCTGCAACTCCAAGGGTTACATAGACCTGTAGTCGGATACTTTGTATTTATTAATGGATCTTTATTTATTTATTCTTTTGTACTGTTTCGGTGAACTTAAAATTAATGTAGTTAGATTAAAATGTCTACCTGGTTGTCTTACAAAACTGTACAGCTTTCATACAAAAAGTTCAGAAGTGACCTTCAAAACTATCCAAGCTCACTGTATAATATTTCCTCTATATTTTACTTTAAATTATAAATTAAAGAATAGAAACTGACATCAAACTAGTTATGAATGCAGTTGCAAACCTTATGAAATTTGTCAGTGAAGCAAATCTTTCATGTTTTTCTCAGAAGCAGTTTTTAAGGTCAAGACAATTTTCAATCTAAGCAGCTGAACTTCAGTCAGGGATCAATAATTTCGACTGTATTAGATTTGACTATTGTAGCTCTGGAATATTTTTTGAAAGAATTACAGAACATTTCAGTGCTAGTGTATTTTTTTTTCTTTAATTAAAGCTAGTATATGTAAAATCTAATCCCTACATTCAATAAAATTCAAGTTGCTTAGATAACGAGGTAATCATTACTTTTGCTTTGAGAGTAGACTTTGCCTACCAACGTTTACTTTGCACTGACAGCAGTCTATCATTTAATGCAGTTGACTTTATTTTATATTTTTCCTATTGCTGCAAAATTAATGCTAACATAATATTTTTCTCCTAAATTCATTAAGACATTTTAAGTGGTTATATCTTGAGAAAGAAATTCTTGTTGAGAGACTTTCCTCCTTTGATAATTTCGTGTTGAAGACAGATAACAGTTCGTAACAAAGGCTTTCTTCTGCAAAGACTTGAGCCACTTATGTTGAGGCCGAAGCATTTGTTAAGGACGAGCTGATTGCGAATTCTCTAAACAAAAGCGCACAAAGAAGGTTGTTTATGTTTAGCCAAATATTCTGATTTTAATTAGAGCCATTAATAGATGTCTGTACTTAAAAAGAAGGGTTTCACAATGGAGATTTGTTTTATCTTACTAATTTGAAACTCCATTTAGTGACCGTAATTCTCAAATATCTTCGTTGATACTCGGACAACAGAAAATAATAAACAAAGAGTTTTAAAAATAGAGAAACACAAAGTTCTCACTTAAGAGAGAAATTCCACAAGTAACATAAAAAAAGGATGAATGTAAAAAACTTATAAATTGTATCACGTATTGTATCATGTTCCAGTTCATTCTAAAAAAGCACATTATAAGAAAGCACAATATAAGAAGAATATTATGAATATTAAGAAAATAAATTGTAGTGTTGGGCATTTTAATAAAGAAATGAAGCAATCAAATCGTTTTAAAGAATCGTTTTTCTTCTTTTTTTTTAATTGTTTGTAAAAGTTAAATTATTAAAATTCTTTCAGAAATTATAAATCTATCCGTTCTTACCTGCCAAATCAAACTTGTAGGGAGTTTATTTACTGTTTATTTTTGAAAATTTAAAAAAAAAATTAAATATATTTATGTGAAGTAAGTTATTAATTCATAAAAGATTAGTAAAAAAGACAGTTTAATCTCTCAATTACAATTTGATAAACTACGAGTAATAATGCTAAATATGAAGATATGGTCATACTTTTGAAGTATCTCATACATTTTGTTTCAATCACAATCGCATAAAATCCGAATGAAAACCAACACAGAAATTCGTTGGCAATTACGATGGTTCAACTGTAATTTTCTTATTTCTGAAAATGTGAAAATGAAAGAATGGAAGAAATTAAAGGCTTCATTGCAAAAAAATATTTTGTTAAATTCATTTTGTTAGTTTTCTGATAGGGTGTTTTTAGTGCTTGTATGTGTACTCTAACAACAGGAATACGTAAATTTCCAGAAAAAAATGGTAAGACCTTTATCTAATTATAAATTACATATTTAATAAAAATAAAAATAATATGTTTTAGTTGAAGACTTAACAATTACTTTAAATTTATATGCTTTACAATGTTAAACTTCTTAATGGTCTTGTTGCCTAACATGTGCTTCGTGTTATTTGGCAGCATTATAAGTTTGAATGAAAAACTACAAAATTAATAAAATTACTAACAAAAACTGAATTTCTTATTGATTTGCTGTTATCCTTTTTCAGTTAGTCAAGGTTCAGGTATTAACAGCATTCTGAATTCTGTAAAGCTCTGAAAAAAAAAATAATCCCAGAAAATATTGAGACGTTTTCTAAGAATAATATAATTCTGGCCATGTTACTTGTAAATAAAAAGAAAAAGTTTATGGTATTTTCTTACCACATTTGTTTTTAATCTGAATTGGATTTGCTGATGGCAGAGATTCAAAAAATGCCTAATTGATGAACCCTCTTGAAAGGATTTCAAATGAATTCATTGCAATCATTGTTATTTTTCGTTACTACCTTCCCGTGCCGGGAATGGGCATGCAAAAATTACCCACGGGGAGGTAGTGATGATCGCTCTTTATTATTATATATTCCTTATTAAAAATTAAAAAAAAAAACTATATTGCCCGTCCTTGTATGATTACGTGAGAAAGTGCTTGGTTTGATTTGTTGTTAACCATCTCTCTTTTTACTTCTAAAAGATCTTTAATCTACTATTGGAACTTGCCAGTGCTCTAAATAGTCATGAAAAGTTTAAAATTATTTTCCATTTGAGACAAGGTTTTTATTTTTTTGTTAATTCATAGTAAAAGAATGAATATAATTTGCTTTGTTTTATTACTAGGATATATTACTATATTATTAGGATATAGTTTTGTTATTTTCTACATTAATCAAAAAACCAATAATAAAATATTATCAACTTTTCTTTCTTTCGAAAAATAAACATACGAAGTAAATTCCGATCTATTTGAATTATCGATTTCATTGAAAAATGATTTGATCGAGTTTTGTAATTAAAATTTGCTGAAAAGCGGGAAACTTATTTCGTCAATTAAACTTACAGGTTATAAAACAAACTTCCTAATATACGGGAACGTATTGTTTTCCTTTTAATATCTTGTTTCAGTTACGGTTTTGTATAAATGCTTTTTGAGAACATTGTGGAACATTGATGATATTCAGGCGAAAATTCACTTAATATTAATGTTTTAATAATAGTTGGGTTTTTTCAATATTTACATCCCTTTATTGTTTGTCTCAATAATTGTTGTTATTTGTCTGCTATTTAGCGCTTTTCTAACACGATGATATTTTGATAATTTGAAAATGGACAGACCAGACACCGAGTTTCAGGGAAATTTGATGAAGATATTAACAAATCAGTTTTCAAAATTAAAAATTAATTATCTTAAGAAAACTAGAGATACGAACTGATGAGAAATGTTAAATAAAATGTAGGCCTTAGAAATGTTAGGCCTCAGATATAGGCCTAACCTTTGGGAAACATTAATGATATGAAACATTCAAAACTTACGATTATGAGTTTTGTTTAAGTAACAGAAATCCTGTTTTCGTAATTGTATTTTCTTACTATTAGAAGAGTTCCACCTACTATCTTACTATTGACGATGAGATTGTAATAGATGGTGACCATTATATTGTGAAACTTGTTCTTTTGTTTGACCTAGGCGATTGTATTATGCCATAATTTCGTCCTTTTAAACATTGCTACATGTATTAAATGTAAAGATGTGCTTTAAAGTGAAGGTTTGGTCGAATGAATGCGTTTGACAGTCACTTGTAAGTCGTCTCTGTCATGGCGATGACAACAGGTGCGGGGCCTTGCGTCGCATCACTCACGCACAGTCGGATTCATTGTGACAGGTGCATCATCGGTCAGATTCTGTGTCCCCTCTATGGAGCCAAGCACTGACTCACACGGGCATCTTCCCAACCTTGACTTCAAGGCTTTGACGGTTTCTACACTCGGTTTTTTTTTTCCTCCCTTCTTCTTTTTTTTTTTTTTAAAAACCCTGCTGTGAAGATAGTGCACTGTAGACTATCTTTATTCGTAACAACATATGATGTCCCTATTTCAAGATTTCGACACATGAATAAAAGAAACACTTGCGTAAGAAGAAGGGAAGAAATATTTTAAATTGAAAATGTTATTTTTTAATAACGAAACAGAAATGGGTTTTGCCAAACGTGAATTTATCACTTAATCACGTATATTTTTCATTGGAACCACAGTTAGATCCTTTATCATTCACTTTTAATCCATAACAATCTTTAAATCTTAACGACTTTGTCGCGTTTAGCAGAAGACAATTTCTCTTCCCTCCATTACAACATTCTTCTTTTTTTATTTCTTTTTAAATAATTATTACTACAACTACTGATTTTTTTTTCTTTAATCACATAAACGAAACTAATGGATTTCAAATATCACATCGATGCTGTCTGACTTCCAAAATTTCTGGAGCGTAATCAAACGGATTTTTAAACAAAAAGCAAGATAGTATTTTCATTTCTATAGTATTAAATATATTATATCCTTAAACACAGTCTTTGTGCAGTAGTTGGTGTAATTTTTTCATCGTTTCATTGTCTATCAAAGACGTTTTGCCTTTATGAATTTGTTGACCGTGAAAATTTTTTCAGGTCTGTCTGATCTTTTTACACTCCCCCCCTTCCCTCCTTTAAGTTTCAATGAACACATTTAAAACAAATATCTCCAATATCCGTTTTGTTATCAGGAAAGTCCTTTTCTCTCGTGTCAACAGAACCTACTTTATTAAATGCAAATGCAGTCAATTCATTATTCTGCTTCTTCTTCATCAATCCCCTTATATGCTTTAGGATGTCGGGTCCTCGTCAGTCCACTCTCTTTCTCTCTTCAGGTCCGTGGCCAATCTTTTAACTTCTGAATATTCTTTCCTCTCTTCATTGCATTATTCTCTACATTTCTATCCACATTCTTCTTGGTCTAACCTTCCTTTTCTCCTTCTTCCTTCTGTCCTTCCCTCTAGGATCTTTTTAGGTATCCTAGTAACATGTTGTAACTTGTAGTAACTTGTTTCCATCCTAGTAACATGTCCATATCATCTTAGTTGTTTATTTCAATATATTCTGTTAATGTTTTTATTTAGTTCTTCTCTTATCTTTGTATTTCTAATTCTAACTCTTCTCTTTCAAATATTCATTTCTGCTGCCTGTATTTTAGTAGTCATATTCCAACAATCAGCTCCGTAGTTCAGTATAGGCTATAGAGGTCAATTTACAAATTTTTGATTTAGTTTTAGTAATTAGTTGTTAATAATGACATTGTTTAATTGAAAATAAGCTTCACTTGATTTGACTTATTCTATTTAGTATTTCGTGGTCAATTTTGCGATTATAATTGATTTTAATTCCTAAATACTTACAGTGATCTACCACTTCAGTTCCGTAAAGTCACACACATTTTTTTTTTCCATTTCACGGTTTTTATTTACACACATAATTTTTCTTTTAATTTTATTTACAATCATTCCAAGTTGCTAAGTCTTCTTTCCAAATATTTGGAAAGAAGAAATATTTTAAATATTTAGCGTCTTCTAAAATGATATCATCTGCAAATACCAGGTTTTGAATGTAAACTGGTTGTAAATTCCAATTTCCAATTTTCGTTTTAGATTGCCTGCTCTTGCAATTCTTTATAATATGATGTACAAAAATAATGAAAAATAGTGAACAGATTACCCTGTTTGATTCCCTTTTCAATATTAAAACCTTTCGATTCCTGACCTGGTATTCTCACTTTTCCTTTTCCTTTTATAGAGGCTCTTAGTGTCATTAATGAGATTATTTGTGAGGACAATTTTATCTAGAGCTGTTCAAGGGTTCTGCTTAAATATAGTGTCAAAAGCTGCAGTTAAGTCTGTAAAAGTCCATGGCTTTTTCGATAATGGTACGTATGAGAAGATATGGTCTTGGGTTTGTTGGCTTGGTCTGAAAGCCGCCTGTTCTAACATAACATGTTTAGCGTGCAGTGTATAGTTTGATGATAAACGAAAAAAAAACACACATACTAAAGCTAAAATAATATAATTTATTTCGATTTCGATTACAACTAGTAATCATTTTCAAGTGTACAATAGAGTAATAAAATTCCAGTTAAATAGGCAAATTCGAAATGCCATTGTATGCGGTGACGGTGGATGAAAGCATCAATCTGAAATATCGTAGAAAATGTCAGCAATTGGTCCAATGCTGTGACGTAATGATAACATCACAGTATTTGGGAAAGCTGCCTTCTCTTCTTCTCTTCTAATCCTTCTTTCAATTATACTCGAGAATAATTTAAGAGCTACAGATGACAAACATACTACCGATATTTACCGCATTCCGTTGATTTCCCTTTTCTATTAATTAGATTGTCTTCCCTATCTTTTGGTATTTTTTCATTCCTCCAGGCTTCGAAAATATCTCTTAGCCATTCTTTCACGTTAGTATGTTTATTATGTTTAGTACCTCTGTAGTACTTGTTTCTCCCTCCTATGTTTAGTATCTCTGTAGGTACCTCATATCTTAAGTACCTCATATCGTCTCTTCCTGCAGCTTTCCCCAGATTCATTTTCTTTAAAGCTACTTCATCCTGTCCTATGTTATCCTGAATTCTTTCTGTTGATTGTTGGAGCTGTAAATCTCTCTCTTCTATTAATTCTTCATTGTCTTCTAATTTAAAATTTTCTTCATATTATTGGTTCTATATCTTTAGAATATTAGGTAGTGTGATATTCATTTTGTTGTTTCTATCCTGGATAATTCAACGTTGATCTCCATATTTTCCTCTTTGAGATTTTTAATTAAGCTTCGGAATTTCATTTTATTTTTATTACAGTTTTCCTCGGTTCTTTGAACCAAGTCCTCTCAAGTTCTTTTCTTCGATTCCTGTACCACTCTTCGTGCTTTATTTCTTTTAATTATGCAATTTTGTCTGTCGTTTTAATTTCTTCTTCTGATGAATTTCTTCCATGCCTCTTTCTTCTCTTTAACTTTTATTTTCATTAATTCATTCTGCTATTTAGTTCTCTTGTTTCACCCTTCTAATTGCTTCTTTCCACATACTTCTGTACCTATACGTAAAACCACAGTTTCTGAATATATTCTATTGTTCGTCAATAGTCAATTCTATCTCACCATCTTGTTCTCTACATTCTTGTTCTATTAACTCTTGCTTCAATCTTCTTCACATTTTTCACATTTCTGGTTCAGAGAATTTACTTTTATTAACTTTCTCTTAAATTTTTACTTTTCTTAATCATCTTTTAGTAGAACTGACTGTTCATAACAAGGCCTGTGTTTTGGACACAGTGTTACGGACTGTGTTATGGAAGCTTATGGTCTGTCTTGAATTCTGCACCTCCAATAATTTTAACATTTGTAACTGCATACTTTGTCTTGTATAGTCTTATAATCAATCACACTCTTTGCATCTCTACCGTCTACTTCATATTTAATTTTGTGTATCTTCTTGTGATTGAAATAAGTGTTCCGCTACTCAGGCTCCAAAGAAGGGAACAAGACACAAATATTAATAATGTAGGGTTTATTGATATATATATAGTTGAACATTCACTGAGGATATTGTAAAATTGAAATTAATTAGTCCACTACTCACAAACATCTGCACTGTCCTCTTTACGAAAACGACTGCTTGTCTATGGGGATCCGTACGACTTGCTACGGCAATGTAATGCTCTCTCTTCGGTGAGAATTCTTCTATAGACACCGAGCAGACTTCCCTCTTCGGTTACAGGTTTTTCCTTTCCAGCTACAATTTTCACATTCCATGTTCCAAATCGTATCGTTGTTCCATACTTTTGTTCCATACAATCAGTCCGAAATAAATATATTTCTTCGAAACCACATAATTTCTCTGTTTCCATTATGCGGATGATTAGTCGAGCGGTGACTTCATCAGAGCCTCGTTAGCCAGGTATTTCATGGTTCCTGGCAGCCAACAAAGTTTGGAACAAAATTTGCGGACAAAATCTTATTCTGCGAAATGTAGTTATTCTTACTTTATACAATAGAATAGATTTGCTGTAAAAATATTATTTTTCTCACTTGATTATTTTTAGCGGGTTTTTCACAATTTTTTTAATAACTTATTTATTAAAAATAACAATCAAAAATAATTTCTGCTTTCTTTTTTCCTTTGCTAATAAAATTAAACGAATATTTCCTTTCTTTCCGCTATATTTTAACTTAATGAACCCTTAGCTTGCATTTTCTTGGACATTACAACAGAATAGCATTCGTATCGCCTTGTCAGCGTTATTTTGACAATTTCTTTTCGATATAAGATGACTTTGAATTTTATGAAATGCTTGAACTGATTATCCTTACATGCCCCTCCATTTTCTGAAGAATTTCCTTTCGCATTTGCTTGATTTTCCATCGATTTTCGGAGTACAAGAGCCATTCTTAAAAATAGCAGCAGTAGTACCAAATAGCTGAAATTTTACAATACATTGAAGTATTCTCCAGCACAGGCTAAACTCAAACATAAACGCTGAACTCTAGACATCTTTGGTTCATTCTGCAAAGATGGGCATAAGCCTCTGCCATTGCATCTTCTTAATATTTGAACTGTCGACTGCGAATGTTTTCTTCAGTAAAAAAAGCCTCAACGTCTGGAATGAAGGCTAGATGTTAAAGAATCCGAACCCGTGATATTCCCAGAAACATTGTCCAACTTTGCGTTGTGTTGGGGTAGTACAATTCTGTACAGCTGTCTTTTGTCCCTTCCCTTCATGATCATTTAAACCATGATCTTGGACAAACTGTGTGGATTATAATACTGCTATTGATGCCTTTGGCCCTCAATGGAATGATGGCAGTTTGGCTGTTAACAGAGAAAAAGGGAGGGCTTTTCTTCTTCTTGATACATGTTATTCTTTTCAATTAGAATGAAGGACCCATAGAAGACTTATGATTTTTATTTTATGTAGATCTTACTGATATAGCCAGTTTTCGTCAGTAGTACGGACGAATGTATCAACTAAAATAGAACGACTTTGCAGCGTTGCCTCTTGATGATAGTTTATTCTTCCAATTCTGATTGTGTCCAAAGTCACCTCTCCTTGTTTCTAGCTATCGCCCAACACTGCAGTAGAATCGCAATAGACTTCTATTAAGGTAGGCAACCGGAATCTTGTTCTATTCCTCTACACATACATTCCAGTAAAAATCTACTGTCCTCACTCAGTGTCACGAAATTACAGATTTAAATAAGCTAAACCCATAGAATTCTATGGGAGAAGTATAAGGAGACTTAACAGAATATCACTAAAATGGATAACAAAAACTCTCATCTAATCTCTTGTGCTCATAAATCTGAAACGGTGCTTGATATGAACCTTACCTTATCGGCTTTATCACCGTATAGCTGTTGTTTGTGAACATTCTAAAGCTGTTGCCATCACATTCTACTTTGAATTCAACTTAGCTTTGCTGTCGATTCTGATTCCTTTTTAGATATCCATTTGATTAATATCGAGTTGGCACCATGAAAGTTTTGCTGAATTTGCTATATTGCTACAAGAAGTTGACTAAGCTTGTATAGAATGACACATGCCTTGTTGCAATCATAAGGAAAGATCCACATCTCGTTCTTGGTGACTATCCAAGTGCCATTTGAAACTGCTAGATAGTTCAAGTAGAAATTACAACAGTTAGGAAAACACTCCTTCATATATCGTGCCATTAGTTTGAGTCCATTGCCCTTATGACACTTCACAAGTCCAAGGTATGTGATGCCATTCACAATCGGCGAAGATGTTTTTATTTGTTTTTATTTGTGTAGATTCTACCCTAAGACCAAAGCCTTCACTTTATGAACAACTGCTGGACTATAGATACGCTGTAGTCGTCTTTAGGTGAAATTCAGACGTGAATTTTTCTTCCGGTTCTAGATTTTTTTTGCTCTTATTTGATAATTTCTCATTTCTGATCTTCAATCTATAGACTTCCAATTGAATGCAGAGAAAAGGTTTTTGAAATGATTGAGTAGATAATGTTCAATCTGAAATACAATCTTCGCAAAATGCCTTCATTTTCATTGCAATATACGTATTCTGCTTCTGACAGATTGTACGACATCTCACATGACTAACGCATATTCAATTCCACTTGACGACATACCAGGCTTCAAAGTCATTCATTTCCCGCTGACAAATCATTCATTACCCTTCGCAAATATCCCATCTGAATGTCCTCCAATATAGAGCTGGGTAATTCCATGTCAAATCAACACAGTGAATCAGACTTGATGTCTCAGATTGTCGTGAGTTTTGGTATGCAGCAATATACCATAGACTTATGAAAAAATACCCAATTTCAGTTGTGTATTACAATTACTTTTGAAGTTATTAATTTTTAAAGATATAAATTTTTATTAAAAAATTACACGTTTTGGCACCTTTAGTTGCCTGTAGGCTAGCAACCAGTAATGATACAAACCTGGGAGTGGTCTCATTTTAAAGCTGTTGAATTGGGCTATAATATAATATGTCACAAGATAAGGGGTTACAAAAAAAAATTTTTGAAAATTTTTAAGTTAAATTTTAATTTTAAGTTAATTAAGAGAAATTTGAATTTCTCAAAAAGTGGCAATTTTAAAAATTTCAAAAAATTATCAAAATTAGTTTGTAATGTCTAAATACATATAGCAAAATTCTATCATGGGATCTCAATGGGATCTGGAGATGCAGGGCTTCAGAAATAAACATGTTTTTATGAAAAATATTAGAATTAGTACCGTTTCAGAAAATAGAATGGAGCAAGCAACGCATTACAATGAAACAAGCACTGGCTATTATTTTTACATTTATTTTAAAATGGAAAAGGTCATATACACACTTACTATTAAAAATCCGAAAAATTATGAGTGTATTTAAATAACAATACTTTGTGCTGATATTGATTTACGCGGAAACATCTTCTGATTTTATTAGAGGGAATAAGAATAATTTCTTGAAAGAAAAGAAACGAAAAACAAAGGTTTAAAGATCGAATTAGTTACAGTTGTTATTTTAAACTTGTGAATTCTCTGCGTTGCTGATTTTAACTTCGAATAAGCAAAGTTATTCCTATAGGCTCATTCAAACTGAACGCGACGTAACGCAAGCAGTGCAATGCAAAATAAATGGAATTCCTGTTAAATGAAATACGTTGTAAAACTCATAAAAATAATTGGCAGATTAAGCTGAACGCTCTTCCGTCTTTCCAGCAAGGAAAGTTTCAAACAATCCTGAGTTACTTAAGATTAAAATTAAGTAGGAATTTAGTGTTTAAATTTCAAGGGTTAAATCTATTTTGGAAAAGTCCAGTCATTGAGATGCTGCCAGCGACTGGATTTAGACTGAATGCTATGAACAAATACTTCACAACCTCTTATCTAAAATAAATACCAACATAATTATCCCGCGCTAAGATGAACTTTTTAATGAATTGTGTAATTCATCTGATCTCAGTTTATGCTCAATCAAAATCACGAATTCCAGAAGGAATAATACTTCAAAGATATCGTTTTTCTTGTACTCCAACAGTTCTAAAGTGAAGAGTGGCTCCAACTGTTCGAATGCCTGTACCGGGTTATGCATTGCTGCTGCTTTGAAGGGAGGCTGTAGTAGGTGACAAGTAACCCATTAATAATCATTAAGGACCCATTAGGAGTCTTGCTGAGAGTGCCCCCACCCAAGCTGTCTTCGTGTTTGCAAGACATTTTTGAAAAGGTCATGCATTTCCCCACACAATTATCGAGAGGAAGCCGGTCAGTGCCCCGCTAGCTGATCCTAATATAATTGGATTGAGTATTTTTTCAAATGTTTCTAATTTTGGAAGGATGTGATGGTTTACTGGGAGTTTATAAAGTTAAGAAAATAAAAATTACCTGAATCTTGCTGATCCTTTGAGAACCATATGTTCTATAATTGGTTACCATCAAAAACAAGAATGTGTGACTTGTAACATCTGCACAATTTTTTCAACTTTTTATCTGTTTTGAGCTTTTTTTTTTTTTTCTTCCGATCCACTCATTTCCAGAATCTTGGACAGAATGATTCTGTCGAATGAACAATCAAAACAATTAAAAATATAAAACAAGAATTTAATGTACGACTTTGATATTCTACAATATTGTACGTAATTATTTTTTACAGAACTTACTTTATTTACTCATTTCAAATGAGATAGCAACTAAAAGACTAATATATCGAAGTTCTCCAGATGGAAAGTATTCGAACTTTTTAAACTTTTTGTGTTACGCAAATCCATTAAATAATGAACTATTTATGTAATTAAGGAAAGTTTAATATTTGCTTATTAAATATTTTTATAAATTAACTGATTAATGGATCAAAGTTCTTATGTCACAATGATATTTATAACTTAATATATTTAAAAAAAAGTAAATCTTCTTGATTTGATTGAACGTTTGGCAACTGTTCAAGTCGAGAAGATTTATTTATTTATTTGCATTATTTAAATTGTTTCTACATAATAATAATAATAACTTTAGGTACTAAATACCAAGAAAGCAAGCAGTGGTTAATATTATTATGTTAATTTCTTGAATAGTAGGTTGTGTTGTTAATTAGAGCAGGGCTTCATAATGTATTTTGGGCCATAGATCCCATCTCAGAATAATATATTTAAATGTTTAAAATAAAATACATAGGATTGATTATAAAGGAATCGGTCAAAATAAATCAGCAGGGCACTGAAAACCCTTGGAATTGTGGGATCACCGCCCTCGATAAAGGTTGCTTTTCAAACCCGAGTCATTGGAACCACTTTAACGAGAGCACTCCTTGCTTAATGGCGTGTCTATATCTTACTTACCGCCTTGGAGATTATTGAAAATAAAAATGCAATTTTTTTTCCCACAAACTCCCTGAAATCTATCGTGGACTCCAGGTTAAGAACCCGTACGTTAGAGGAAGAGTAGAAGAGAAAACACAGTGTTACTTTTCTTCAGTTTTAGGCTTCTTAAATGAACAATTTTCGTTACAAAGAGACATATGGATGTCATTTGATATTTGCAAGGGAAAGATCAGAATAACTCACTGATGGAAAAGGAGAATTAACGAAGGACAGAATTCGTTAATGCCAAGTATTATATTTATCTAGTTTCAATGTCAAGTTGTATTTTAAATAAATGATTATAATTAAAATAGTGTTACTCGAAACATTTTTCATGTTACTCTAGTAAATTTTATTTTTATTGTCTTTTTTTCATATCTTGGATCTTTCATTTCTATCGTAGATGTTGGTAATTTCTGGATAGGAATAGTGTGACCTACGGGCATTTATCAAAGTATTGTAGTAAATTTGTTTAATACAATAAACAGGAAAAATTGCCCTGTTTGAAAATTGCAACATAAAAAAAAAAAACCTCTGTATTATCAGCTTAATTAGGCTACACTATTAAAAATTGGTATCTTTTAAAGAATGACAATATAGTTTCGATCTAAAATTGTCAAAACAAACACGAAGGTTCCTAAGACAGAAAGGGAAAGCCAATGATTTATATGAAGATTTATTTTCATAATAAATTATAATATTCTTAGAGCGACTTAATGGAAAGAAAGCATCGTTCTTTAGATAATGCTCTAAAGAGATCTGAAACGGACTGAATTTATTCTATTTTTGTGATAAAATTCTATATAATTTATAAGCTGTTTATATTTACAGTCTAATTCTATTTAATTCAACGTTTTAGTGTATAAATTCTATTTCAGTTATTAATATTGTTCCCAGGAGAAAAATTCTACAAATGAAACAAAAAATTCTATTAAGAAAATCTAGAAGTTCAAAATGAAAAGAAATTTAACGTGCCTAATGATTCAAAGAATTAAGCAAGTAAATTTTCTTGTGAGAAATCCCAATTCAATTTCAGAATCATTGTTTTAATGATAAACGTAGATTTTAGAGTTTAATTATGGAACTTATGTTTATTATGTTTAACAGAACCATAATAAACATATTCAAGATCTAAGTCAATCTATTCATGAAGCTTAAGCAATTACAGCTCACAAAACAAAAGGAACGAAGTAATAATGTAGAAGAACAGATTGGATAAAATTAATACAGAATAAAACTCAGCATAAATAACAGTTTTTTAAGTGTACAATCAGGTTTAGAAATCAGACTTTAAAAAAGTAAATATTTAAGTAAAATAAGTTTCAGAAATAATATGAGCTATTTAAACTTTCTTTTCGATATAAATTTATTTGAAATTTATTTCAGAATTAAGTGAGTTTGTAAGGTATTAGATAATAAATGGGGTTTCGGTGCATCTCTTAAAATTCATTTTAAAAAGTTTGGTTCTTTTTCATTGAAATTGGACCAGGACCTGTTTTTCTGAACTGATTTTTTTTTATTTCCTAAGCTTTATTTCTAAGTTTGTTTCTTCGTTTCTTTTGAAACTTTTATGAACATAAGAATTGACGAAAAATCTTTTTGAATATTCTACTTGATTTAAAATTACTTTAAAATTACAAATTTTAATTTCAAATAAATGGAGGCGTTCATCGCCCAAATATTTTAAATTGTAACAAATAAATAATGTTTTAATTTAAAATTTCATGATATTTTTCACTTTATGAGTTTAGTAGATCATTTTTCATGACGAATAATTCTAAAGTAAATGTGAAATTATTTTAACAATTTCAATTAATTCTTATTAATTTTCTAAATTCATAATTTTTGCTGTTTTTTAAATGAAACACACCTGCTGTCATTAAAAATGAAGTAATCTGTTAAGAATAAAGTTATTTATTTATTTATTTGTTTATTTATTTATTTATTTACTTTGTTTTTGTTTTGGTTTCGTTATTAATAACACACTTTTTTTATTATACTATAATAACTCTGAACATAGAAATCAAAATCAGAATTTAGGGTAGACGTTATATTACCTACAAAATATTAAATTATTTAAAAGTAATACGTTTTTAAATATGGTACGATGAAAAAATATTAATCGAAGATGGAGATAGCTTATTATTTTTTTTTCAGGATATTTTTTCTTTTGCTAATTGTGCTGTTCTAAACCTCAGAAAATTTCAATTTTTCTGGATATCTTTCGTCTTTTTGGCGACAACTTTCATCAATAATGAATTCATTTTTATTTTTTAAGGAAAGAAACAGTAGCCTTTTGGCGTTGTCTATTCGGGGCGCTCAAAGCATTAATTAAATTCATTTGTGGATCAATAGTTGCATTCCGGTCTAATTAGAGGCGCAGCGTCGCTGCCGAGATTGGGAACAACGCGATAGGGTGGAGACGTCAACTCCAATGGAAGCTCAATCCGAAACAATCACATTCCGAATTCGAACAATCTAATAGGAAAAGCGGACGTGTGTGTGTGTGTGTGTGTAGGCGGGTGGGGACAGTCAAGGGCCTCTGCGATATTGCATTGTTTCCTGAATAGGTAACCGAATGCCTGCGCAGTTCTCTCGTACCCTATCCTCCCCCCATTTCCATTATGGAAGTTTTATCGCTCGCCGTACGCCCAAGGAAGGGAGATAAATTCAGATTGAAAAATATGTTGATTAATAGGCTTAATTACTCTGGGAAGATTCTCGATGCCTTGCCCTGGATTATTTGTTTTCCAAGTTTTCTAAAACAACGCAATTAGTATTTTAGTGGCTGACGTTGGATGCCAACATAGTTAAGGTCAGAACATCTTATTTTTTTCTAAGAAAAAAAAGCAAGAAATGAAATATATTTAAGATTTAAAATTCCATCCAGAACATCATACAGTACTGTTCGCTACAAATCAGTAGAATCATTGCCTGACCATTTATACAATCAGACCAATAAGTTAAGTACTTAATATCTACTTCTACCAGCGCACTTAGATTCCCAAAATATGTTCTTATTAAAATAGTTTAAATAAATCAGTTCATGAAACATGATAAATTTGGAAAATCAAAGAAATATATTGTATTTTTTTTATCATAGACACTTTTTATTTTGGTCTAGCTTGTAGGTGATACCATTAAAAAGACCTGGAATTTTAACACTACACTAAATTGATAAATCAAATTTGTTGCCCTTTTCAGCTGCACTAATGTCTTTGATAATTTACATTCTATTAATTTCGGTTCCAGATTTCGGTTCTTTAACCACTGTCCTAGACTGAAAGACAGTCCTGTTGATAAATTATTTTCACCAAATTTTAACTTGCAACTAATGGATGCGAGCAACCAAAGCATAAACTACTTAGGAATTAACTCCCAAGTATGGAATTTGGTGGTGAGTTGAGGGCATTTTTCGTAACCTGTTTGAAACCCTGTTCTATGAACTCACTTTTGTATTTTAATGTTTCTTATTAATTCTTCTTGATGAAAGCCTCGACATTCGTTTTCTATAAATAAGATAGTCACTGTTGAGGAAGCAGTTGTTAGAAATAATTCAAAGATATCATGTTAAAAAAACCTTAGTAAATGTTAATATCTCTCTGAAATGTAACTAGAAAAGATAAACAAGATAATTAAGCTTACGAAAGCGTAGGCAAAAGTTGAAGCAATTCAAAAGGGTTGATTTCTGGTTAAGCGGCTATAAAGACTTTACTATATTTGGTAATTGTAATTACAAAGCTATTTTCTTGCAGTTTATTTTGTATATTAATAGTTCCAATTAACTACGTACTGAAGGATTGTTATAAATGGCTAAAATTATTATTGTTTATGTTTTTATATTTTCGTTCGTTTACAATCGTTCATTTTGGAAAAGATGTTGTTATATTCTCATGTCTTCAAAATTATGGAAAATGATTTTATTGTAAACAGCTTACATCGACATTTTTAAATTGCATAGATATCAGTAAACAAAACAAGCAAATCCTGCTATTTTAATCTTATCCTTTTAATTTATTCTTTTTTTTTATGCTTTTTTCTTGTTATTTAATTAAGAATAGATGAACTGATAATTAGGTATCTAGACTTTCTTGATTATTTTTCTGTTTCTTCTCGTGAGTTCCATGTGTGGGGTCATGTGGTGCACCTGTGGTACTCCGGTAGCAACAACCTCGGTTCCTGCCTTCCATAAATCACTCCAAATTGAGGGCGTAAATGGCGGGAAGACGAGATCTTGTAAGAAGAGGACCGTTATCGTTGTGGGTAACATCAGTCGTTAGAGGCTCGTCCGGCCAATTTTCACCTAAATCGCTGGGCCCCGGGAATGAAGTGCTCCCTGAAGGGTGTTGGAAGTGTCTGCGTGGGAGTCGGTTTTCTTATCATGCCTCACCATCAGATTGGCTTCTTTAACGCAGCATTACCTATCTGATCGTGATAACTAGAACACATCTCTACTTTCTGGGTGCGCTTCTGCCATCGCTCGCTTTATCCACCGAGTGTCTGTTTAAAAATATGGGTCTAAAAATTTATTGTTCTAAAGAAGAAAAAAAATCTGGTAGATAAACAGGAAAACTGTTCTTCTTTTCGAATAGTAGGTATCGCTCATGTGTCTCATCAGCATCTCAATAAAGTTGAAATCCCAGTTGTGTATAGATGAGGTAATAGAAATTTAGGACAAAATAGTAGCCTAAGAGTTCTCCTAAGAACGAAAAGTTAATTAATTAAAGGAAATTGTTACAATCGCCGATTAAGGAAATAACTTTTTGAAATAATCCCTATGTATTTCTAATAATAATGGTTCTGATATAAATAAAGAGTTTTCATGAATGATATAGATATATATATATACAGCAAAAGTTCTTGTAATTAAAAATAAACTATTAAAATAGTATGATTAGGACTTGAATAATTAGAATATGATGTCTGTTGTGAAATAAATCATGAATGACTTCGAAGTTAAAAGACGATGTTTAATTTATTATTTTTAAATGTGTTTTAAATTGATAAGGAGTCAGACTGCAATGAAGCTACTTTTAAATACCGGCAAGGTTTCAAAGATGCCTTTGTGATATGATGGCCTTTCTTTCTCTTCGTTTTTCGCAAAAAGAGAATCCTTTTCAAACATTCCGTAGAAAGTCTTCATCATGAACTGGTTGTTTTTAAATTAGGAAACATTAAATTGAAAAATGCCACGAAAAACTGGAATTTTGATAAAGAAAATAACTATATCTTGTTTACAGGGATTTGTTGCTTTTCAGCTGAAAAGATTTATATTCATGTCTTTGTGTAATTGATTTTTTGGTAGTACTTCCATTTTGCAAAATTTTCCAATTATTTTAGCAGTAATGAAGTAAATAAGCGACAATTTCAAACTAATATTTTATTCAAATAGAGAGAATCTCATTTAAACTGTGCAATAAAAGAAGTAGCTAGACCATAATCATTTGCATGATGTAGATCTAAATACAAGAACACAAGCAAATAAGCCAGTGTATGATGAGAGTAGCGTTTGTTTATTCCTGTGCTGTTTCTCAGTTATAAATAAAGTCATTGCAGAAATAGAAAAGCAAAAGTAATAAAAACAAATGAATTTAATGCTCAGATCATTTATAGTTAAAAATAATGTGGTTAGCAACACTCATTATAACAACTTTTGCTATCCAAATTCTAGTTTTATTGTCGGAATCGCAGTGAAGTCTGCAAAGCAAAAATAAACAATAATAATAATAAAAAAAAATACCAAAAAAATATTAGTGATGAAATTCATGTGCCAGCTTTCCGCTGGGCTCAATGAATTTTCGTAACGCATTAAAAATTAAATTGCGCATTTAAGTATTAATAAACAGCATGGATGAGACCAAGTGTACTAAGTGACATCCTAGAACAGCTGTTTCACGCTCCTTGGTAATCGTTAGCTAGGAGTAGTCACCAGTAAACAGCGAGATTTCGCTACTGAGGTTGTTTACTGGTGTCTACTCCTAGCTGATGATCGCCAATGAACGTGAAACAGCTGTTCGAGGATGTCACTTAGTAAACACTTAATCTCACCCATTGATCGATGTTTATTACTAATTTCATTTCAAAAGATGTCGTCCAAGATTGTGGTACAATCGAAAGCAACTTTCTTATAGGACAATTAAAGAAAGTTCAAATAAAGATACAAAAATTGAAAGCCAAATAAATGGACTGACGTTACTTTTAAGTTTATTTCGTACTAATGCTCTACTATCTTCACGGAATTGAAGCTTACAGTAGTGCTATCCAGCCCTGTGCAGCATTTTTTTATTTTTTTTTATTTAAGCAATTCACATAATCCATGCACAATCAAAATACTACACGAGAATATTATTACTTAAATATGTACATTATTTATTAATTTTATAAAATATAATATTTATAAAATTAATAAATCAAATTAACTTATATATTTTCTTACAATTATAATTGTATTTTGAATATCCGAAGATGATAAAACAATAGTAATTTCAGAGATATAATACCAATATACATACAAACATACATAATTTACAGTAAATGACAAACATACATTATTTTTTTTTAATATCAAAAGTTTTTATTATTAGCAACCGATTCAATATAATACTCTACTTTTCTAGTGTTTTCCTCAATAGATTTTAGTATCTTTCTTTCGTCATCATTTAAATAATAAGTGGCTCATTATCAAACCAACTTTTACAGTTGCTTACAATGGGAGCTTTCCTGTAAACATCGATGCTGTAGCCGATATTTGACCAGTGCGAACCAGTTGGAACGAAGCAGGCTTTTTGTATATTGTCTATTATTCCATGTGATATAATTTGAAAAACGCTAGATCCTGAATGGAGATGACTAAACAACAGAAAAAAAAGGAAATTAAGGCAAAATAATTTTTTAAAAAATAAAAAAAATTGATTATTAAATTAAATTTGAGCCTTTTAAAAGAACTGAAAAACAATATATAGCAAGAATCATTGAAAATTATTAATTGAATTTAAGAAAAAGTAGATAAAAATTAAGTTATAATCATATCATTGCAATTTAAAGAAAAGTTTCTTAGTAGATAATTCAAATAGCATCGAGGAAATGAAATCAAAAATAAATGGAATTAGTTGATCGTCTGTTGTACCTTGCAAGCGCAGCTTGTTTAAGTGCTTGGGGATTGTTGACATCAGGTAATGCTGGATTAGTATTGTTTCCCAGAGAGATCTACTCCTTACAGATTAATTTTCTATTACGATTTGTGAAAACAATTTATAGAACTGAAGATCAATGACGACGAAGAGGGATTCTAATAAGATGTAGTAGGTTAAGAAATGACTAAATGTGAACTCTTCCGTGATCAGCAAAGACTATCAAGTGAGATAAATACAGATGAATGTCATAAGAGTTGCCCAACAGTTTTAACAGCCAAGGAGATATTTAGACTTACCCACTTGAAGATGGAATTGAACTGCATTCTATCCTAGTGTGACAGTGGAATCCTTTCTTCAACCGTAGTAGATGTCAAGCGTGAAGATGGTATATTTGGTCAATAGATCGATTCCAGGCGAATGCTGATTTTAGGAAATAAAAAGTACATCAAACTCCGGACATAAGACCGGATGTAAGCCACATACCTTGCCAGGTCTTTTTGCAGTTAGTACATCCATAGATCATGGTTGGGATGTATTTCTCTGTTTGTCTCTCTAGACGTACAACGAACTAATCTTTTAAGAAAAACTTACTATTTTCATTTGAGGCTAATGTGAAGGTTTCCTGCAGCCAAGGAGACACCCGATAGAAATTTTAACACCAATACCAAAAATATGACACATCTTTTGGATATACGTATCTTTAATATTACTTCCATACGGTTTTCAACATTTCTAAAATATAATTTGAAATAGACTCTATTCTTGTTGGTGAACTGCATTTTTATTTGTTTCTTGAAAAGTAAATTAACAAGGCGAATAATTAGAAGGCGAACCTAGGGTGGATTCGGACAGTCAACAACAGTTGCCCCACTACTCGCAAGTACAGGTTAAAAAAGATACAGAATGCCTTATGCATTGCTCGATCGTACGCCGTCATATTAAAAAAAAATAGAGAAAGAACTCATAATCTCAGCGATTTGCAACATTCGGATCATTTATGGATTTGATTCCATTATAAGTTTTATATTTTGCATTAAAACCCAAATATCGAATTAATATTGAATTAAAATGAGGAATTAATTAATGGAGCATTGTATTGTTGTAAGGGTGGGGTTGCTTGACCCGATAACTGTAATTTTCATTAAATGCCTACTTCTGTCATCAGAAACGTTTTCTCTGCCAATCTTTTGATGTAGAGAATTTATTTTTATGTTTTTAATTTGTGTTGCTGTAGAAAGAGAACTGTAAATTGATTCTTTTATTTATTTTGATGGATACTTATCCTTTGTATCTTCCTAGAATTGTTTTAAAATGTTTCATCATTTCTTTCTTTTTTAGTTTGGGCAGACACAAGAAAGATAGGCCAATTTATTCGAACCTATCGACGGGTGGGAGGCATTGGTGGGGGTAGATGAAGGGAATGCACATGTGCGTAGGGGGAAATCCATATCTTGTCTCTTCCCCAGGAAGATTGTAATGGGACACTTCGTTCAAGGGTCGTTGGTGTCGCTAACTTTTCCAAGCGCACGTGTTTTCATTCACAGCCACCCCCCCTTCACCTGCATGCAGATCCACTTATGAAGTCTACCATTCACAGAAAGCATTTCGAATAATCAAGTACTTAATTGTATAGGGAGAAGTTTCATCGATCTCTTCATAGTTCTTTTTTTTTTTCTAATCTAATTTCCTAGGAAAGTGAGGCTAATAAAATAACTAAGTCTGTATGGAGGTGTTCTCTAATACTTTCTAAATAAAGTCTTGGTAAATCTTGACACTTGGCTTGAATATCTACGTGCAAGAGATGATCCATGTTGGACCCTTACCGCGTTAAGGTAAACGCCTTTTGAAGTCTTTCTAGAGTACAGAGAAGCAATGAATTTTTATCGATGTCAAACAATGTAAATCAACGCTATTAACATTTCTTTCGCCGTTGCTTTGATATGATTGAAATTATTGGAATTTAGGAAACTGTAATAAGTTTGAAAAATGAAAAATTGTGAGGATTTTGTTTGTATGTCGGAGATATTAAATTTCCAAAAATACGGTGACTTCTCCTTTGTATTGTTTTGAAGGCATTAAAAAAAAGAAAAGAAAAAACCCACAAAATGTTTAAGAAAAGTACTTTTAAGCTTTTTAAGAAACTTATTGTATTTATTCCAGGCTATTCTGTGAAAAGTGAGACTTTTCAAAACACAGCTAATAAATATTATTGATGTAAGGAATTCTAAAATGACTGATCTAACATTTAATGTTTTATATCTATTTTATAAGAGCAAACGAAATGAACTCCGTCCAGCCTACAGCTACCGCCATTTTGTTTTGAAAATTTGAGCGGATTTTTTCCACTATCATTAATTAGTGTGGATAGTTAAAATAAACAAAGATAAAATTGTGCAGCATTTCCTTTTTTTTATTTATTTTTTTTTATAAAGGAAAAAAAACAAAAGAAAAAGAAAGCAGACCTAAGGCTCTTATTTGAATTATAAATTTTCTTTTTAAAGTTTTGCAGTTATTTAAAGAAAAATCATTAATACAACAAAATGAATTTTTAATGCAAAAAAAATTTTCATTTAAAATTGCGAATTCAGCGAAATACGATTCAATCCTCAAAAAGTGATATCACAAAGCACTTTACACCATTCATATACGTACTGTATATGTCTGCTCTTCGAAGGAACAATGGTTTATAAGATCACCATATCAAGATTTACACCATATCAGTGTGTAAAAGTCTCTTCTCTTAGTACCTTCTAAACGAGCAAAAGAATCTTCTCGAAACTTGATGTGCATGTTTTATATCTTTGAAATTTATCTTCTTCTTTTTTTTCTCTCTCTCTTGTCAGTTAATTTATTATGGCTAGTTAAGTTAAAACTTGAAAGTATCTCACTACAGGCCTTTTTAAGTCACGGTAAGTATGACTCCTGAAACAGTGGAAATAAATTGAGGTCCCGGACACTCGTCCGAATTTAACCCCCCGGGAATGAAATTCGGTATCCTTTCGTCATAGGGCTGGGTGGACCTTAGGGCCGATCTAGGAAAGTTCAACGTGGAAAAATGCAGGACCGGGATCGGAGATTGAACTCGTCTCCACCAGGCCGCAATCAAGTACCTTACCATTTGGCTACAGACCCTCTAATTTACTGTAGCGGCGAGATGAAATCGTGAAAATTAAAATGACCGACAGCTTGCATTGCAGTGGAATTATATTAATAATGATATTACGTTGTTAATAAAGAAAAAGTAATAATTAGTTCTTTCAGAAAACAGCAGATTCGGTGCAGTAAAAGCTCTAGATGGCTTTTATAACCCTGTAATGAAATACGGCTTCAGGTTGTTTTAGGAAGTTCGTGCGGTTTGTTTGTTTGTTTGTTTTAACTGTCAACGTAACAGTAAGTTACTCCATATCTTAATTTTGAAAAAAAAAGAGCTCGACGATCAAAGAGAAAGTTTGAATTCATAAATCGTTGGTTGATATAGTGGAATTACTGGGTAAACAAACGAGTCAGTACATCCATCCACTGTGGGGTAATTTTCTTACGGGTCTAACGTGTGGCTCTTTCTATGTTTCACAACCCCTCATAGAATCTATACGGAAAATATATTTATGTCAACAAGTTTATTTGGGCCATATGCAGAGCTTATTTTCCCTCACTAGCCACTGATATACTATATGTATCCCTTTAGTTCCTATAACTAAAATCGCCCTAAAGAAATTGATCGAAACTGTATTTTCACAAAACTTGTATGACACACATTTATTTGTCAGATATACCATATATCTAAGTTCTTGTATAAGTTCACACAGTATTCTTCTTATCTTGCTATCCTAAACTTTATGATATGTTGACAGTTCAGCTATAGTTTTTGGCTTTCCACCTAGTGAAATATTAAGAGTCCACAAATCATCTAGAATTTTCTTTCTAGTTATTCTAGCTTTTCACCTAGCCTTCTAAAACAAATTATAGCTTTGTATCTACAGATATTATATCTACGTATCTAAAGCTTTCACCTTGCGTATGTCCTATTTCACTGTATGTAAATAAATAGAAATGATATTTCTACTTTATCTTCTATAAAGTTAACACTAATCATTTCTGACTAACCAAAAAGTCTGTTAAACTGTTTATAAGTTCTTGTGATTCATTTCGGTGAATTTGACGATCTATGATAATTATAAATGTTCTATCTCTGGATCTGTGGTATATTCTTGTACCGCGAATAAAAATAAAAGTCTCTACTTACATCAATCCTTGATAAATAACTATTATGAATATTATCTTCTGAGATCACTAATGAATCTTCTTCCGGGATTGCAAGTCAAGTAGCCATTTTTCGAATAATTATCCGTTCGAAAAAATGTTCCATCCAGACGAGAAAAGTGTTATACCTTTGCAATATAATTATTTACCGTGAGATATTCACTCATTGATGTCGGCGTGGGAGTAAACCTGTATACTATAAATATAAAATATAATTAATTATTAATTCAACCATCACATTGAAGTAATAAAATCTGTTCACTACAAGTCAATATTTAGGCCTATTTCTATTCTCATTTTATCAACTTCCATTTGAATGTCAAAATAGAAGAAACACTTATCTTCCAATTTCCTGTATATTTCATATTTTCTTCTACATCCAAGATTCTATATGTCATCGATCCTCTATATTATATGAGTTCTTATTTGATCGAAATCCATTTAATATAGTTTCCTCCACTATTACGCCTTCCGATCGTCAATCCGCCATTTTTCTCAATCACTTGTTCTTCATTTCAAAAACCATCAAATCTCATTCCGCTCTCGCGTACGACGTATCACAATTTCACGAGCTTATTACACACTTCTATTGTTGTAATTACTTCGCTCTTGTCAATAATTAAACTGAATTCTCTTCATATATTAGATAATAAAAAAATCGTCGTTGTAAAATGCAAGTTGACCAAATTTTTATATTGTTTATTTTAATTCACAATAACGATTGTGAATTTCCACAGTTGAAAATGGATTTGCGATTAATATTGTTTTACCTTAATAGATCCCTGTTTTTTCGCATCCCCTTTGATGACTGCAGTTGGATACTAAGACATTTGCTCTTTGCGAAATCAGGCGGGTCATCGTAGCCGGTATTTCTAGGAAGTTGTAATTACCATTATTTTTATAGTCATCTTTAAAAAAAATCCATTAATAATTTTAAATAGCTCAAAAAAGCCATCCAATTTCTTAATTATAATAATTTCTGTAAAATAATGATATTTCTCATTGCTTTAACACTTGCATAACAGCGAAACTACTTTTTGTAGGTTTGGGTAAATTTTGCTTCATTCTTTTTTTTTATTATCTTTTAAATAAACAACAACGAAATCATTGAAGCTTTTTTTCCGGACTAAAGCTCTGTAAACAGCTTCAAGATGCGTTTTTTTTTTCTTTATTTTTTTTTATTATTATTTTTTTAGTTAGAAAGCTTTGGTCTTAAATTTTAAATAGCTCTTATCAGTAACTTAGATAAGTTAAAAATCTAATTCCCTCACCTCTAATACACTCAAAATAAAAAAATTAGTTTAATTTCAAACATTGACTTATTTCAAAGCATTTGAATTATAAATGGCCTTTTTTTAAGGGACTTAAAAGAAGTGGACCTTAAATATGCAGGGGACGTTGCTCAAGATGGGACACCTAAGACCAAACATTAAAAAAATACAAAAAAACTATCAACCACAATTATCTGCACTCTCAGCATTAGTGAAGCGATATATCCTACTCGTACAAAGTCAACGTCTCAAATGACGATGACTCGCACTGCCCAACTAATGTGCTGCCAAACAGCGCCTTCTAGCACATTCGGGTGGCGTTTGCGGACATACGTTCCTGTATGATTACGGTTTGTTTTTCTATTCCTGACCTACCTTAAGTTTGTGTAGAGAATTTTGAATCGTCCTGTATATATATATAAAATTTAGATGCATTTCAATAGGATTATAGTTCATGTGAAATATTTCTTTAATAACTGCAACTATCTCAGTAATGCCAAACTCCACGTGGAGTTTGTAATTATGAATCTCATTTGAAGATTTGGTGATGGAAGGCAACATTTCAAGAATTTAAAGGTTTAATAGAGGTTTCAAGATTAGCAGAGGATTTATGAAAAGTGTATGCAATTGTATGAGTTTATTTATCTCCGCGCCTGCAGGGATAGAGTGTGCAAGGGGAGAAAAGAAGAACTTAACATCTTATATAAAGTTATTGGAAAGAGTTTTTAAAGAATAGGTTTATATCTTGGAAGTTTTATTAAATTATTTGGAATTTTCTAAAAGGACATTGGATTATTATATTTGGAATTTTCTAAAACACAGGGACATTGGAAGATTATATCTCAGTAATGGTTTACAAACCCTGCTTCTGTTATATCTACGGTGATAATTATTTTAAATACATTACTATTCGTTATTTTAATCTTGGAAAACTTTAGTTATTTCGAAATGAAATACTGGAAAACTCAGCTCTGTCTCTTTCTCTCTCTATTTTTCTTTTTTTTATTAAGATTTTTTTTGCAGCGTTGTTGATCTGCTACAGGATTATTAGTTCATCGATATACTTTTAATTTTAAAACCCACTTCTCGAAAATTAAATTTTGTGTGATCGATGCCCCTATTAGAAGCTGCTGATGAGATCATATCGAAATGTGTTTGGCGGTGACGTTTTGGGTTTCATGTCCCTCCATCCACTTGCACGTTGAACAGCCAATTGAGAAAGGTGGTAATGACGTTCCCCAAAGGACTGCTCTCCCGATTTACTAATTATTTGATACGATCGCCTCTCATTGGAAGCGAGCGACCGAAACCTGTCAATTTCCCTCATCATCATCAGGACAAAAAAAAAGCAAGAAAGCAGAGAACTTGGGATAGTGGAAAACCTTATAAGATAATTGCAAAGCCTGTGGAAACCAACTTCTAAGCGAATTTTGTCCGTGTTTGGTTATTACTTTCGGAATTTAAGTTCAAATATCAAGGAGCTGGTTATGATTCACCATCTCGGAGATAGTTCTATCCGAAGCTGCCTGGTGAAGCGAAAGTTTTGTCCAATAACCTATTATTTTCCACATTTACATCTTAACATTAACCAATAGACTTTCCATAACAAATAAATACTAATTTCAGAATGTACTTTTTCATGTGAAAAGATTCTTTGAAGTCACAAAGATCCAAGTATTGGAAGTATTTTCATGGTTAGCATTATTAAATATTAAGTTTCCATGACTTAGATTTGTTTTCATAAACTGTTACATTATAGAAATTCATATGATTCTACAAATCCTGCATTGAAAATAAAGGCAAGTTAAGTTTTCCAAAGGATTGTAAAAATGTAACAGCCAAATCAGGCTAATGATTAAGAGCCTTAATAGCAAAATACGATTTTGAATTTAATCCAAACAAAACAAGAAGATGTAACATCATCCCAGAAAGAAGGAATAGGAATCTTAATGATAAACTTTCTGATTTATTTTTTTACAGAATAAAGGTTATTACTTATAGGAAACATTAAAATTTGCATTTTAAAGACTTAATGAAGAAAGCTGCCATTTATTTCTCCTTATAAACAAGCTTACATTTTCCAATATATATAGATGATATCTCTCGTTTTTTTTTCCTTCCTCTTCTCCACACCGTTATCTCCCTCTGTAAATTCCTAATCCCATCGGGAATCTCGGAATACTGTGGGAGGGGAAATTCAGTTGCCTATGTAATCCAATTAAACACAGTCGAGAGGGAACTGAAGTGTTTGAGAATAACGACAATGTTAATGACCAGTGGTACGCCGAGGAGCACAGTGATCTCAACTGAATTATTCGTGCTATTCTTATCGCTACGGATTATAAAATGGAGCTAAACATATACAAAAAATTGAATCCTCAGATTATGTTTACGCTTTGAAATTTTTATCTTACTCTAGATCTGGAGAATCCGTTGAATTCTGTCGGTGACAACGGATACGAACGAACGTTTGTAGCATTTGTAAACTTAAAGTTTTCAGAATATACAACTACCAATTAGAAAATCAAAAAAGCTATGTCTCAAATGTTCTTTTGTTTTCCTTTCATGTAATAATCCAGCCTTTGTAACGGTATTATTGGGACTCGAAGGTGTCAGGACACGAATAGACCCGTTTGTCAAATTACAGAAAAAAAAAGTAAACATTTAAAAAAAAAATTAAAAAAAAATCATTATTTTTTTTTAGGTTTGTGTTGCGTCCAATTACCTTTTCACGTCGAAGATAGGCATTTGTATCTTGCATCCGTCAAATTCCAAATAGCGGTGCTGTTATTAACCATGTGTAATAAACACCACCTAAGTCGAAGGAGAAATTAAGTGTCGTACAAAATTGCACCTGTGTCTTCACAATACCACTAGTTTCACGGTGCTTGTAGTCTATGTCATCACATTACATTGGAACAACAAGACGATTTGTATCTGGTATGCATCGTCTGCTGCAGCCAACGCTATTCATTTCATCCATTCTTAAACTTCTTATTTTCTTTCTTTTTTTCCTTGGAAAACACACTTAATTACCAGTTGACTGTTTTACTTGTGACATACACATTCCACGCACACTTGCACAGACAAAAAAAGAAGGAGCAATTATTTATCTTTTTTTTTGTTAGTGATTTATCTTCCTAATGTTTCTCAGAATTTTTATATTCAACATTTCACGAATTACGAATGTTACACAGATTAAAAACTCCTTGAAACATTTAGTTTTCAATTATCAAGCGAATGATATCATAAATTAAACAAAGACTACCTAAAAGACTTTCATTCAAGTGGATTTTTGTTTGTCTTTTCTAAATTGTACTTCCAGCCAAATACAAACAGTTTCTTAATTATTATTTCTTTTTTTTCTGATATTAATTGATCCACGTTACTTACTTAAAGTTGCGTAATTCAGTTTTAATCCTATCAAAGCAGTTGATCCATTGTTAGATATCCATAGAAACCCATTGTTTCGCTTTTAATGTTTTACTTTGGAAATTTGTTGCTGCACATTCACGCACAACATTCTACACGGATGTATTTTCAAATATAATCATTAGATTGTCTCTTAAGAAAGAAAAGACTCTTCAAGTAGATCTGTTCATCGATTCACAAGTTATTTCCAATACACATACATACAGACTGATTGATTTCGTGAGCGTCATTATCCTAGAACTAATCGTTCTCAAAATTATTACTTAAAAAAAAAACAAATGATTTGGATTGAATATTTTAATATTCTTTGATATTAATATTTTTTTTTTTGATATTTTAATATTATTTGCCTTTGTAATATTTTCTCATAAATTACTGAATAGCATTTGGTTAGAAGTAATTAGTTTACTATTAATATGCGTCTTCAAATTCTTATTTTTTTTTTTCTTATATTTTTTTTCCATGGAAATGCCTTCGATCCTCAAAATGCCGGACTATAGTTCTTACTACATTTTGCAATAGAGGAAGAGATTATTATTTTTAATCTCTAATTAATGTGTAAAAAATTATGGGAAAATGTCTTTGGCTAAAATTTATTTATGTTTACCTCCAATAACATAGATCTGTCACCTCATCCAAAGGTAGAATTGCAGGTTGATTGAGAATTAATCGTTTGATTGAGTTGATAGTTTAGTCGTGAAAATTGAATTTTATTAAAATCAAAAGCTTTTTGTTTGATTTTCATTAATATTGCTTTTGTTTTTATGTCGTACGAAATTACTTAGAAAAAGCAGAATAAAGATGGAAATATTTTGTAAATATGAAAAGTTTTTTTTTAGTCACCGTATAACGTTAATGTATTGAAAATGAAAACTTATTGTATTATTCCTCTGTAAACATATGATGTAATATTCTTGAATGATTTTACATAAAGTAAATATTATACATATGTTTTACATTTAATAATGAAAGATTATCAGTCAATCTCCCGAATCTAAGGATTTCCCGACGCTCTCTACTAGATTCTGCAGATTGCAAGTAGCTTGTTTGTAGTGTTCGGATTCTCCATAAATGTTTCTTTGATAGGTGGCATTTTAGGAAAGTAGGAAACAGACAGTTCTAGGTTTCAACTTCTTTTGGTGACGGAAGAGTTTGAATATATTTCACCAATACCTAATAGAGACCTTTAAATACACTGATGTCATTGGTCAGAGGAATTTGTGCGTACGATTCTATTTAAAATCAATCATTAATTAAAAATAAAGGGAAAAAAAAAACAACTTATATCTTTTCTATGGTTGATTATTACATTGATTGACAAACATGGATTAATAAACTAGTATCAAGGAAGAGGTGTACATGGAGTCAAGGGTTACAGATTTCTGGTTTAAGGTGTATCATGATTTATATTATTTCATGGAAGCAAGTCATCTGATTTGGATTGAAGCCCTAATGCATTTGACCATACATAAATTTGTGATAGATAAATCTGTTTTTTCTTTCTTAATTGCAGTAGACCTTTCTAAGCATAGTATTTATTTTAGAACTATATATGAATTTGTGTTTTTCCCTGTAAAATTTCAAGCCTTTTTGATTAAATAGCGTAAAATCTGTTGAGGAAAGTGTTTAGTGCAAGTCAATTAAAGGGAATTTTGTGATATAATAAGTACTATGAAATTTCACTTTAGAAATGTAAAAAAAAAATTAAAATGTTTAGCTTTTGGAACCCGTTTTCACTAAACGGAAATGTATCGACTTGATAAGTGCTGAGGAATCAACGCTGTGCCATTTGGCAGCATTCTGTTCGCTAAA
The DNA here is from genome assembly GCA_023159025.1 of Thereuonema tuberculata. NCBI lineage: Eukaryota > Metazoa > Arthropoda > Chilopoda > Scutigeromorpha > Scutigeridae > Thereuonema > Thereuonema tuberculata. Next base: position 14,698,502 of record JAFIDM010000002.1, read on the forward strand.
AGGTGATTTATCAGATTGGTTAATGATTGGATGAAATGAAAGAAAGCGAGGAAGCTAAAATCAAATCCCTCTTTAATCAACAGGTTATAAAATCAGTGAAAGAGAACAATAACGAAGACTTAAACGCCAATAGATGAAAACAATATTTCAATGTGACTGCATAATCGAAAATATTGCCCCAATTATTTGACGAGTTTCATGGAGATTTGTCTTGGACTGGAAAAATGTTTTACTCAATAGCTGCACAGATCACTATATTATTATTACCGACCTTTCTCCCATTTCTACGTCTCATCTTACAACAGGAAACAATTTTATTTTTGACATCGTTATGTAAAAAATTAAATTGTTTCCTGTTGAGCTCAACTGAGAACAAACAACATCATCAGAGATATAGCAAGTAATCACGTTCTGATAGTATCAGTATTCTATTCGCTATGGTATCAGCTTGGAAAGTTGCTGGAAGGTGAACTCCAGCCTCATATTCATCCAAAAGTACTTCGTAATCGTACTTGTAGATAGCTGTGAATTATTTGCATGAATATTTATCTTTACATCATTTAATACATAGTATAGACCATCGTTAGGAGAGCTGTTTTGGTGTGTTAGATAATCATATACACACCTTATTTTTTTTGCCTCAGTTTTAGCCATTTCAAGGGTGAATTTTTCCTTTTTTTACGTGCCCAGCCACCTTCATCATCATAACGTAACCGGTGCTCACAATGACTATCAGAAACTATCGAAACTTGTTCAGTGTGCATAAATGAAAGATTCTGTTGCAACATCTTTCAGAGAGCATTTCAATATCATTTATACGTTTAATATCTATTCTTAGACATTCTGTTGAATTGAAGGACAATTTGTCGTTCCAATTAAAAGAAAGAAAAGAAATTAGACAAAAGATGTGTCTTCAGTATCTTTTTTTTTTTTTTTTTTTTGTGATCAGCCAATTAGCCATCACAGGATGTAGGTAGTCTATGCAAATACTGGGCATTTTAGAATGTCGGAAATTTTCGCAGCAAAAGCTTAACAAGTCTGGATGATTATACTTTTGGAATACTTTGCAGTTTATAAATAGCAGTAAAGAATTAATAAATTCCAGCATCTGAAGAAGAACTAAGGACAATTAGTCACGCCGAATAAGATTAATATTTCCTAAATGATTTTGATTTGTTGTGAATAATTATTGTACTACTCATTCACTCAACCATTCAGAAACAACACTGCACAAACATTTTCTGGCATCCATTCACTGTTCTTAATGAAAGAGTGCAATTTTCCATTCGATTTCACGTTTGAGTATTGGAAAATCCAACCATAGTGCGAGGAGCTGTTTTTGCTTTTCCAGTCCTACCTCCTGTGGCTTTCATTGATGCTGTTCGCCGATGCTCGTTTGGTGTCTCTTTAAGAAAAAGCCCTTTCTGTCTTCCCCCATTCTGTTTATGATTATTATGGAGGTGAACCAATGACAGAGCTGCCATTGTGGTCAGTCGACATCGCCCACAGCTAGAGAACAGAAAGGAACCCCCTTAGAAAGCGGGAATTCCCACACTTAAAAGAGAAATCGCACCAAAAGAAAAATGTCAATGTGTGAGTCTTGTATGTGACAGCTGAATTAAACCAACAAAAGTTATTCTGAGTTACCAATTTGTAATCCGGCTTTTGTTAATACGGGAAACGTACTGTAAACTTCTATATAAAGTTATATCATTCAAAATCTGGATGATCACATTTAAATTCGAAGTCCTGGTGCTGTCATCGTTACTGGACAGTGAATCGCTATTCATGAATAATTTCATAAATAGATATGAAAAACTTAAGTCTAGTAGGTTCATTCGTGTTTAGAACAGACCTGCAGAATTCCTACAAATATTTTGTGATGCGTTTATTGACATTTAATGAGTCAATTATTTTTCTCACATTTATTGATGCATGTTTCAGTTTGTAGATGTAAAGAGGAAGGATAGGTTGCTGGCTGTAAGAAACATGGCCATTATTTTGCAGCACTTTTTTAACATTCCAAGATGTGTGTTTCCTATTCGGCAAAGAGTTTGTTGGATTTCTAGGATCTTTCTGAAATGAATCATCAGTGATTAATATCCGAATCTATCAGAGATCGACACTCAGTTCATGGACTAGGACTTCTACCACTTGGATCACAAGTATATATGGTAAATATCGGCTGCTGTATTTTACCAAATATGATGAATACATGCTGCATTTACATTCTAAATAAGATGAAAAAAAAAAAGAAAACTTCAAAAACTCTTCGCCTTATCTTTTTAAGATTGCTTAAGTTGTCTTACTTGGATTCCTATAAATCACAATGCTCTCAAAATAGTTCATAAGTGAAGCCATTAATGAAAAAACTAGTAATAATTGAATTTTCCGTCGATAATATTCCTCATGATTTTTTTCATTGATATTCTGAATTGATATTCTCCATCTGTCTTATAATACATTGGCTGAGGGATGAGGAGGAGATGAGTTCGATCTTGGCGGAGGTCGGAGATTTTCCACGTTAAATTCCCAACACCACCCATCCATATGTTAAAATACTGGGTTTCTTCCCGAGACTTAAAGGCGGGCGGGCGACAGACTGACCTCCCAACCTTTACATAATCCCATTGGTTCAGGAAACGCCGGGATATTATCTTCCGAGACCCCAAAGGCCACGTAAGCCTACATGGGATACTTTAAATGTTTAACTTCGTTATATATCGAAGAGAAAATAGCAATAATACTAAATTGCTTTAAACGCTATTTTAATGCAATACGTGCATGTGCTCCGTCAGTTATTATCAGGATAAGTATAAATCATTTTTCAGTATTCTAAGAAGCTGAAATTTCAATGATAAGATTTAAAGTTTGAGTTGGAGAACATAAAGGTCATTATTAATATCCTCGATGTCATTCAACTATTAAGCAAAGTGTAACAGCAATTGAAAGCAACTGGAGCGAGAATGAATGGCATCAACGATATCAAACCACCAAAATAAACCAGCAGAGCAAAATTTAGATCATATGAAAATGGAGAAGTCCCTTGAATAGAAACAGCAGATATGCATTTGCATCAGCAGATTAACAGTCTTATGATAATTTAAATTTGGTTCAGGTTTTCTTATTAACTTTGAGCCAATGTATTGGAAACGTTTTTGTTATTTGTTGTCTTTTTCATTATTTTGAGGTGGTTTTAATCACGAAATTATTATTATTATCTAATATCTATTACTGAAAGATAAATTTGATATGTAACAGCAAATAGAATTCTTTACAAAATAAATCTTGCAGCATTAAGCAACTTTTTTTTTCTTTTTTTTTTTTTTGCATCAACTACATCTTTGTAATTTGAGAAATAGAAATTCTAGAGAAAAGACAGCAATTTAACGAAATATAGAGAATAAATCATTACATTATTATTGTACTGTTACTTATAATAAATGAGTGATTTCCTGTATGCGGAGAGGCCTATTCTTATTGAGTGCAATGTTTCATTGGAAATATATAAATAAATAACATTGAAAGATTTTCATCTACTCAACAAATGATAGATTATATCCTGACTATACTTACAACACCAATTGACATAATAAATAAATATCTTTTAAATAACATTTAAATTTTTTAAACAAATTTAAAGAATATCTTTTAAATATATTAATCATTTACAACTTTAATCTAGACAGAGATACAAAACTCACAAATTCTGATTTTTGCATTTAACTTTTTTTTTGGAAATACGAAGGGAAGTTCTTTTATTTTATTATTAAAAAGGTCATCAGTCTGGCATTTATTTAAATACAGAATAATTAAGAATCAAAGTATATAACTTCAACGCAGCATTGTCTAGGGTAAAAAGTTCATATCAACGTAGGTGTAAATTATTTCAAGGAAGGAACCTACGAGAATTTAAAGAAACCTAATTATGTACAAAAAAAAACAACAAAAAAAACTAGTGAAGGTTGTTGTATAAATCAAGAATTGCCAAGACAGTGAAATAGTGGAATTATCCACTCAGGACAAACTCTCATCCATCTATATAAAGATTTCAGGATTTGATGTAACTTAAAGGCTTTCTGTAAGCAGTAATGAACTAATCATTCCAGATATCTCAGCTTATCTAAAATTGTTCAAAAAAATTGAACTATCATCCTATTAATAGGCGAAAGTTGTACGATCTTTGTAAATTTGTAGATTTGTAAATTTGTAATTTTGTAAATTTGTAATTTGAAATAACCAATCACAGTGCAGCGTTGGAAAACGTCAGGCATGACGTCACGCCCATGTTCAAAGATGCCGTCTCTATTATTTTCTCCACTTCACCACAACGAATCACAATTACACAATTATTATCAGCGTATTGAGATTTTCTTTCCCACATAAATGAAGTTTACACTGAAATGCATGACGTTCATGCGTCAAAATTTATCAGAGAGTTTGTAAAACCTCGGTGTTTACATAATTTTGGCTGTGTCGCCGCTCTCTCAATATTCAACAAGTAGGAGATAATGACGATGCACGTGTCCTCATTGTTGCCCAGACAGGATTATTAGTATTGGCTGTTGGACATTCGTTATTATGGTTATTGTTGAAACTGGTAAATCAATTTTTTATTTTCTTTTATTTTAACAAAATTTGGCTTAGTCATTCAAATTATATGTGGGCTGTTGCAGAAGTCATGGCTTTTAAAAAATGAGCTTAGAACATCTTTTTCAATCTTGTGTTTTTCAAAAATTTCAGGATATTTCAAAAATGTGGCATTTGTTTTATTTCCGTTAATATTGCCTCAATTTCGACGAACGTATTCTTTTAGGGCAGAAGGTTGCCATTATGTTTCATAATGAGAAACCGCTACTATGAAAGTGGTAAATCAATTTTTTTTTATTTTTTTTATTTTAACAATATTATAATATTATTTTAACAAATAAGCCGATATTCAAATTAAAATATTCAAATATTTTAACGTGACAGATTCAGTGAAGAGATTATATGGGCTGTTGTGGAAGTCATGGCTTCTAAAAAAATTAACTTAGAACATATTTTTCAATCTTGTATTTTTCAAAAATGTGGAATTTGTTTTACTTCCATGAATATTTCACGGGTCGCAACTAGTTGTAAATTATTCGTGAATGATTGTAAAAGTAATGCAGTATTGTTTATTACTGTCATTCCAATGTAACATTTTGTAAATTCAAATGTCAATTCAACACTTTTCTTGAATTTTGCTTGCTTCTGCCTTTAGGGATAGTTTTAATTGCAAAACTTACCCTTGTTATTTTTTATGTTTTTATTTTTATTTTTCACTTCCCGAAAGATAGACAGATGTTCAACATTTATTCGTATTTCTAATTTTTTTATTAAATAGCGTTTGTCCGTTATATTTTAACGTGACAGATTCAGTGAAGAGATTATATTTCTTTATCAAGTTTGTAGGCTATAAGACGATAACTATTTCTTAGATACAAAACAGTCAAATTTTTAATAACTTCAAACTTTAAATAATAAAGAATAAAGTGTAAGTCTTTATTACCTGAAAACGATTGTTTGTTGGCTGGAATTTGAAAGATCAAATACGATGTTCTTGGTTTTGAAGAATCCTTATTTGATTAAGGGTTTTGGCAAAAATCTTAACCTAAAGAAGCAAACTCAAAAGCTTCGAATCCACCACCAATTATTTACGATTAAGAATCAATTTTTGAAGTGCAAAAAATATTTAAAAAAAAGACAGTGAAGTAAATTTTCCGCGAACGAAACTCCATTTTCAAAGATAAGCCTTTCATTTATGTTCAAGATACTAATACGCTTCAAAAATTAAATGTATTATTCCAATGTCCTTATGATTGGTTAAAAAAAAATCATCGTAGATATGATCTTGTTAAATAAATTAAAAATTTTGAGTAAGTGTTAGCTTTAAGTTGGAATAAGTGGAATTGTCAAAATTTGTAAAAAATAAAAATTCTAAAAATTGCATGGAAATTTCAGCCAAAAACATGGATGAGGGCAATCCCATAAATAACCCCACAATTTGTTGAACTATCAAACCATTCGCCACAAAAAATTGATTATCAAATAAGAATTTTATTAAATAATACAGATTTTGTTTTTCTTTTGTATCATGATTACAAAAATAAAACTCTATCACTTTTTCTATAAGCTCAAATGTAATTGATGTGAATAAATCCCTTGCATCAATAGAAAATAACTAAGCCTACCTCAGGTAATACTATTACTCCCTTTTCATCAGCCGTGCCTAACAGTGCAAAGGTTAATTTGATAAGAATGAAAATCAGAAAAGCCTTCCATTTGAGTTCAACAGAAAATCTTTTCAATGAAAGCATAGTTAAAATAAAAGATTGTTTCATAAAGAATGATTTCCCATCTCAGTTGGTGGACTCGGTTATATCGACAACTATACATGAAATATACAACCCCAAAATAAAAGAAGAGAAAAATGGAATAATATGGGCAACGTTCCCTTTTCACCCAGTCTTGCATAAACGTTTGAAAAAGATTTTCCAAGGCACTGACATAAGACTCGGATATAAATTATCCAATAAATTAACCTACCCAATTGAACACAATAAAAAAATAGAAGATAAGATCAATAAAAAAGGTTGTATTTATTTGGTACCTTGCGAAGAGGGGGAATGTTTTTACATTGGTAACAGTGGTCAGAAGCTACAAAAACGTTTTGATCAACATAAGAGTTGCATAAACACAGGCAATTTGAATGGCTCTTATATAGCTAGACATATGTATGACTTGGGTCATATAGGTAAATTCAAGGAATATTTGGTCCTAGACGAATGTAAAAACAGACATGGAAGAGAGGCTATTGAATCTTTCTTTATAAATGTTTTAGATTCTTATAATTATTTCGTACCGAACAAAAATGTTCAGCAGTATGTTTGTAATAATAAATTACAAAAATATGCAAAATGGCAAAAAGGAAAAATTAAAAAAGAAATTGAAAAGAAAAGAAATGCTAGATAGGATAATCAATAGGAATAATAATCAGGAATTAAATTAAATTTAAATTATTGAAAAAATAAGGAAAGATGTTTCTTTGTTTTAATTTTTGTTTTTGATTTTTGTTTTGAAGTTCTAGATTCTGCACAGAGGGCGCCTTCAGCGGGCATCTCCATTTACTCGATGGGGTTGACGTTTGGATGGTTCCTAACGACTTTTTTGCTAATTTGAATATTTTGTTAGATTGGTTTAATTGTAATGTGTAATTGTATTTAAGTGGAACCAAAAGAATAACTTGTGTGCTTGAAGATGAATCCCTAGATAGGTTGGATTCGAAAGTCTCCTCTTTTATTGTAAATATGTTTTTATTTTTAACTTGTGTGTAGTTTTTATTATTGAAATTTAAAGAAATGTTAACACACGTAAATTGTAAATATTCTAGAATAGAAAGAGAAAGGCCTTGGAAGCGAAACAGTTCATTCTATTAATTTACTAATCATCGTGCTTTGATAGGGTTAAAAATAATTGGAATTAAACCAGTTTAAGTGAACTACAGTAAACTCCCGATTTACCGCGGAATTCGGTGGCGCGGCAACCGCGGATTAGCAAATTCCGCGGATAATCCGAAAAAGGACGAAAATCAGCATAAAAATGCTTTTAACATGTTTTATTTACATTAAAATGGCAATACATACAGTTACAGTACATACATTATAAACAATTATTTTATTTTAAATTATTTATTTATTTTTAAATTTTATTATTACGGGAATGCTCTCTCGTAATTTAGTGTAACCTGCCGGCCTAAGTTCCACCCAAAAGGTCGTTCTTTAAATTGTTTGTCTATAATTGTCTTCACTTACTTTCTTAGCCTCTTTTATTGTTTACCTTAATCTAGATTTATTTTTTTTTAATTCCGTAATTTATTGTACAGTAAAAAAAATGGAAACAGGAGAGGTCCACGGATAATCGAGAATTTACTGTAATTAATTTATTTTGCAGGAAACGGAAAGCTTTCTTAGGAGAGAGAGGGTCATCAGATGATTTCTCCTCTAATAACGTGTAAACTGTTCCATCTTCTTGAAACTTGCCGTGCTTATTTACGGTCACAAGACAAACGGAGTTTTTGAAAATTTCTCCATTTGGTCTTTTTTTTGTTTGATAAATTAGCTCATAGAATTTAGAAAGCATTCAGACCAAATAATAGATTTCTATCCATATCTTAATTGATATTAATCTTTTAATAATCTAGAAATTAGCATGTGCTTTGAAATGATGAAAATTAATCGGATTTGAGATTCTTCAATAAATATTGCGGATTTAATTAATTTTTTTAGCAAAATAGTTGCAACCCGTAAAATATTCACGGAAGTAAAACAAATACCACACCTCCTGCCCTAAAATAATAGGCTCCTCCAAATTGAGCCTAAGAGGGAGTGCCCTACAGTGCCTTACAGGGGCAAAGGAACTGTTTCTAGTTCATTTTGTTTTATTATTCACTAAATGAATAGATCCAAAAGTTTATAATAATTTGTTTATACTTAAGTATTTTTTTTTTTACTTGTTTTTGAATTAAAATTTTTTGGATTGATTTAAAGTAATTAAGGATTTTTTTTTTTGTATAACATTTTAAGTAAATATTGAACAACACACCAACATTAAATCAACTATTTTTTCTTTTCAAAAAGATATTTATTAGTGTATTTTTAAAATTACAAATACACTAATAAAATTAAAAATATACTTTAAAATATTCTCTCTCCGCTCTCTCCACTTTGACGACAAACAAACGTACATCCGTACATCCGTTTTTTGCCTATTAATAGTATGATATAAAATTTGTCCTATTTGCCTTTCAGTAGATATTATACTTTAAAAATAAATGAATGTTTTATATTTGTATTATTTTCACGACTTTCAAAAAACAAAGAAAAAAAAAAACAAAAGAAGCAAAATTTGTGGATAGTAAACTTTTAATTTTTGTGTGTATCGAACTTCTTGTTTATTTTATGGATTGAGAAAACAAATTATTCATAACTTACATTGTTATCTGTCTATGTAATAATGTACACAAATGAACTTTATGTTTACGTAAGTTTTAAATACTTATAGATTAAACTTTGATACTAGAAGCTAAGGGACATAGAACTTATGATAGAACATATACATAGAACAAAGGATTATCATATTCTTCGGACTGAGTAGATTGGTTGGAATAAACGCTAGTTGTAGCAGTAAAAATACACTGATTCAATCAAGTATCGTGAATTGATATAGCGTATGAATCCAGAGTTCAAGATAACGGAAACTGTCAAATTAAAGAAAAAAAGATGTTCATTTCCAGTTTTTAATGTTTCCTACTGACAAGCAGGTGATTGTTGTTATGAATCTTCCTTCCAATATTGTAACTTTTTGTTTAGATTAGCACCTTTAAAAGGGAAAGTGTCCTTAGTCATTATTTTAATTCAACTGTAACTCATCAAACATTTCTGTTTTTGAATATCGGTATTAAAAATAATAATAATAATAATAATAATTATATGATCCGCCATACTGTCTTTGTTGCGGAAACCCATGGTTTGAAACTTTTACAAAATAATAATAATAAAATCCTTAACATTTTTTAAACTTTTGTATTCATTGTATTGTTATAATTTATTTGTAAGTATTTAACCAGAAAAGGATAAATCCCTTCTTCTCCCTCATATCCATTCTCGGATACTATAGGGAATTATTTTAATAAACATTATTTTGACCCTATATTGGGTTCACTGCGCGAAATTCACATTCCCTGAATTCCTAACATTCTATTAGTCTTAAATTAAATCTCCATTTCCTGGATAACTTGTGAAAACATTTCATTTTGAAATTCCCTGTTCTCTTGGCTCCTCTTGTGGGTGTCTGGGGCTGCGATATCTTGGCAGGTCGTTGTCCATCGATGACGATGAGTGTCTCGTGTATTGTGCAGCGAACAATGGCAGCTAATAGCCGACCAGAGCGACTTCCGTCGGCACACAAAGGCAGCCTCTTGCGCCGTCCTCTATAATGAGGCTCGCTCTCCTGTAATAAAACGGGAAAGAAATTTACATAATAAAGTATTGCAGCGCGGGGTATTTGGGGTTAGGGAGTTTTATTTTCCAAGATGGCTGTCTAATTGGGTAGTTGTTTGGTGGGAGATCCATATGGTCTGACGTGGTTAGTAACCGCACACGAGGGGTTTCAGGGGCCTGACCTCGTCTGTCCATATCCTTTAGAAGATACTGACAGGGAAAAACCTCCCAAATTAGCTGTATTCTACTTAAAAATTCATTTTTCGATGACAAAAACGGGCTATTATCCCTTTGCGGATGAAATTTTGCATCAAATAACAGAGTAATATCAAAACCAGAATATTAAGTGATACATTTGGGATGTAGCTGAAATTGAAATGTATAAAATAGAAAAAATAAAAATCAATTAAAGCTGTTAAGTGATTTTTTTTTTATTTTTTTTTTGCAAAGTGTCGCAGTAGGTAAAAAAAAAAAATCCTTACTCTTTCATTCTGTAACTTAATTATGGAAAGTCCTATCTTAATTTCATCAGTTTACAAAATACATTACGTACCCTGGCAGTAATACAAATATTGAAATTTGAAGCACTAATAAGGAAAATCGTCTTAAATACCTACAATATAAAAAACTTAAGGTTCCCTATGCAATTTCCCAATAGAATTGTATTTATAAAAATATGAGGAGAAATTAAGTTGAATATTTTGATTATTAAGTTGAGGTTCCAAAATAAACAAATACCAAAGAAGTAGTTTTTTTTCCTTTTCACTGTGGATTTTTAATAGTAGAAAGTATCTTACAAACATAATATAATAATAGAGTTGTAGGCCTTTCTTTCTTTTTTTTGCATAAACTATGTTTTCATAGTGATACCAACAATTTTTTTTCTTTCAGTTAGAATAAAATCAAAATTAAAGGCTTATTTAAACTTTTTTTATTTGTTTTGTTTAAAATTGTGATGCGGATAATGGAGAAGATATGGTCGCTTTATTATTCATTAAAAATTTCATTTTTTAATAAAGTAAAACAAACTAAAAAAATTAATATTGTCTCAAAAAAGATATCATTTCACGCACATACATTATATATATAAATCATCTAGGAATTTTTGATATTGAATCGTCTTAAACAATAAAGTTGATTTCTAGGCATTTTAAATTATCCTCTCCTTTCTATATTTCCTTGAGATTTCGATAAATGAATTATTGAAAAATGGAATATTGTAAATCTTTTGCTTATAATTCATTAATCGATTCCGTTCTCTCGTTACTTTTGAGCTTTTGTTGCTCAATATAAATACCATTAAATACCACAGTATTTAAAGTAACTTCAGTATTTTTCCTAATTTCTAACCTGTAAGATACAAACAGCACAATGAATCAATACAGCGATAAGATTAATGTTGTTTTTGCAAAAGTCAGTGTTATTTTTAGATTAATTCTCTATAGGAAATACCGTTTACAATAACAATATTTGTCATCAGATCGATTACACAATCTTTATTTGAAGGAGTTCATTTGGACGCCAACTTTAAAAGGAGCTGTTGAAATGTTCTTCGTAATGCTTAGAGCGTGATGCTTTTTTTTTTTTTTCCTTTCCATTCGTTATTATTCGTCATTGACTTGCTGATGGAACAATCCCATAAAAGCGAGTCCCCTGCGATGGAACGACTCAGCCGATCCCGAGGCACTGCTTCCCGCCGTTATTTAAGACGCAACGCGAAAATTCATTAGGTTTGGTGCACTCCCTTTCCACCCACAGCCGAGCTCCACTACTTATTGGAACCGACAGGCGAAGTGATGGCAGCCGATGGGGACGCATTGGCTTACCCGTTCCCTCTCCCACACACTGACAGTCGTGCCTCGCTTTTTCTGTGTCTGTACAAACGTATTTTTATTTTGATCTCCAAAAATAAAAATGCTGAAAAAGTACATCAGTCGTACAAGAATGGGATGATTAAATTAAACATCATAGTAGTGGGAGGACTTTCCTTAATAATTGAAATGTACTTCTCCTTTCTACATTTTTTTTTAAACGCAGGTTTTTTTAATACTTCTTTTCTGAGTATTACGTAATTACACATATTCCTGCTTCGATATTTTTACCTTCTACTTTATGCTCATGGCATTTATTTTAATTCTTTTTCTATTCTTATATTCTTCTATAATTTCTATACAATTTCTTTTTCTAAGCACTCAAACGAAATCACTAATCCTTTACATGAATTGTAGGATTTAGAAACTTTTGTATATTTAAGTCGTCCTTCTTCCTTTAATTCCTGTGGATAATTTACATGTTCTTGGCGTTTGAAACATTTTTTATGAGCGCCAAAAATAACTGCATTTAATAACTGCTTTTTCTTCCTCGCCATCCCCACTTTTTTGTGTATAAAAACGCTATTACATGACATAAATTGTAAATTTAGTTACGTGTGAAGTGTTGTCTAAAAACGACACGAAATATATTTAAACGATATGAAACAGCAGAAAGAACTAATCTACAAGAAACTCCATTTCTGAATTGATGGTTTTCCAATTTATTTAATTTCCAAAGAAGGTGATAATTATTATTATTATTATTCTTTTTGAATAATAGTAAGCCTCAAATAATAGTTGTACGTCTCTGAAATAAATGGAGTTATTTTGCCAGCTTTCTTTTGTTTCCTTTTATATTGATGAACTGAAATTAAATAAGATAGATTTGTCCTAGTTTTTTATGAGTTAATGTTTCTACAATTTAATAAGAAAATTTATTAGAAAATTATTTAGTAGGTTTAGAAATGAACACTTGAACAAAACAAACAAACAAATAAAGCCGAATCCTCCTCCATTCAGTTAATGTTCCTTCTGAATTGTAATTTTTTCTGTAGGCAGAGGACTTGACTTCGGTGGGTGAATTAAAATAATAATTGAAACTACAAAGTAGCTTTGTATTATTGTTAGCTAAGACTGAAGAATCAAACACCAAATTGATGTGTATATTTTTTTTATTTTTCATTTAAAAAAAGAAAATAAAATAAAAAAAAAATTATATGAATAACAACAAGAATCTAAAAGCAAAACTAAACTTGTGTAAGTTTTTATGTTTTTGTTAATTATTTTGTTTTTAACTTTTATTGTTTGTTATTTTATTGTTATCTCACGCTTTTGTTGTTTTGTTTTTCAGGCTTAAGTTCGTGGAAGTTAAGTTTGTTGTTGATATTTTTAGAAAAAGAAAGACAGTTTCTTTTCTACCTGGTGTATATATATATATATATATCTTGACAAGGTTTTTGATAAAAGAACCGAAATATTGGTGAAGTGATGTGTTGTGTTTTTGATGCTTATAAATGAGTATTTCACTTGTCTGTGTGTTTGTCCGGATATAAAAATGGTCTAGAACTTGGTTTCTAATCTGGTAGGACTTATGGATACTCTTTTTGATAAATAAAATTTTGAAAAATAAAAACACAAAAATTTCCTCATCTAAAAGGAAATCATTACGTATTTTAATATGTTCATATATTAATGTGAGGTACCAAAAGTTTTGAATTTTTGGTTTGGAGGCAAGCGTCTTAAAGGGTTGAGAACCCAAACATCTTAGAATAGTCCACTTTAGCCTCTGCTGTCAAATGAGATTGAAAGAATATGTGGATATAAAATAAAGGACAGATAATCATAAACGAAATTCCATTTCATAATACTTTGAATAATTTTCTTATTTGGTGAAGTTTTGTTTATTTTAAGTAAGAAATTATAATGATTCTTGAAAACCACACACACGAAAAAATTAAGACAAAATTCAGAATTGAACACTTTTTTAAAACTTCTTCATTAATTAGTCAGTGATTTGATTTCTCTCATGTATAACACTCCTCTATTGGCACCATGAGGAAATTTTTGATATTTTACAATTGACAAATTCGAAAGTCAAACAAGGTTTACAGAATTTTTACTATTTTGTCCCTATGTTTCCGAATCTTTTTAATTAACGGCTGTTAATTTCTTATTGAGGGGTTTGATTTTATTTGAGTATGTCTTAAATTCTGAGGTTTTTCACAGTCATTGTATATCGTCTTACTATTGTTGATAATTTATAAATTCCCTTCCTTGTTTCCTTATCAGGATTTTTTTTCTTCTTTCCTAAATGTCATCATTTAGGAAAAACATAAATTACATAAAGCTGTATTTATGTTTTTGGTTGGAAGATAACTTCTAAGTTAACTTTTTTATAAGAAAAACGCCCATGGAAGAAATTTTAGTAAATTTTTTATTGAATATTAAAATAATGGAGTAAGGCTATAATTTTATGCGTTTTCATAGTCAGTAGTAGTCTTCTGTAAACTAGCAGAGTTCCTAATTCACATTTAAAAGGGACAGAATGACTACTATATAGCAAATTATCCATCGCAATTAGTACTATACAGTGATTCGATTGCATTTGATATTTCAAGCATTTTTTGATAAATCAGCATCTTCTCATTTCAGTCTCTAATACGAGCGGTCTTCATTGTGTTTGAGAATTGTGCAATTCTAAATTCGAGTGAGAAATGATTCTTTCATCTTAATTCTTCTGAGATATATTCACTTAAGATATAAGATTGTCACCTTCAGTTCGAGATCCAATTGAAAATATTCACAAGAATTTTCTTGAAGCATAAACGAATCAAAAACGAAAAGTAGAATATATTAAAAACAGAATTTAAAAAACGCAGAATTTGGAACAGTTTTCCAAGAATTTAAAGTAGACTTTTATTTTAAAAGAATCTATATGATCGTAATTAAAAAAAATATTTTCTGATTATAATTCAAGATAACATAGAAGGTTAGCTCAAATATGTTTCTGTCAGATAACATGAGGCAGAAAATAATTGTATTGCAATTGCTATTATCTTTTTAAAATATTTAAAAAAATAAATCCATACACTCCATTTCGAACATTATTGTCGTAAAATTCCACAGAAAGTTTTGCGAATCAGTTCATTTCTTGGAAATTCTGCTGAACGGTGCAAAAGATATGTAGCATCTTAATAATCCGCAGGAACCCCATTAATCTTTGGAACTCTGCTATCAGCCAATCTCCAATGTTAATCTCTTTCTCTCTTTCTCCTTTTTTTTTTTTTTCCAAAGCTCCCTCCCTCTCTCTCTCTTTCTCGCTCCAAACGCAACTTTTCCAAAACTTTTATCGATTAGCGTTGTAGACTGCACTCCCTGCCTGCCTGCCTCTCTTCACAATAGGCCTATCACGTTACAGATGATTTAGAGCCCTTAATTGCATTTGCGGATCCCGCAGGCAAACATTACGACGAAAAGCCCTATATTGGCTGAGCAAATTTGGTCGCTCGCTTCAGCATCGACCCAACGTCTCAGAACAGCCTCGTCGGTCGCCTTGTCAAAAAAAATGGAGAAACCAAAAGAAAAATTAAAGCCGGAAATGCACTTCACTCTTCCATTTAACCTTAATGAAATCGCCTGAAGTTCAGTTAGAATTTTATTTAGAAATTCGTTTTATTTTGTATCTCTTTCTTAGTTTTTTTTTATATACTATTTAGCTCTTTATGTCTTGACTTGTACTCATGACTGTCGTTTTCATGTCAAAGCGTTGGAAAAAATGAAAGTTAATTTTTTGAAAAGTGTTGGTTGTATTATAATCTACAGAAATATACCTTTCAAATGATATATAGTTAAAACAAATATCATTTTGAAAGCTATATATCTGCAGAATGTGGAGTAAACGATGTAAATTCCTAAAAGATATTAGGCCTAAGTTTGTTTATGTACGGATATTCATCAATATTACTTCACCTTTAATGATGTAGTTTGATGTAGTTGATGAGCCTTACATTATTAACAATAATGTTGTAGAACGTTTTGTTTCATTGCAATTTTAAATTGAAATCCGTACCAAACCTGCATTCTATTGTTTGGTCTTTAAGTGCAGACATCTCCATGATTGTTTTAGGATGTTAACATTGTTTTAATAGGAAATAAATAAGGTTAGATTCCGATTAAGTTGACTTTATTTCGATTCTCCATTTTTCTTATTTATTAACTGGTATTTAAGTAAAACAATTCCACTAAGGAGAAACGGCAGATATTAGTCACCAAAGTGTTTACTTATATGTTAACAGGGGAGAGAGGTAACTGAACAGAAAGAATACAAAAAAAAAAGAAACGTATGTTATCATTTTTTCTGAAACAAAATACAACAAAACAAAAACCAAAATATATATATTAAGAAATCTAGCCTTGTTGCTTTGTTAATTTCATGTTTGTTTTTAAATGGTGTACTAGAACACTGAACGTAAACACTCACTCCCTTCCGTTCTTTTCATATGATAAACATGCCGTACATTTGTTTTAGCATGAAATAATTTTATATAAGCATTTTTTTTTTGGAAATCAGATGCACCAAACCAAGAATATTGAATAAATGAATCCGAATGAATTTAAGTCTTTTCGCAAAAATCAGCAAAAGTGAAGTGACTTAGATATTTCAAATAAGATGTTTTCCATTGTCTTCTTTATTGGAAAGAAATATTAATTATAAATCAAAAGATATATATATATATATATATATATGTGTTTGTGTGTGTGTGTGTGTGTAATTTACGCAATAGTAAGAACACTGAAAGTATAAAATTGGTATACAGGCTGAAATATAGGCATGAAATGTTAATAAACAACATTGAAAACAATGGAAAAGAAGAAAACGAAGGAATCAACATAATAAAAATGTATTATTGACACAATAAAACTCACTGCCCGATATCTTTTAGACAGTTACTTACCAATGCTAAATGAGGAGAGGAATACGTGTTGAAGTGTACATTTTTTCCGCTTTGATAAAAACATTGGTGAAGGTCTTGTGAATGTCTTGTTTTCAAACTCCAGTGTGTGGAAAATCTTTAAATTTTTAAGTTTGTTCGAGCTACGACAATCGGCGAAGAGTTTCATAAATAAATCATTCGTGTTAATTAATATCAGGTTAAGGCATTGCTTCCATAAAAAAAGAATCAGGAGTTACATTGGAATTCTGAATTATTAAGACAATTGATGAAAATACAAAATCTATTCTTCAATTTTTGATATTGATAAAAAAAAATTAAGAATTGTTTCCAGATTTGCTGCAAAAATATCTTAGCAACTGAGAAATAGTTACAAAGTATCATGTTTTTTAATCATTAGTAGGATTAGATTTAAATACGTAGCATGAAGATAGTTTTTAATCAGAAGATGTCTACTGCAATGCGGTCTTCAACAATTACTCTCTGATTAGGTAAATTTACCATAAAGAGAAAGATGATGAGAATGCTTCTATAGATTTGGTTTTCTTAAAGAACTTGAGATTATTCTCAGCGTTTTTCTATAGACCTAAAAATGTGACTACGTCGTACGTTTTGTATTTATATCAATCGAAAATAGAATTAATATATAAAGCATATTCAGATGACATTATTTACATTTCTTGAGGCCTGTCGTTTTCTGAAGGGAGGCATTGCTATATGACAGGGAGAGCTAAAAAAATTATCCTTAATCTAAATCACTGATTTCCCATTTGATGGCTTGGCTTTCAAGGGATTCATTAAGGCGTCCCTTAATAAAAAAAAATATTTTATGATTATTATTATTTTTTTTTTGGAGGGAGTGGGGCATCTTTTTAAATTAATTCAACTTTTCTTTTGCTTTCATTTTTTTTTTTTTTTGGACGATTTGCGATTAAAATAATGTCGGAAGGAGAGTTTAAAAGGTTGGAAGCCTTTGATTTAAAAGATAGTTGAAATCTGTTGCCTTTTAAGGAACTTCGAGAGCAATTAACAGTTGTCTTACTTTAAATTTCTCCTTAATTACTTTTTTTAGTAAATGTCAATTGGAAATGTCGTGAATCGGAAGTTATTCTCAACGAGATACAATCCATTTTTCATTTTTAGTTGCAGCTGAGCATCTAGTGAATGAATTCTAACACAATGAGCTGCTAAATGTATTTCGCTGCAACCGTGGAATTCTCTCTTAAATCTGAGAATCACTTATTTTTCAAACCGATCAATGAAGTCAGGCTTTAAACGAGCAACCCAATAACTGCCTTTATTATCTCGCTACTAATCCATTGTTTTGATGATAGAAAGTAAATGAAGAAACAGTACAAGTTACAAGAAACAGACAGCAACAGAAATTCACTTTTGACATTGAGTTTCATTAAGTTTTGGGAATCATTACGAACGATATTATAAGATAAAGATTAAGTATAAAAATAAAATAAGCGATGAAAATAAGATCTTGAAGAGGATTGCAATACTTTCTTTAGTTTTAAAATTGAAATTTTCATATGGTGTGATGAATATTTATAACATCTATTTTCAATTTACAAATTTACATAGTTGTTGGAGATAACGTTTGATACTGAAGACAAATACAGTCCTTAAATATCCATTCACGCTTGCATTGACTCACTTCGTCAGTTACAACGCAACGTACGAGTACCAATATTTCTAAGCCGAAGCGTTTGGGTAACGTATGTAAGTAATATCTTTTGTTTATGTAACTAGTAAGCATGTTGCCTGAAGGTGAGCTTTAACTTTGAAACATTTCTATTGAAAAAGCTTTAGAGTTATGTCTATAAGATATAGTATAATATTCTCTTAAGATACTTCGAATTCGCTACAGAACATCATTGTTCTGTATATATATCCTCCTAGAGTCAGTCGATGGATTTCAAAAGATAAGATTCCAGGGAACTAATCTATTGTAAGAACTAGGAAAATTATTACAGAATTCTAAAGGAATGGACTTCACAATTTCATCTCTAAGGCCATTGATTTTTCATTTACCCTTTTGTGATCTACATAAAGAAAAAAATAATCTCGGAATTTGTAAGAAAGTTCCATCAAAGGTGAAACATAAACTGCGCGACTCTACCTGACTTCCGGTTGGACGGAACAGTAATAATAATCGGAGCGCGCGCGCTCTTGCCATCGATCGAACGCTGAAATCCGAGCGCATTTGGCCCGACGGAGTCACTCTTATCTGGAGCACGGACCGCACTCTGACTGATTAGAGTTCACAATGGGTCCGGATTGGGTAACGATTACTACCTTGCGCTATTGTGGTGGTCGCTTCCTGCTCCGAATCTCTGCACCGCATTCTCCTACGCGAATGAATTCAAATAACTTCTTTCGTGTATTCACTTCAGAGAAATAAGAATTGAAATATATTAGCCAACTTACTTCTGCGACATTTTGTCATTTGATAAAGAATTTGAAGATTAACACCAAAAAACGGAATTTTGTAAAGAAGTACAATCGCACCGAAAAATCTTCGTATGTTTAACACACATTTTCGAAGGCTTGTCTCTCTGACTTCCATTTCAAAACTACATTAGCAATCTTCTTAATATATGAAAATGAATGTTTCTTTGTTTGTTTGTCCTGTATGCGTTCCTATACCATTCATCAGATTGCGATGAAACTTTGGTGAGTTGTTGTGCGCACGCCCGCGAAGGTTTCTGAATTAGAAACCATTTACAATACATTTTACAATATCTGGCGCGCGTGCGCACAGGGACAATCGCTACAAGTGTGTGGACTAAATTTGGAATATCCATGCTTCACACATGTGCAGCTGTATGTGGCCTGCTCATGCGTCGGAAAACCTTCTGATTTATTCGTGTCCGCACCAGATGGAAAAACAAAAAAAAATTGTATATCCAAAAGCACTTCAATAAACAGAATTAAAACACAAACACTTTCTTTCTTTGAGTGACATTGCAACGCATGCCGGGTACAGCTAGTAACTTTACAAAAAATGCATACATAAATTTGAACTTTTGAATTTGAACGTCAGTTTTTAATAAAATAATTTTAATAAAAGAAAAGACAAAATATATTTTTCAGTCGATCATTTCGTTACGTTCAGGATAGCATCTGCAACGATATTATTCCACTTAGCTTCAATGAAAACAAAGGGAACAATATGAAATTTAAGAAAGCCGGATTTTAATAATTAATTTGATTGCAACAGGGGATTATATTTCCTATAAACTTAGTGGACTAATTACGATTTTTTTTTTCCTTTTAAAAGTCTGTACTAGGTTATCTCTTTTATACGAGACGAAAAAACTATTTTGAAACATTTGTTTTTCTGTTCAAACCATAATTTGAAGATCTCTGGTGTTGGAAAATGCAATCAGCATTTCTAGTGAATATTTGATTTTATTTAGATTGTAGCAATCTTTGTTATTAGATAACAGCTAAGCATTCAGACGCAGGAAATAGAAGATACAAGGTAATAATAATGTCCAAACTTACTGTAAATCAAAAATGTAATTATTATTTTTCAGAACATCATCAATTGATATTTTTGGTTATTCAAAATTAAAATAAAATAAAAAAACCTACAATTACGATGTCTCGTTTTTTCTTATCTTATCTTATCTTTTTCTTATCTTGTTTCTATTAAAAAAAAAAAACAAAAAAAACTTGCCACATTGAGATAAAGGTTTTCAAAAATCTCATAACAATTTTTAATTGTCAAAGTACTACATATTTTTAATTAAAAATTATAATTGAAAAGTATTTCTTATGGAGGAAATTATTATATTTTTTAATTAAAAATATGTAGTATTTTGACAATTAAAAATTATGAGATTTTGGAAAGCCTTTATTTCAATCTCGCTGTGAAAATTTCAATCTAATTTGAGAGAATATAAAAAAAAAAAATCGTAAAGATCAAAATCATAAATACACATTCAGTTTTCTTTTTTTTTTTTTTTGAAAATAGAAACAAAATAAGAACAAGGTAATGAATGCTTTGAGACAGTGTCAAAAGCAAAGCGGCCCCATAATATGCACAATTGTATAAACAAAAGAATTAAAAGCAAGAGCACATAAATGCAAGACCGTTCCTTTATGTTGTACAGGCAAGCTGTAATCTAGGGGCCGCTAATACAATGTTTAGTGCATCATTTGGATATGTAAAAGAATTTACGAAACAATACGTTTGTCAATATTAGCAATGACGTTCTGTTGATAATTGTTAGTATTGTTATGTATGAAGCATCATTATTATTACTGTGTTAATTGTTATTATGATTACTAACACTGCTATGGAAAACGTTAATTTTGGGGGTCAGGGAGTGATCCTACAGGTCTGACTTTTTTACGTGGTCACCTACTTTTTGATGCTAAACACAATGGGGAAGGTTTCATTCTAATATCTCTAACCGTTTGGCCGCTACAGAATGTGACAGACAGACAACACAAAAGCAAGAGCGGTTCCCTATGTTAACTGTAACATGGGACCGATAAAAATATACCAGACATCGTAATTTTAATCAGTTTCTTTATTTTATTTTAATTTTGAATAAAAAAAAATCAATTTATATTCTGAAAAATAATTACTTTTTTGTTTGGATGTTATTATTATTAAAACTAATAATTTAAAATTAAAATGCTTTGAAAACTACAGTTCCTTCACTTTTGTAAAACTTCAAATTTTTATCTGCAATAGTGTTTAAGATACGGTAAATTATCGAATATCGAAAAAAACAAAGCCTTTAGCTCCCTCTTAATATCTTAATACATTTCTTCAGTTTCTGATTAAATAGAATAGACTGTTTTGAAGATAGTACCATACTTTACTATGGTAAAAGGCACTTTAAACGATCGAACATATCCTGAACTGTTTATGCATCATAATTTTTTCTTAAACGTAAAATATTTTATTTTATTTCAAAAATATTTGCGAACTGCCCTCATTCTCTCCCGGATTCTATTATACGAATTTATAGATAGTATTCCGTTTGTTATGTAGCATCATTATAGGAATTGACTGTTGATAGTTTGATCCTAACCCGAATCGTTGATGTCCTGGTTGGATCATTCAGGGTTGATATTTGAAGCCTTGTTTCATTGTTCATTCTCGTCTATTAATAATTGTTAATGTCAAGTTCATAGACAAAACTGTTCAGTGTTAATTATCAAAACTAATTAATTAATTGTAAAGAGTTATTCATTGTTGGAGCTGTTAAAGTTCAGGATCATTGTTACTTAGCTCTTTTCTAAGGAAAGTGTGGCTTATGAGATCAGTATGTCTGTATGTATATGTCTGCACGTGTATCCCTAATAACTTTGAACTCATAAAGGGATCTTCTTGAACCTGGCATGCATATTTATGGACAAGCTACTATCTTATTTCTGTATTTGAAAACTCTTCAAGAAGCTTGATCGTGAAGGTAAAGCAAAGAAAAGCTTCAGAAGAGAAAAATGAATTTCCATCAATGTCTAATAATATTGTTTTTAATCCACTGAAATCTTGGTATGATTAAAATTGGGTTTAGATAGGTTAAGTAACTATTTATCGGCTTAATTAATTTTCAGTAAATAGTAAATTTAAAGTTGTTACAGGATTTGAAAATAATAATAAAAAAAAAACCTTAATATATTAAAGAAAGGAGGTTTCACGAAAGATTTGCTTTTTATGACGTAATATGCTTTTAGATTGATGTTTTCAGGACGCAAGAGCCACATTTATTGCTCAAATTAGGAACTGAATCTTTTAAACATAATGAAAACATTGCTTTTTTTTGGTATTATCCAGAGTTTTATATTATTGTTATTATTTAAATAATTTTATAATTTTTTAATAACTTGGATTGGCTCTGCTATGTCGACGTAAAATTTCCTCATATTAATAATTCCTCTTCCGTACTTCATTCCCAGCTCCATGTGAAGAATTCGTTGCAAAGATATTTTGTTTCCGTTGAATTCAATCTTTGACTGAAGCTTTGGATGAATGAGATCAAGCGTGGGTGTTCATTGTAAACAATTTCACTGATAGTGGCTCTAACAATACATAAGTCAAAGTCGTCCATTTCTGACACTGACTTTACACGAATCTGCTTCATGCCGGCAGTGGTGAACGGTTTCCTGCGGACAGACCTTTTCTTCACCGTCTAAGCGGACAAATTTGATTCGGTAGCCGTTTTATCCAGCACTTCAGATATACATATTTCATCACTCTGTCTCTTTGAAGTATTAAAATTTTAAGTTCCAAATTACAGGTTTAGCTGTGTAATGTCTTCACTCGCGTGCACAGCTGTTGCATTACAGACACACCATTTCTGTATTTGACGTCATGATTTGCAGGCAAACGTAAGTGATCAGATATTGCCAAATAAGGAGGTTTTTCTGAATTGAAATCCACTGTAGAAGTCCTGAGAATTTCTTTGAAGTTTTTTTACTGATTTTAGCTTCATTGATGGAATGAACTTTTGGTAAGATAATAGAGTAGACTGGTTGGAGATGCTACCATTAAGCCATTTTTTGCCATACCAGACCAAAGTAAGTAAGTGATAATCTTGCTATTACGCATGTACATTCTCTGGATGTCTACATATATGAAAAAAAAATTGGCAGGGTTGTGTATGAGTAAAAGTGTAAGTAAAAGCAATGTTTAAAAAACTTAATAAACTGGCATTTTGTCCAGCCTGCGTGGGTGAGATGCCACAATGCCCGAGGTAAGACGTCACTGCAAAGGTAAGGTTCATAGATTCATAATACTTTCCACTAGCCTTAGCTGAAATAACCCATTCCTTCCTATAACAAAAAACAGTAAACTTAGCTTACTTTCGTTGTTTTGAACCAAATGGTAACGATATCGAAGTCAGAAAGACTACGTCGGGGTTCCGTTCCGGCAGGA
This sequence comes from Thereuonema tuberculata, assembly GCA_023159025.1. Lineage (NCBI taxonomy): Eukaryota > Metazoa > Arthropoda > Chilopoda > Scutigeromorpha > Scutigeridae > Thereuonema > Thereuonema tuberculata. The sequence goes on from JAFIDM010000002.1 coordinate 14,722,194, forward strand.
CATAAGTTAGAATAGTAAATCAACAGAGTTATAGGAACGGAATTAGTATTTTGTCCCAAACACTGTATATTCACTGTTAACAATTGTTATTGATAAGAAACAAGAATATTAGTAATGATGAAAGAAAGAAGAAGAGACGTAAGATTCACCAAGACTGTTGCTGAACTTGGTAGCTTTTGATCAGAAAAGGACCTTGTCGTTGCTTCTATCGTCGATTTAATGGAAGCAGACCCTTTCACAGCCTCTACAATTTTATTCTTATTTTTCAAAATGGCCATCACTGTAGAATGAGACCATCCGAAGCCCATTGATGGGCTTACCAGCTTCATATTGCTTTATAACTTGCAATTTTGTTTCAAGATCAATTGCTGGCCCCTTTTCCTGTGATTCTTCACTAGGCTTTTTTGGATTGGGCGTTTAGGAGCCATGTTGTACAAAACATCACGAAATATTCAACGATAAATACATAAAAAACTTATTTCTCAAACACAAAATCAACAGAGGAACTGTTGAAGATTGCCGACTGAAGTTGCCGCTGTATACATTGTTGCCACTGCGCGTGATACATTGTTGCTAAACAGATACTTTTTTTAATAGAAATGAAATTTAACGTGCATTAGAACATTCTGACATTGAAAGAAAAACAAGAACGCACATAACTAAATAAAACAAAAATTTATTGAGCTATTTTTGATATTTGTACTAGAAATTTTGTATGTTTGCCCAGTAATCCCTAAATTAAAAAGGATTACTGAACGGATCGGACTGATGAGTTCAATAAAGCTCGAAACAGTACTGTCTCCGACTCCCAGTAGCCTAAAAAAACCTGAAATACCTAATTGAATTTTTGCTTGGTTTAGTTATGTGCGTTCTTGTATTAAAATGTCATAATGTCTTGTATTTAATGTCATAAAGTTCTAACGTAGCCTACGTTAAATTTCATTTGTATTACTAATCTTTTTAATGAATTAATCCTTTACATGCGAACTAAATGCCAGCGAAGATTAATTATTCACCCTTTTATTTTTAATTTTGTTTTGATGTTTTTTTAATTAAGGGGTCATTTTTTTGTGTGTTTGTCCGTTTTGTATATACTCCAATTTCACTGAGCTAGGTATACTGGGCGGATCCGACTGATGCGAGTTCAATAAAGCTCGAAACAGTAATGTGTCCGATTGCCCAGTTCAAATACGAAAAATAACTCGGTGAATTTTTGTTTTGTTTAGTTGTGTGCGTTCTTTATTTTCGTTTAATTTCCAAACCTTTTTACTTTACACTCGCTTGCTTCTTCTTCCCTTATGGGATCACGGATATATCTTCGAGGGATAACTTTATATGGCTGTGCCCTCTGTCAGGCACAAAAAAAAAAAATTACAGTGAAAATGGCATCTTACCCCTAATGACATCTTCCCCCCCCCCCCCCCGTCACCAGTCTACTATAATCGTTGCCGTGCTGGCGTGGTCGTGCGGTCTCGGCGGCGGCCAGCCGTGGCGTCCAATGCGCCAGTTCCTGGGTTCGAATCCCGGTAGTGGCATGGGTGTTTCACTTTCCTTTCTTCTGTGTTGTCCGTTTCTTCCCTTGGGGTTGGCGCCCCCTTGCGGTATCTAGCCTAAATTTCTCTGGTAGGAGAGCGTCCATACCCAGTATTGGGTGTTACGGGCGATATAGATAGATAGACTATAATCGTTTAGTGCGGACCGTCCGTGTATGGAATTTTGTTTCGAGTGGCAAAAGTTAGGAAGCCGAACTACAACAGTTAATAAAAAACAAAACAAAAAAAAACAAACAAACTATGTCTTCGGAAGTTTCAGGGCGGGTAGAAGCGAGTTCTTCTCAATCGACCATCCAACCAAAAAATAAAAAAAATGAAAGACCAAAATGGTCTATTCTGTACATTTCGATATTTTGGGGGAGGGGTTAGACTGTCCCTTCTCTCCCCCTAAATACTTATACGCTTTAATATTAAAGGATTATTAAATACACGGTAGCAGATTTTGAAATAACCCTGTTTTAATACCATTGTTGAATTAAGAACTTTTCAAATCGAAAGCATTAAAATGCTTCTGAGTTTGAGAACTAGTTTTGAAACATTCTATCCATGAAGTTTGATTCCTTCGCTTCGGTTATGGAAATGAAGGGTTTCTGAGCTTTCTATTAAAGCGCCGTTCTTTTCTCTGGCGTCGCCATTTGATCCATTTTGACGAGATTTATTTGGTGAGAGACGTCAGGCCTGAGAAGTAGAATGTGTCAGCAAATGTTAATTAAAAAAAACACCAACGTAGATGAAAGCAGTGGACAGGTGAGCAACTCATGCTTTGCGATTTTCAATATCTTTCACACACAGATTCAGTTTCCGTGTGTGAATTTGGACTCGCTTCGATTATTCGGATAAAATTACTTTGTTGTTTTTTATAGAAATAACAGGAGTCAAGAATTTCAACAATATTTTTCTTATTAAATAAAAATTAATTAATAAATAATTTTCTAAGTATTAGCTAATTTTATTTTAAACTTTATTGTGGAGAAAGTAGATAGGAAAAAAGAAGTAATTAGTGAAAAGGTGAAATTTAGCCTTTCTTTTTTTTTTTTAACGTTTTGGTTCATTTTATGAAAAATAATACCTTCCTCCTTAATCCCTAGAATTACTATTATACGAGTAATACACGAATATTATTTGAATTTATCCCAGATTTCTGTGCACATTGTTAAGCAAAGACATTGATATAGTGTTTTTCTTTCTATTATGCCACTACACCAATAAATAATGATAGTTAAATTTCATTCTTAAGATAATCTAATAGAAAGAAAACAGTAAAGTATTGAATAAATAATTTTCGTGTTTTCATCATATTTGGTACTGCAGTATTGATGTCGACTTTTTTCATATTAGGTCGCCGTAATTATAAGTAGTGCCATTGTTACGGTGGTAGAACTGACATCAATCTCATTATATCTAACAGTAATCCAAAGAAATCTAAACTGACTGTAGTAATACAGTTATTTATCCCAGTAGTAATGCAGTTATTAATTGTTTAGATTTTAGAAATATTTATCAAATATAATTTCTTTTTCTATAATCAGCGACATATCATCTTCCGAGCATTGATAGTTGTGTGCCACTTTTAAATTAATATACCATTGTATTTTATATGTAATTATCGAAACAGATTTGGGTCTTTTTCAGTAACAATAAAGATATTATGAAACAAAACTGATATTGAAGAGTGCAGGTTATTCCTTACTAGTATGAACCCACCTCTAGTGTGAGTCACCATCATTATAAAGTCATTCAGTTAAGATTCGGTTAATATTCCACACCATGTAGCGCCATCTAGCTCGATCTTCTGCTGCTCTCTTCATATCGCTGGAGATCTTCAACTTTGTGTCTTCATATGCTGTAGAAGTGAAGGTAACCCTTGGTCGTCCCTTCCTTTTTCCCCCAGTATTTTTCCTTCAAGTACTGTAGCAACAAGACCTCCATTCCTCAAATTACGGACCAGCCAAGACAGTCTTCTTCTCTTTATCAACTCCATCCATGTTCTTTCTTCGCTCACTTTCTCCAAAAACTCTTTCATTTAACATCTTCCCTCTCCAACTCACTCCCACCATCCTTCTGTAACCCCACATTTCGAATGCGTCTAGTCTCCTTTCATCATTTTTACTCAATGTCCAAGTCTCTGCATCATATAGGGTTATCGTCCATACATATATCTTTTCCGTAATTTCAGATCGATATTCTTTGCTGTCAAAATTCTCTTGTTTCTCTCTGATGCCTTTTTTTGCCATTGCTAATCTTTCTCTTATCTCTTTCTCGCAACTGGCATCTTCGGTTATCTTGTGTCCCAGATATCGATAGCTAATAACCTGTTCAATTATTCGGTCTCCAATGTTGATGTTTACCTTTCCTGGTTCTTTTGATATCCTCATAACCTTTGTCTTTTCTCTATTTATTTTTCATTCAATATGATTCCACCATAGTGTTTATTTATTTATCATCTTCTGCAATCTTTCCTTGTTCCGGCTATTATTGCTTGATCGTCTGCAAATTTAATGGACAAGATTCTTTCTCCATTGATCGAAATACCATCTCTAAAGCTATTTAGAACTATACCATCATTGCCTCAGAGAACAGATTAAACAATCCTGGATAAACAACCTTGTCTAACTCCTTTCTTTGTTAATTTTTACTTTCCTTCTTTAATTGATAGTATTGTGTGTTGGTTTCTATATAGGTCTTCAATCAGCTTGATTTTGTTGTTTTCCACACTGGTCTTCTCAGACAAACCAAACAGCTTAATCCATAGAACCCGATCAAATGCTTTTTCATAGTCAATAAAACAGACGAAAAGAGAATGTCTCACAGCAATCATCCTTCCGCCAAAACTGTCAGTGTGCTTATTGCTTCTCTAGTTCCTTTTCCTCTTCTGAATCCATATTGATTCTCCTTCAAGTTAGCTTCAATGTTTTGTTCCATTCTCTTCTTTATAATTTTCAATAATATTTTGGATGCATTTGTGATTAAGCTAATGATTCTAAAGTGTTCACATTCTGTTGCATTTGAGTTGTATGGAATAGGGATAATCAGTGATATTTTATGTTCATCTGGTCAAGTTCATTCTATGTAGGAATATTATAGCATTATTATAGCATTCTCTATAGCATTATAGAGAAAAATTGGATAGAATGCTTTGAAATAATCTAGGATGTAGGAAAGAAATATAGAGAAAATAAGGATATAGAGAAAAAAAATTGACCAAAAATTTACTTCATCAGTGTACTAGGACTCTCTGAAACAAGTTGGAAGGAAGAAGAATACCAGAGAGATGAATTCCATGTGATACACTCGTGAAGGGGAAAAGGACAAGATGGAGTAGCTTTGATATTAGATAAAATAAAGCAATATCTAGTTTACTTGAGACTAAAATACTTAATCAAACATTAATAATGATAAAGATTGTAAGTATACCAGTAGATACAGTGGTTATACAGGCCTAGATGCCTACAACTGACTACGAAGGACAAGAGATGGAGGATAAGCATGAAGGATTGGAAGAGCTCTTAAGAAAAACAAGATCAAAAGACACTGTCGTAGTGATGAGTGACTGGAATGCTGTAGTAGCAGAAGGACAAGAAGATATGATAGGAAAATGCAGACTAGGAATCAGAAATTAAATGGAACAAAGATTAATAGAATTTTGTAAGCAAGAACATGGAACCAAATAACAAAAGAAGGAGATATACATGGATGAGGAAATAGAAATCGTTATCAAGTAGACAATATATTAGTCAAAAATCGATACAGAAATCAAGTGAAGAAATCAATAACTTATCCAAGGGGCAGACTCTGATACAGATCGTAACCTGCTCATGATGACATGTCTACTTAAATGGAAGAAGATTAAAAGACAAGAAGAGAAAAATTGAATAGAATGCTTTGAAATAATCTAATGTAGGAAAGAAATATAGAGAAAAAAAATTGACCAAAAATTTAGAAGATATGGGAAGAGCAGTAGGAATAAATGTGCAATGGGCAAAGATTAAGAGTACAGTAACAGAATCTGCAGATGAATAGGAAGGAAAACAGTGGATAACGAAACGTTGTTGGATAAAATGGACGAAAGTCATAAATGGAAAAGAGTTGAAACGTCTAAAGGAATTGAAATGTATAAGAAATTGAAGAAGGAATTGGACAGAGATTGCAAGATAGAATGAGATAAATGTGGATGGAACAATGCGGCAAAGTGGAAAAACTGGAACAAAGATCAGATTTAGCATTTAGGAAAATAAAAGTCATAAGTACAAAGAATAAATAAAAGAATACAAGCACGAATCATCCAAGATAGGGTAGGAAATCATATTACAAAACTAGAGAGAAAAATAGAGAGATAGGAAGAATATGTGAGTGAATTGTACAAAGAGGAAATATATATAGTATAAATCAAAAGGATAAAAAGAAAAAAAAACAAGACAACAGGAGATTGAATTGAAGAATCCAGTCATAGACATAACAAGAGAAGAATTTAATGAAGCACTACGATCAGTATCAAATACTAAGGCGCGGGTACAAATGACCATTGAATTATTTAAGGCCAGTGCAAATAGAAATACATTTATGCTAATTTGCCTAAGAATAAAAAAATATCTTTTGCAAAACAGGGAAATCACAGAATTAGGATATGTTGAGCTAGAAAAGAATGCTGATTTTATAACGATCGGTTTCTTCAAATAATGGTAGCTTACTCTTGGATTAAGTCCAATGGAGCTGCGACATGAACTAATATCATTTGGAGAAACCTGCTGTTAGAGTTTACACAACGCTATTGCAGTTTACTAAAATCTATTAATTACGCATTGAATTTCCGCAACCAACGCAAATTTATGAATGCGCAAGACACTTGTTATCACTTATGAAAATGGCAAAACAGTTGCATTTATTCTACGTTCGATTAGGCCGAAGAATTTTGACAATAAAGAAAAAGAAAACATACTTATTTTGTTTCTATTTTATAAAAATGTTCGATGCGAAATAATTGCCATCACCAGTGATTAAAATAAAATCATAATGAATTCGTCAGAATTATAATTTTAGTCTATTCTTTAAACACGAACCACCTGTTGCAAAATTTTCTTTCTTGGTGAATCGATTAAATTAATTAGCTTTTTTATTAATATCCGTTCTGTTGAGTTCGAAATTCTCCCATGGTGGAAGTAGATGATCTTCAATGGAAATATCTTTCCACTGAACCATTTTATTAATCTACTAGAAAGTCCCATTGTCTTCCCTTAAATGAAGACAATTCCTGGAGTTATCTGTTCTGAAACTTTAATCCATCAATTCTAAACAAATGTGTCTTTGTGTTGAGTGTTTCAATTAATTTCTTCTTATGATACTCACCTTCCCTCTGCACCAATGAGATCGTTCCTTTTCTTGTTGCGATCAATAGGTCCCTCCTCCTTCTTGCCTCATGATGCAGCGTCCATAAATGGAACCTCTCAAGTGATTTCCACTTGTGCCTAGAAAATTTATACCATTTTAAAATGCAGTCAATCTTAAATTAAAAAGTTATATTTGGTTTATATACAGTAAACAAATTAAAAAAAATACCATTCAAAAGCGTTAAAAAATTATATCCTTTCTTGATATCCTTTTTCTTTTTCAGCTAAATGCCATTTAAAAAGTGAGCGCGGGAAATTAGTGATTTTTAAGATTTCAATTCAATTAATAGTTTTAGAATTAAAGTAGACATGCCTTTTAAGCGAAAAATAAAAATTCCTAAAGATTGATGATAAACACAGTGCCCAGTAACGGCCACTCCGATGCTCCCAAAGATTAGCAAATAATCTGTAATAATAGCATTTTCAATCACCAAAGTTTTTAAATTTCAGTTAAATTAAGATGAGTAATAATTGGAAAACCTTAACATCAGACATATTATCAAAATAATACGTAATAAAAACTAATTTAAAAAAAAACTAAATCAAAAAGATTCATCGATACCTAGAAAATTAAGCAATATCAATAACACAGTATATTTAATCAAAAAAATGCAACATAATACAAACTAAATGCAATGATCTAGTTTGGGCCATCTACAATATTCAACATTCAGGTCATCCTCAATATTCAACATTCAGTCCATCCACAATATTCAACATTCAGTCCATCTACGATATTCAACATTCAGGTCATCTACAATATTCAACATTCAGTCCATCTACGACATTCAACATTCAGGTCATCTACAATATTCAACATTCAGGCCATCTACAGTATTCAACATTCAGTCCATCTACAACATTCAACATTCAGTCCATTTACGATATTCAACATTCAGGTCATCTACAATATTCAACATTCAGTCCATCTGCGATATTCAACATTCAGTCCATCTACGACATTCAACATTCAGGTCATCTACAATATTCAACATTCAGGCCATCTACAGTATTCAACATTCAGGTCATCTACAATATTCAACATTCAGTCCATCTACAGTATTCAACATTCAGGCCATCCACAATATTCAACATTCAAGTCATCTACAATATTCAATACTCAGGCCATCTACAATATTCAACATTTAGTCCATCTACGATATTCAACATTCAGGTCATCTACAATATT
>JAFIDM010000002.1:14730329-14803220 GCA_023159025.1 Thereuonema tuberculata
CAATATTCAACATTCAGGTCGTCTACAATATTCAACATTCAGGCCATTTACAGAATTCAACATTCAGGCCATTTGCAATATTCAACAATCAGGCCATCTACAGTATTCAACATTCGGGCCATCTACAGAATTCAACATTCAGGCCATCAACAATATGTACAATATTCAACAATCAGGCCGTTTACAGTATTCAACATTCAGGCCACCTACAACTGAACTAACAGAAGCCGTTGCGAAGCATTTTGGGATATGCGTCCACAGACAGACAAACCGGGGATATAAGGCGTCTTTCAGATGCCTAAAAATACTATTTAATTTTAATGGTGAAATGAAGGACGTAGAAATCTAGTAAACTATTTCTGTATCTATTTAAATTTTGTGTGCCACCCGATGAACAATGAAATTTGAGTATTACAATGGAATCACTGAACTGGAGTGTAAAAATCGGGCAATATGTTCACACGGTTCAGAAAAGAATGTAAAGTTGGAAAATTCCTAATGGAAAAACTCTATACTTTAGTTAGGTTTCTGTATCAGAAGCATTTAATTAATGTAATGGTTCTTCTTAAATGAAAATAGATTTAAGATAATAAAGCCGATAATAATAATATGATAATATCCCGTGTAAAGTGTTATCTTTATAGTTTTATATTTAATTACTTTATCATTTAAGAAGAACCATTACATTGTATACCTAATGCAATTCAATGCAGTAACAATTTAAAATTATTAAATAATAATTATTATTTATTTATAACTCGTTACTAAATAGAAACATTCAGGAAATGGTATTCAAGTGTAATAATTACAGTAAGGCATTTAAATAAACTAAGATGGCGACGTATCCTATCGTAAGTAGAAATCCGATTAACGAATGCAGATATTATTTGATTTCAGTTTTTCTTTTCAGTATGATTAAAGATGTTATGAGCAATCCTTCTGTAGCAAGCAAAACATTTGAAAATATTGTCACAAATAATTTTATTTTTTGTTAGAAGTTAATTCCTTCATGCATATCAGAATAAAGCTTTTCTCGATCATAGAAAAAATAAAGCCACTAATAAGTAAATATGTGATGAATTTTTAATAAATTTTATCGTTTCAAACTGTTTAAAGTTTTTTATAGTAATGTGTGAGTTAATCTTCCTTTAATTGTTAAAACAATGATCTCACGTCTAAGTGTTTAATGCCACGCTCACATTGTGATGGAACGTTGTTGCAGGGAGGAACAAACGAACAACGATGGTCGATATTTACGAATAGAAAAATTGTCGCCATTTTGAGGAATGTTGTCCAGCTTAACATTAGTCCATAATATTTTCCTAACAGGTGAAGGGCCAATCATTACGGATTAAATAAATGTCAACCGTTGTGGATTTATAAATAAGGCCTAATAAGTCTAACGTTTTGGATAAATCAATGGAACAAATTAAGAGTTCTAACTTTGAAAAGAACAACTACAAAGTTAAGGATAAATTTTGTTAGGGTTTTAAATTATACACATGACGCCGTCTATAATTAAATATGCCAGTAAATAAATCTTCAAGATTTATGGCAGGACGAAAGTAACTGAATTTTGAGGACAGTGTTCTATAACTGAAACATTTATAAACAGAAGATTTTGAAGGTTCGATACAAGCTTATAGAGAATTTTAAGTTAAGTATAAAATCATCCTTATAAATATACCAAAGTAAGATTGTTCAATGTTTATGTTAAACCTGTTTTATTACATCGTTGCCAATCCTGGGGGCTTATTTGCGAATTACTGAGAAAACTCCAGTCATTTGTAAATAGATGTTTACGAAACATCAAGAAAATCTGGTGGCCAAGAGTTGTCTCTAATGCAGAGTTATGGAAACTTACTGGTCAGATAGATATAATTAAAGAAATTAGAAAACGAAAATTTGGTGGATTAGACACACACTCCGTAAAGCTGATTGTGAACCTTGTAAACTAGCCCTACAGTGGAACCCATAGGGTAGTAGGAAAAGAGGAAGACCTCGCACTTCCTGGAGACATACTACAATTAAGGAATCTGGAAATAAAAGTTGGAATGAACTTCGAGTTCTTGCTAAAGATCGTGCTGGTTGGAAACGATTTGTAGACGACCTAGATTCCTGATTGATGGATTTTATTATTATTATACAACTTCTTTTCTCTTTTCTCATTTAATTCTAATGGATATCAATGAATGCACGGACAGTTGTCAAGTGCACCCAAGTTATTCCAAACTAAGGAATCTTCGGACAATGTGACACGAGTCTAGGATTACAGATTTCTGCATTTCCTTTGCCACATGTCTTGCTTCTAGAAATTCCAGTTGTCTGATTGTGTTTACTGGGAAAATTCCAGTCGCCGATATAACTATTGGTCTAATGTGAACTGCTCTGAGTTTCCACATCTGCTTTATTTCAATGGCCAACTCTGTGTATTTATTAATCTTGCTGGCATATACTTTATGAAGGTTGTGGTTCAGTGGCACAGCTATATCAAACAGTGTGGCCTCTTTTCTCTCCTTATCTACGAGGATTATATCAGGTCGATTTGCTTCAATCTTCTTATCAGTGCGAATTTCCATATCCCAGTAGATCTTGTGTTGGATGCCATCAAGGATAGCCTCTGGTTGGTACTTGTAGTAAGGTGTTCTGCCCTGAATGAGACCTCTGCCATAGGCAAGCTCAAGATACAGTATCTTTGCCACATTGTTGTGCCTTACTGTGTAGTCGGTCCCAGCCAGAGTGCTACATGCTCCAAGAACATGTTCTATTGTCTCTTTTGATTCTCCGCATTGTCTGCATCGATCAGTTACATTTTGTTCTTTAAGGATGCATTTGCGGTAATTTCTTGTTGCGATGATCCTATCCTGAATGGCAATCATGAAGCCACAAGTCTCCGGAAACAACTCACCATACTGCAGCCAGATATTAGAGGCTTTCTTATCATTTTTTTCGCAGTTGAGATGGGCAGGATGGGTTCCATGTAGAACTTTTCCTTTCCATTCTTCAATTTGAAAATTCGCTGTCATGTAATACTGTGTGTCAATGGCCTCTTGACTTCTGAGGTGTAGAGCGGAACCCGCATCGGCTTTACAAACCACAGCAAACAAGTGATGTTCCTGAGATTTCATATGAAAGTATTCTCGCAGGCTTGTTATTTGTTGATGGCAAAGATGTTTAAGTGAAGTGACACCAAGCCCTCCCTCGTAAGTTGGGAGATTCACACGTTGTACTGCTGAGTTTGGATGTAACATTCGATGTTTAGTCATTTGTACGCGTACCATGCGATCCAGTTCTTCAAGCTCAGTTTTGGACCAGTTGACAATTCCAAAAGTGTATGTTACCACTGGGATAGCAAAGGTGTTGAGCGCTTTTATTTTGTTGCGCATGTTCAGAAGAGTCTTGAATACAGCATTTAGGCGTTCGCTAAACCTTCTCTTTGTTGCTTCCTTTATTGCAGTATGGTTGATACCTCGAAGTTGATGAAAGCCAAGGTACTTGTACATCTGACCTTCCGTGAGACATTCGATATTAAGGTCGTCATCTTGAGACTCACTGTCGTCTGTCTGCATTAATTTCCCTCTCTTCAGATGCATCTTTTTACATTTTTCTAATCCAAATTCCAAACAGACAGAAGTGGAAAACTTTCGGGTGAGATCCAAGAGCTTGTGAAGTTGTTCTTCTGAGTTGGCATAGATTTTCAAGTCATCCATATATAGTAGATGGCTGAGTATGTGACTTTCTGTTTTGGAGGCTTTGATGTTAAATCCATACTTGGTATTATTTAGTAGATGACTCAGTGGGTTAAGGCAGATGCAGAACCACAGTGCACTGAGTGCGTCACCCTGGAAAATCCCCCTTCGTATGTTGATGGTCCTTGAGTGTAGTGTGGAAGTATCACTGTTAACTTGGAGTGTGGTGGACCACATTCCCATGGCATGTTCGAGGACAGTGATGAGTTTAGGGTGTAGTTTGTAGGTTCTTAGAATGTCGATCAGATAACTATGTGGGACTGAGTCAAAAGCCTTTCTATAATCGATATAGGCCACACTTAGGTTTCTCTTTGTCTTTGTAGCTTGTCTCATGCAGATCTCGTCAATTACAATTTGGTCCTTGCATCCTTTTGAGTTGCGGTAACAGCCTTTCTGTTCTTCAGTCATTATGTTATTATCTAACAAATGTCCATAGATTTTATTAGCTATGACAGATGTTAAGAGTTTATACAGTGTGGGAAGGCAGGTTATTGGGCGGTATAGAGAGGGATCAGAACTTTTCTTTCCTTTTGGAATTAGATATGTTACACCATGTGTAAGGAATTTTGGGATATCGGTTGGAGATTCGATTAGTCCATTGAAGTGTTTGGCAAGAGCATCATGTGTTACTGTAAGATGCTTAATCCAGAAATTTTGCAGTTGGTCTGGCCCAGGGGATTTCCAGTTACTAGTTTTCTTGATTGCCATTTCAATATCTGAGGATGTTATATCTAAGTTTGTCATATCTTCAATGTCTGTCACACGTTGCTTCTCCATATCCATCCATGTGGTGTTTTTCTCATACTCTTTCGGATTTTCCCAGATATTAGCCCAGAATATTGTGAGTGCATCGATTTGTGGGGTTTCACTATTTTCCTTTTTTCTTGGTTCCATCAAGTTTCGGAAGAAACGCTTCTGATTTCTATTGAAGTCAGTGTTTTGTCTTTTTCGTGCAGTGCATTGTTTGTATCTGCGAAGTCGTTTAGAGTAAACTGAGAGTTGTTGACTATGTTTGTCGAATATCTTTGCAAAGGTGCTGTCATCAAGTGATTCTACCTTATTAGATCCAATGATTGAAGTGATTTTTCTTTTCAGTTTATTGGAGCATTGGTTCTTCGATCTGCGAAATTGTGTTAGCTGACCTAGCTTCTGACGTAGAGTGTGAATTCTTTTTTCTAGGCGCTTCATCCAGGGGGGAGACCTCCAGCTTCTTTTCCTCTCTCCAAGATATGAATAAAGAGGAAATGTCTTTAAACCCATTAATCTAACAACAGCTACTGCAGAGCAATATATCACTAGATGCAGATCTTCAATATTCTCACACTTCTCTACATATGGAGGCAGTATATAATTATTTAATTCTTTTAAAAACTGATGAATGAGAGGAGTAGCTCTAGGTTTGGGTAGTCTGTGTCTGTTCGTTGGGTTAGTTTCTCTGAATTCCACCATTGCCCTTTCAAATTCAATCTGCAATTCTGTTCGTTTGTTTACTAGATCAGCCTCTGGCTCTGTTACTCCCATCGTAGGTTGATCTCTGATTGGGCTGGAGGAATCTGTGGTTTCAACAATGTTATCTTCTTCCGGAATATTTAGGGTGTGCTGTGGCAAATCTTGTAGTTCTTTGCTGACTTCTTGTCGTATATTCTCTATTTCAAGATTTGACAGTAGTTTCCTAACAACGATAGCTCTTCTTCTGTCAGCAATGTTTTGAACACTTAGAATGTTTTTTAGTTCAGGGTATTTGTCAGTGAAGAGTTTATGCAGTTGGTTTCTGTTCGCTGTTAGTTCTGTTTCCAGTTTAGAACAATGAAAGTAGCAGCGCATGACATCTCTGTTCATTTCAGTAGTCCATTTCAGGCGCTGTCTAACTTTTCCTGCTTTAGTGGTCGATTGGCTTAAGCCAGAGGAAACACTTTTAGCAGCTGCAACTAGTTGTTGAGGTTGCAAACGGTTGGCTGTAGAACATTCGGGATCTCGCCCGACAGGGGCCCGCCTGTTCAGCGCCCTGTCACCGATGGCTCGTCCACTGTCACGTCCAGCACCGGCTCCAGACGTGCCCTGGCGCTCCCCAGGCAGCGGCTCTTTTCCGAGGCTATTTATATTCACCATATTGTATGGGTTATTATTATTATGATTATTATTATTATTATTATTATTATTATATCGAAAAAGTTTCAAACCATGGGATTCCCCAGCTAAGACAATATGGCGGGTCAAGGACCAAAGCACATATTGCCAAGTGTATATATATATATAAAAAAAAAAATAAATAAAAAAAAAAAATAAAAAAAAAAAATAAAAAATGGAAGAATAGTTAGGGATATGTGCTTGTGTCCATAAATTTCCGAACTATGCGTGTTGTGTTGAGTACCACAGCCTTCTGGAGTTGTGCATAAGTGTTTTTATGAAGTCCTAGTGTGCTGAGGCTGTGATGCAATGTGTGAGGCACCAGACCAGTAGCGGACAGGATGATGGGTACAACACGTACTCGGTCCTGCCTCCACTGCTTCTGGAGCTCGTGTGCTAGGTCTGTGTATTTACTTATCTTGTCAGCGTGAGTTTTCTGCATGTTCTTGCTGATGGGAACTGCAATATCAATGAGATAGGTCTGTTTGTTGACCTTATCAACAAGTGTAATGTCAGGTCTGTTGTGATGTATAGTTTTGTCTGTGTGAATGGGACGGTCCCAGTACAGCTTATGTGAGGTTGACTCTAGTACGCTTTGTGGTGTGTACTTGTAGTATGGGACCGTGTTCTTAATAAGTGAGTGTTTGTGTGCTAGTTGTTGATGAACGATCGATGCTACCTGATTGTGTCGGTGGAGGTAATCTGTTTGGGACAGAAGGGGACAGCCTGATATTATGTGTTCGATCGTCTCATGTGTAGTGTGGCATTTTCTGCATCTGTCGTCGTGTGTGTTTGCATCGTGTAGAATGTGTTTCTTGTAGTTGAGTGTGGGGATGACTTGGTCCTGTATCGCGATCATGAACCCTTCGGTCTCCCCAAACAGCTCACCACTCGTCAGCCATCTGTTCGACGCTTCCATGTCGACATTATTATTATTATTATTATTATTATTATTTTAAAATCATCCATTGAATCATAATTTTTTTAAGTGAATTATTTATAACATTTTTTAAGTAATTAAATTTGTTTTGTTTAAATTTTAATAAAGTTTTTTTTTTACTGATAATTCAGTATTTTCAATTCGAAAGCAATTATTCTCCATTCCTCTGTTAACTTATGACTTAAAGATAACTGGGTGCTTAATATCACAAAGTATATTAGTTGTGAAACATAATTCTGTAATTTAAATTTTAAAGTAGCTTAGAATCGATCAAGTTCTTTGCTAACTCCTAATTGTCGAGGGAAATCATTTTATAATCATTTAATCTCCTTGGACGAACTGGTGGTTTGTTAATGTTACAGAAATAATAATAATAATTATAATAATATAAATATATTTTAATATAATATTACAAAATATAGTCCTGTTAGGTTTACAAAATAAATCTCATCAATAGGTGCTAGGAATTAAAATGAAAAAAAACGAACATTTAAATAATACATATAACACAAAGTCAAAAATTATCATTATCCTGAGAAAACAATTTCTGTAATAATAATAATAATAATAATAATAATGTTACAAAGAAGAAATAACAAGAAAACAGTTTTAAACAGTAAAAGATTTATTAAATTTATTAAATTAATGTATTTAACATATTTAGGTTATCAACTGTGATAGCTGTTAGCTGTGTGTTATTTTATATTTTTGTTATTATAATTTAAGAAGAAGTTATAACCTTTTGTTACTTTTTGATAAAAGAAGCAACCAAACAAAATAAACAGAATTGGTTAGGGGGATGTAAAGCGAGGAGCACTTTATAAAAATGTTTCTTTCTTGACAGACGCTACTTCCGGTGGAGGGAGAATGCTGTATAGCACACAGCTGGCTTGTTGTTGTCATTGTTTCATCGTGTGAGTGGATATTGTTTCAACTTGCCTTAAAATGAATATGGAAAGAAAAAGTAAGATTAAAAACGGAAGGTTGCCGATGGGTTTGGGTTTTCGATTGACGACCGCCTTCTAAGGTCTTAACAGGTTGCCCCGTTGTGTCACAGCTGGGACTATTTGGCACTCGCTCAGGTTTCCCTGCCAGCCCTTGGTCAACCCCTGTTTATTTTTTCTAGAGGCGATAAGAACACCCTACCCTCCCTTCCTACTAGGCATAATAAACGAAACTGAAATTTAAGATAAAAATCATTTTGTTCAACCGCCTACAAGAGAGGCAGTCGCGTGTTCGCTTTGAACATTTCACGCGTAAAATTGGTTACATCCGAACAGTCTTTAGGGATCAATAACAGTCTGTTTTTTCTACCAGATTCCAAGACATTGGGAAATAGAAGTAGTTTCAAATTTTTAACGTGTGTTAAAAAGACATTTTTTTAAAAAGGATTAAAAACAAACACACATAAGTAAACTTGTGTGAACATAGAACATACAACTAAGAACATACATTACGGGAAGCTTTTCGGATCCATGAGGCCATCCTTTGTTAACAGGTTGACAAAGGAGGCCACATGGATCCGAAAAGCTTCCCGTAATGTATGTTTTTTATTTTACGAACAAAATAGATGATGTATGTGTTTAGTTGTGAAGTTTGCTTATGTATGTTTGTTTTTAATCCTTTTTAAAAAAGGAAATAAAATTACCTTTTAAAGTAGACTACTTTGAAGGCAGGTTAAAATTATTATTTACATTTTGATGTTTCAATAGTAGTTACAGGATAGTTTCTTAGCACCAGGAAGGGACTTTGTACTGCATTTGTTTTACATTGACTTTAGTTCCAAAGTTCCTTTCTGTTTCAAAAGAAACAATTCAGACAATGAAGTAAAATTTCGAGTTGAAAAGAAAAACATTAGTTTTGAAGGAAAAATAAAAATGTTTTACTATTGTTAACAACAATAAAAATATCCTTATTATTCTTTCTGAGCATTTTTTCTTTTAGGCACTTTCTAATTGTCTGCTGCTGCTGTTGCTGTATCGTTTGTGGCAACATTCTTTCATTTTTAGCTATAATGGTAACGAACTTCCATTTAAATAAGAGACAAACTTTGTACCAAAATCGATTTCACAACAAAGATGAATTGACGTTGAGATTTTCAAGATCATTAAGACATTATTAGGATGAAAGAAAAACTTAAGATCGTTACAATTAGTTACTGGTCAATTACTGCCTAGCAGAATAACCAGTGCATTTACAGGTGCAATTTATTTTCTACACCTGTTATTTTCTACAGTTATATATAGTTATGGATTATTTTACTGTCCGCCATTTGAATATGATTAATATAAATTAAACTTTAGATTTTATCTTATCATAATATTTCATGATCATGCCAAGACTTGATACATCCTGCATATCTGAAAGAAATTAATAATGAATGGTAGATCTAAGAATTGTTTAATGTAAATTTAGTTTATTTTAATAAACGTATTTAGTTACATCTATTTATTATATTTTCTTTATAATAATTAGTGCAGTTTTTGAATCAATTCAATTAAATTTTTTTATTTATTTATATATTTCTGATTTTAGGTGAGTCAATTTTTTTGGATTTGTTTTTGAAGTTTGAAGCATCTTTCAAAGAAGTAAGTTCCATTTTGATTGTCATGATTGTAAATTTTTTTAAAATTTTTTCGAATATGCGTGATGCTAAGTTGCTTCTTTTTATTTTAAAGCTTTTCATAAAAAAAAAAAAAAAACGCTATGGAATTGTTTTTTTTAATGATTAACTATTTGCGGGTATAGCTCGATATCTAGATTATCACTCTTCAATATTGTCTTCATTGTTTAAAAAATATTTGTTAAGTGAAAATTTTTAGACTGAATATCATTCGAAAACATGTTGTAGAAATGCTCGCATTCAATGACCTTTTACAGATGCAATGTTTTTTTAAATTCAAGATTACGTGAAAATAACTCAAATTTTCTTAGAGTTTTAAATAGAAGTTAAAATTGTAGTTTGTTTTTGTTAAATAACTTTTTTTACAGTAAGATTAGTTTTAAAAAATAGGGGAAAAAAAAACCCGAAATAATTCCTATATTCATTTTTTTTAAGTGTACATTTGCAATTAATTTAGCCAAAGAGATCTGAGAGTTCAAATTGTCTGCTCTTGATTTACTATCAATGATATTTTTTATTTTTCAAATCTTCGTGAAAAGTAGAAGCGTCCCAACTTTATTTGATTAAAGAACGTACAATTGTTATTTGAAGTTGGTCAACGTACGTTTGCTGTTGCCAATAAATAACAAGTCAGAAGGAAACGAGAAAATACAATCCATGGCTGCTATAAAGAATAAATTTATTCTTCTTTAGTCAACCCTGATTAACAATATTCAGTGACGTCATCAATCGAGGATTCCGTTGTCAAATTTTTATTTGGTTCCTTTTGATCCGGAAAATCTTTTGTGGTTTCATCCAAGAGATAATGGCTTCGGATTTTTACGGAAGACATCTCGGATCACCGATAATAAAGGTATTGAGAGATAAGCGATATATTTTGAGGTAAACCTGGCGAGTCGAGGGTGTAAAATTTCCCTTCCCATTTGGCCGCTACATGTTGCTGAGCAACAGAGAAGGATTTGATTGGAGGTTGCCCGGAGACAACAACCAGTTGGATAGGTCTTTGTTCGAATTTATACAAAGACTCTCCTCTGTTTAAGCTCGGATTTGATTAATTTGGAATAACACAGACAGCCTCCCCTCCTTGTAGCTTTGTTTTGGCTTCTTCATAGGCAAGCTTATTTTCATAAGTTCCTCGAAAAAATTGACTTTGGAAACATTTTGAAACAGAAATTAATAATTATTACTGCTACAAATTCTTAAGAGTGAAATATTCTTTGTCTGTCTGATGTTACTACATTTGCGCATAGTTGAAACAACACCTCATGCAACTCCTGGTTGTTGTTTGTTTTGTTTTTTAATTACTTTTTATCATTTACGAAAGCCTGCTACAGTCATACTTTCTAAAAATTCTTTTGTCATCAAAAAATTGCAGAACACTTATTTCTCATACTCCCCTTGCAAAACGGTTTCAAGCTTTTATTTACTAATGAAGTTCGTTAGGGTGGCATTTTTTTTTTCTTTTTTGTTACCGTTATCTTTATAATTACCCAAAGTAATGGTATAAAATGTCATCCAAATACCAGAAATTGTGAAATTAGGGTAAATGCTAGAATTATTTTGAAATAATTACCAGAATTAGTTGAATTACCAGAGCTCTATTTATCAATCGGACACTATTTTGTAACCATTAACCATTTCATTATTATTCAGATTTTAAATAATTTTACATTTGTTTTGAACTGTAAATTTCTTTTTTAATTTGATAAAGAAGAAATCGACGAAAATTAAAAAAAAAAAAAGCCAACCTGAAATTAATAATTAGCAATAAAAAAGGGATTGAATTGTTACTTGCATTTGTAGAATTTACAAGAAATTAAAAGTTGAAGTGTCCCACTGCAGGCGAAACTGATCCCTTCGTTCTTTCCTGACCAATGAGATTCAACTCAGTTATAATTAAGAAACTTAAGTTAAAAAAAGATTCTTAACCAGCGTCTAAGATATTCTTCATAACATCCCCTGCACTACCACAAGAAACGAAGTTCTATATTTATAGGCTACAATTTTTTTACCGAATACTTTCAAAAAAATTTTTTTATTGCAAATGATATATTATTGAATTTGTTTCGTTAAACAATCGATTTTGCGAAAAGTTATTAAAATTGAATCTTTTTAATGTTTCCTAAATATATCCATAAAATTATTTGAGAACAATAGATCTACTTTTTACCTTAAAAAAAGAACCCAAAAAGTTAGCATTTTTTGTTTTATTTTTTTATTAAAAAGAATTTTATTAAAAGAAAGACAGAGAAAAAATAGACCTAAGCTTAGTTGTTCCGAGTAATGTCATTTTTCAAAAATATATTACTTTCTTATAATTTAATAGAATTTTAATGAGAAAAATTATTTACACTTTTAAGTTAAAAAGAATTAAATATATTTTATTGATATTTATTAATTATTGAAATTTTAGCATTTTAAATATTTCAAGCTTTTTATTATTTCATTATTTATACAAATTTAACAAACCGTTGGTGTTTCAGCCAAACTAATTAAACTGAGTTCCATTAAAAAGACAAACATTTGGGTCTTTACAACATTAATTTCTATATTGATATCTATAACGATAGTTAGTACTTGACTTCGTAAGGAGTTTGAAATAAAGGCTCTGTTTTCTTCAGCCACCTGCACCCATTGTTGTTTTTTTCCCATTATAATAGAAGGACGGATGTGACAAATAGGATATCATAGGTTTCTATGGCTTCGGAACTTTACAAGGTTTCCTAGGGTTCGTCACCAGTCCATTTCCCCTTACCCCTTTTTCCGTGCAGGATTTGAAGATCAAATTGTTTATTAATCGAATTTAATTGGCTTCAAACTGTGTATTCTACGACTCAGTTTTATCGGCGTTTTAAGTTATGACTACAAACAGTAAAAATACCTCGTCCTTTTGTAATTCACTAACAGCAGCTACTGGTTGATTTTCAAGATGTTGCCACTCAGTCAATAGTTGATTTGAATCACTTTTTTAATTTTTTTAAGTAGCCTGCGTTGACAGTAGGTTAGAAATAGATTAAAAAATAGAAGAAATTTAAAGTTTTCGATTCTACATATTCTGAGCGTCATGTTTTACATAGTTATAATTAGATAACATTGTCAGCACTTCAGTGAATAAAGAGGACTACTTGGATTTAACAAATATTTATTGTTATTTTATTTTTTCATTTTTGTAGAATAGTATTAAACAAAAATATGTTTCAATACTAAAATTGACAGTATTTTAGTATTGAAACATACTAACAAATACTGAACAAATACTAAGATATTTTAGTGAAATTCACAGAAAATGGATTTCACAGGATTATTTTTTATTTGATTGTTTTAATCTCTTTTAATTTAAAGATCTCTTCTAAGTTAAGAATTAGTGTTAGAGAAATAGATTCACAAGCTCCTTTCACGATTTAAGTTCTATTTCAAACAAATTCACGAAAAAATTGTAAGGATTTGTACTCTTTTATGATTTTCCGAACTGAATAGTTCTGGAGTAGCTAATATCGGGGCTTTACAGAATATAAACGTTTCTTTTGCACTTCTAGGAAGAAAACAAATGTCAACTTACTTTTCTTTTCAGTAACTAGATATTGAAATTTTGAATTTATTTTCTGCCATTCATATATCAGGAAATACACATCTTAAAGTAAACGGCAGAAGAATCTACAAACGTTCTTTGCGAAACTACTCTGTAAACAAAAAAATAAGAACTGTCCTAGACAGTCTACGCATGCGCAATTTTAGACATTTCCTTACATGTTGTTTATTAATAAGAGAATTAATGGGGAATTACTATTCTGAAAAACTTACCTTTAATAAAAGAGCCTTACTTGTCCTTCTAAATAACATTTCCTTTCTCTACTATTTTAATTAGAAATAACGAAATTTATTTTAGCTTATAAAAGCACGTTTTGCTAAACTGGAACTTTGTCGGTCTTTTCATTGAGATCAAACATCAGCAAATCCCTCATTTTGAAAGACTGATTGTTTATTTTTGATATAATATAATTCATTTTAAATAGACCAGAGATGCTGCATTTATCATCATTATGTGGATTTTGGAGAGGACTGTAAGGAGTAGTGATGACATCGTCTTTGCTCAGTTATTGAGAAAATCGTCTTTCAGATTACACTGCAAAGCAAAAAAAGCTCTCTGCATTTTTGGCGATAATTGCAAAATAATAATTTTTGATGTAAAATAATTAAAATATTAACTTACAAAGGACAAATTTTATGAACATTAAAAGGCAAAAACTCAATCTAAAGTGCGACCCAAAGTCGTAATTCCTGAAACTTAAGGAAAGTAAAAATACCATTTAAATTTTATCACTCTGAAAGATTTCAATTTAGTCACCCAACAAGTCTTTGCAATCAAAGAGTCTTTTATATAAATAAATTGAACCTATGGTAAGAATTACACAGCACAACAATATAATTACTCAATTCTATTTACCAGATGGGAACTAGAACTTTAAAACTGATCTAGCATTTTCAAAGCTTTATTCTTCTTGTTAAAATCAAGCAACTTAACCATCTGCCCTCAGCAATGACCGGTTGTCCTAGATTGCAGTCATCTACAGGATTGCTAACCCATAAGGATTCGAACTTTTATCAATAATACTAATAAAGGGAAACATTGTGTTCCCAAGATACTGCTGTTTCACTCCAGATTATCAGCCATGTCATCAACCAAACCGATATTTCAGTTTCACGACCTAGTTTTTTACGCTTTTAAACTCCTTAAAAGTGTTTACCAATATTTATCATTCATTCTACTCACACCAAGCGCAAAGCTGAGAAGAATACAATAAGAACATGGACCATCTCTTCTCCTCATAAAAAGCAATTGCAAGTTTCAGAGAATCAAAAATAAACAACCACAGGAGTACGAAAAGCTATGAAGATGAAAAACAAAGAAAAAAAAATCTGTAAATTATTTGAGTTGTTTAAGTGAATCTGACTGACTCTAAATGATTTGAACTTTTAGCATGAACATATCTATCTTTTTGATTCACTATACGTTAAAGAATGATTAATTTGGTACAGCAGCAAAATTGTTCCATCATTGGCGACAAAAGTTGAAAAGAAAGCAAATTATAAAAGAAAACAAAAATAAAATTGCCAAGTAATTGAACTACGAATTTATATTACTATAATTAGTAGACATTCCTATTACTTTCTATATATCGAGGGTCCCAAGCCAAAAAGTTCTATGTGCACTTTTGATAAATTTTAGTTCTGTGTGCTAAACAGTTTATTTTGACGATATCTGTCGTGTGCCAGAAGATTTTGTTTGAAAAACTAGTTCTAGCCTATCACCTGATTATTCCAAAAGGTTCTATTTTCACTTCTTTTACTTCTTTGAGCTTTCTCGGTGCCGGAAAGTTCTACGGGCAAGAAAATGGCAAAACGCACATAGAACCTTTGGCTTGAGACCCTCGATATATATATATATCATTATGGAAGTCACGGCAACTATTTTTTATCTGCTCAACATGCGGCACAACTGCAATTGCAGAATACACGTTTGAAAGCTTGTTGGATCTGATTGGAGTCGGGGATCAGCGAAGGAACATCAATGGTAGCAAGTGGAGAATGCGTAGGAAATCATCGTTTAATAAGGTAATGCAGTGTAGCGAAGCAAGAAAAAGTGACACAGGAATGCTCAATAAACATTGCTAACATTGCTCAATAAACATTGCTTAAAGTAATCTCCAAGATTGTCCACCGTACGTTGCCAGCGTTGGGAAGGCGGAGTAACCATATGACCTCTCGCCGAAACGCCCTCAAAATTTCATTTTTGTTCATAAGCGTTTTCCACGCAACTGTAGCTTGAGTTTTGGAATCAAATCAAAGTCGCATGGATTCTGGTCTTGCGAATACGAAGGGTGTTCCAAGACTTCCCGCCCTCATCGACGTAACAAAGCCTATGAAGGAGCTGCTTTGTGACATATGGTGAAGAATAATGGCATTGGACAGGAATTCCCAAACGCTGACTACGTACGATGGACAATCTTGGAGATTACTTTGAGGGGTGTTAGAAATGTGTATTTTACTTTTTCTTTCTTGGCTACACTGCGTTGCCTTATGAAACAATGTTTTCCAAATACGTATTTTCCACTTGCTCCCATAACGCTCCTTCACTGATCCAGACCACGTTAATGGTGCCACGTTAAAGCAGCACATGCAACAAGCCTTCGAACGTGTATTCTGGAACTGCAGTGGTGCTGCATGTTTCGCAGATAAAAAATAGTTGCCATGACTTCCATAACGACCCACATGTATTGTAGTTAGTCTAACGTGGAATGAGTAAAAATTAGTAAAGAAGGAAGACAACAGGTGGACAATGATAATAAAGACAAATAAATAGAATAAAAAATTAATTAATTACAAATCATCTTCTTCTACTTAGAAAAGAGGCAAAAGATGTATTTTTTATTATTATGACAAGAGAAATTTGGAAGAAGCTATGGTTTATATTTATGAAACATTAATTAAATTTTTATTATATATACAGTAGAACCTCATTATAACGGACCCTATTATAACGGACATCGCTTTTAACGAACAGTTTTACAAAAATTGTCAGCCTACAATTAAGGTGAGCGAAGTGAAAGACCATTTAAATTTTGTTATTCAATATGCTGAACAATCGGCGAATAAAAATGTGTTTGCATATTATGAACACTTATGGCACCTCCGTCAGTTATTAACTGAAGAAATAAGCAGCAAACAAATCAAGCAGAAAATAAATTATTTTTTTCAAACCAATGTATGTAAGCAATCAACATGAACCAGGACCTTCTTGTTCTAAAGATTAATGCAGTGTATACGTACACATCTTTTTCAATTCAACCTACTATGTTGAAGGCTGTTTTTTATTTGATGTATAATAAACACTTTTTATAGCTAACTATTGTAGTTTCATTGATGTACACCCTGCTGCATTACACCCCTATAAGAATTATTTGTTATAAACCGGACTTTCATTAAAACGGACAACCTTCAGCCCCTATTAGTCCGTTATAATGAGTTTCTACTGTATATGTCTTTATTATCGTTGTCCATCTTGTGCATTCTGTTGTCTTCCTTCATTTACTAATATATTATACATATTTAAATAATATTATTCTTATTATTATCTTGGATAGGTCTTGCTCTTCATTGCATCTTTGTAATGTATTAAAACTCTATTCTCTCTCCTATCTAAGAAATTCCCTAGGCAATTGAGCAATACAAATGAGAAGTAATGAAATAGGTAATGCTCTAATTCTATATTTTTATCAATTAGGTTGGAGTGAGAGTTTTCTAGATTTAAGGCTGTTTTTCTGTTTATCCATTAACGCATCGGTTCTCCCGGAAGCTTGTTTCCTGAATGTACGAATGGGGTTCGGCATCCTGGAGATGCGGCGTTGTCATGACATCTGCATCCATTTCCTCCACTTACTTTCCTACTAGAACAAAGCAGTTGGAGGTGGATGAGGGCGGCCTCCCCCTGCACTCTTTTGTCTCATGCTTGTTCGCCTTGCAGAGGGTTTTTGTTGCTGTAGCATGAACGGAAATTTTAATTCGGGGGTTTGTTTCTTTTTGCAGTAGTGCCATGAATAAAAATCGCGCTAATCGAGAATTAGCGTTGTAATGAAGTTCAGTCACGTGGTTGTAATTCTCTTGTGTATTTTATTTTTTAAGGTGATGAAAGAAAAAATATTCACATTATTGATTTACTCAGAGTTACATGAGGTATTACATGTTCTCTTTTATAACTTAAAATCCAAAATGCGTTAGATTTGAAATTTCTAAATAGTGCAAATCCTTAGGTCCATGGATTTCATTTTGGGGATTCTTTATTATCCTGCTTTATTTTTTAATCTAGTGTTTTACTACTGGCCTTTTTTTCCTAATTCAATTTTTTTAGGATTTTTTCTTGACCTTATTGTAAGGAATTACATTAGATCATTACATGTTAAATGAGTACATTGCAGTACCAAAGGACATATTATCGTGGATAGAAATCATATGAAAAGTTGGAACCGTATATCCTTTCCTGTACAGTTAGATAGTAATACTGTTTGAAATGACTATTTGAAATGACTGTTAGGCCCAACACAACTGATATAGAAATTTCCAGAAAGATCAAATCGTTTCTCTCAAGTTCATAAGCAAATAAGTTAATTTGTAGGGATTGATAACTGATTAATCAGTTAAAGCCTCAGAGAAAAATAAAATGATCAATATTTATTTTCTAAATACTTCTTCTAGTCAGCGAATATCGAAAATACTGAAGATCTAACAATTTTGAGATTGAAGAGAAGCTTGAACTAAGTATAAAAATGTCTTTTAAATATTGATGGGGATTTGAATCAGTTTTTCTTCGATCGCATCGACTGCATCGGAAATAATCTTGTTTCAACACAGGAAAATGACTGTCACTGCACGAATTCCTTTATTTTATTTTTTTATTTTTTTGTTCTTTGAAAAATATTAATCATGGCATCTAAAGCAATCATGAAGCAATATAAAGTAATCATGATTAATAAATTATTTCAAGCATTTATATTCTCTGTCTACTCTTCAATTGCCTGCTTTTTGTTTACATTAGAAATGTTTTAAGTTTTCTTATCGTGAAAGGAGACTTTAGAGGCTGAAGACCAAGAGAAAGGGGCCCTTAGTTAAAACTTGGAGAAAACCGTGAAATATGGAAATAAAAAATTAAGTAACTTAAATAGCACGTCTTTGTGTTAATCACTTGCAAGGAGCCAATTGCAAATCCAAGCTTCTGAATCATAATTAATATCCAAGCTCGGCTTTGTTTTGACTAGGTAGCAAATTGAAACTGAACTACGAAACTAATTAATCTAATAAATCAACCTTAAAATAAAAGAACTGATAATTTTTTCCTTAATAAATCCGAGCAATTTTATTGTTTTTAATGGAAATTAGAATCATTAAAATATTTAGGATCTTCATTACAAAATTCAACTTTGGAATGATTTTTAATCTTCGTGCTTTTTGTTTTAAACGCTGCATTTTTATGTTCATATCGCTAATTTTCCTTTTTTTCCTTTCCTGTCTTTCTTATAATTGGTATTCATCCCTTCGTTTCGCAATTGCCGTCATCATTACCGTTCGTCCCATCTCTTTTCGTCCATCACTTTAATGGGGGTGATGGGGTGGGCAAGAGAATCACACCAGCAGCAGCGCGCGCAAAATAACGAGGCTAACGAGTCGGTTCGGGTTGCAGGTGCCAAAATGGGATTGCGGAAGAAGGGCCATCATTAAATTATCAACCGACAGCGCTTCATTATCTCTACCGTCGGTTTGGTCACCACTTAGCTTGCCTCGTCGATCCACCCATTACACTCACCCCCGCGATACGAACACAAGAAGAGAAGGAGGCGGAGTTTCACCAAGAAGTCTCCTTTTGTCTTTTTTTTTATTCAACCATCTTTAAATTTAAAAAAGTGAATATTGTTTTCGTATGATTTTGCTCCATTAAACATTCAGAAGGGAAATGGTTGAGAGGTGAATAGTATCATTGTTTCGCTCCGGTCTTCCACGTGACATTGTTCTCCTAATTGTCTTAAATGTCGTTGTGAAAACAGAATTATTAAAAGTAGTTTTGTAATTCTGAAAGAATAGGAAGCCCGTTTGCGTTTATCACCAGTCTTGACCTCAATTGCTGAAATTCATTCATTCAAGTGAAAAATGTAAATCACTGAATGCAATGAAGAACACATACTGGAAATGATATTAATCCAAATTAATGAACATTATAAGAATGTTTAAATCGATGATCTTTAAAAAACCATGATCGCACATTTAAAAAAATAATAAATATACGTTTTTGATTTAAAACATTTTTTGCCAAAAAATTAAAAATATTTAGGCCTATAAAACCGGAGAGGACAAGACAGTGCTGGAACTGCTTACGTCATCATCAGCTGAAAAGTTGGGTTTTTTTATATTTTTAATTATTATTTAATTTTTTTGTGTTCAAATGCCGTTTTTGGGCGTAAGGCTGCCCAAAGTTTTGAATTCTACATTTTGCTGTTGTTTTTTATTTTCCTATCTTTAGTTTCTGAGGCGTCAACTGCCATCTCGACTATAATTTTAACTTCAGTTATGTAATGAAGAGCTTGGCAATAAGGCCCGTTACAGCTCAATCTATTGTTTAAACCCTTAGTTTTGTTGTGATTTGCATTAAAGAAAAGGGGTATTTTTTTTTCCCTTTAGTATACGTGTCAAAACTTCTCCCTGGTAATGAAAGACCCGATTATTAAACGCTGTCCCTCCAGTGAAATTAAAGAGAAAATGTTAATCCAAATTGGAGACTGTATAAAAAGCTCCTGAGCAGTCCCACGTTAATGACTTCTAAAATAAAAATAAAACAAGAAATCCTTGATTCCTTCATTTCTTATAAGTTCAAAGTTTTCTTTTTCTTTAAAATCATGAAAACAAAATAAACGAAAATTTTTCGACTAACTGTGAGTTTCAGCCGAATACAAGCTAAGGTGAAATTTTCCCGTAACAGTTTACATTCGCAAATATAAGTACTATAAATCTTAATTAAAATAAATTTAGTTCAAATTTAAAAATTGATTACATTGTGCCCTTAAACTTACAGTAGACGATACATTATTTGGCATCAGCTCATATGTTTTGCTTTTATTGAAAATTTGTCACCTTCATGCTCTCCACCACGGAGACATTTCCAAAAGTAGAAGAGAGATATCCTTTCTTTCCATACCCTAGAGCGCTACTTAGTTTCAAAAGAGCTGTTCACTGGTTTTTAGAGGACGCACATATTTAAACACTTATGAGTCCAATGTCTTACGGAAAGCGGGTTAAAAATATGGATGGGAAAGCATTGGAATCGGATCTTCAAAGACAAGTGCTTTAACTGAGTTGCTGAACTCTTTAGTGTGGAATTAAGATTTTAATCCAGATTTTAAAAGAGTCAGTCTCCATTAAAGAAAAGAAAGGAATTTTTTTTTTTGTATTCTTATAATGTTTATTCATATCTAGAAATGTTACTTATTTCTGTGGAAAATAAAACTGTTTGAAAGCTAACCATTAAATAAGACCTACATTAAATATATTTTTTTTAAAATAAAAATGTCTGATTTAAATAGCAATAGAGTCTAATAGAAGCCAGTATCAATCGCAGCTGTCGAGAATGCTAATGTTTTCCTAAGTAAGTTCATTCGAAAATGTTGTCAAAATAGAATGCAATTTCATTTCTCTTATGGTTTTTTTTTCGGCCTGTGATTTATTTATTACACTTGTGTCGATTGAATTCTTCCTCTACGAAATCGTTTGGAATATTGCGACAGGATTTCTCTTTAGTTTTTTTTTAATTGTCGAAGAACTCCTTAACCACTCGCTTGGAATTCATACCTCAAATCTTTCTTTCTTTTTATTAATCAATGGCCTTTTAATTATCATGGAAGCACGGGATTAGTTTACAAGTTTCAGATTCACAGTTCCCCTTACTTCCGCTCTGGCAACAAGAGTGAGACTTTGAGGTTCTTGTCTTTGGCTTTGATTTGCTAATGAGACTTCCCAGATTCGATTTAGAAAGCATTGGATAAATTGAAATATGCGTTGCAATTCATTGGTGACAGATTTACGACGAAGCAAGTGGGAATTTTATGTCGCATATGGGTTGTAATCCCCCACCCCCTCTTTTTTTTTTCCCTCTGGAGACTTCTGCCAATTACAAATGGAGGTATTTCAACCGGAAACGTTTGCATAACTTTGAATTAAGAACGTTTTTAAATTGACTTCAGTCGACGCTTGACGAAAGCAAATCCTTTTTTTTTTTTCCTTGTTCATTCTTCAATTTCATTTACTTGAGAAGCAAGTTCAGTGATTTAGTTCTCTTGCGGTTTCTTTCTCTACTGTTAAAGAAGCCTGGAAATAATGTGATCTGATATTATTATGTGGTTTCATAATGTAGATTGTACTAGCGATTGCAATAAGTGAATTGACAAAGAAATGGAGAAATTCATTTATTTCATGTCTGCTTCCATTTGCTTGACATTCTTGTTGGCCTAGTAAAGAAACGACTGGTCATTTTCTTCGACTAAATGCACTGTTGCACATTTGTCTGTCAATTTTTGATTGAAGGATCGAATAAGATTTTATTAATCTTACTCTGATTGTTCTTCATCAGACTCTCTTAATCAATTGCATCAATGTTCGAAACTATCACGAATATACATCGTTAATATTACAAAAAGTGTGCTGTTTGTTTTATAATATAGATAATTATCACACGTTAAATGCAGATCTTAAAACGGTTTTACATTTTTCATTCTCATTTAAATTCTAGAACTTTTAAAACAAATTACTTATCTACATAAAATTCTTTAATACTTCCACTAATCTTCTTCTTACATTGCAATATTTCGAAAGGCCTAATCGGTCTTTCTTCTTCAGGCATTACATCTTAAATTGGGAAAAGAAAAACCCTCTCCTTTTCTTCCCAAAACTAAAATCAGTTATGGATTATGACGTTTAATACAACGTTTATGCAATCAGTTAATATTCAATTAAATTCTCGCCGTTTTTCCTTTTTTAAAGGTTGGCATCGAAGTCTTTGAAAAGTCATATGTGATGGTTTAATGATAAACCGTAAGGAGGAATACAATGAGCTACAAAAGCTGTGTAAGTTATTGAACATTGCATTCGCTACGAGTTCAAGGGAAAATTGGCTCTAAAGAAAGCGAATAAATGTATTCTTTGTGAAGATGTTGAATCTCACAGTATTTGCAAATATTGGTTTCAACGTGTTAAAGCCGATGGTTTTGATATCGAAGACCAAGCACCCTTGTGAAAGGTCCTTCTGTGTATCTGATGGTGCTGTTTTAGAAGCTCCTCCAACCGAATGAAACGGTCGCTGCAATGTTCTATGGTCGTCAATTGAATCAGTTGAAATAGAAAACACCATTTACTGGAAAAGGAAGCAGTCATTATCGTTTTTAATGCATGACAATGCTAGGCCACATACTACTCTTAACTTGGGCTGGAAAGTTCTCCGCACTAGGCGTATTCACCCAACCTGGCGCCTTCAGATTATCTTTTTTTTCCGGTCGATGCAACGCTTTCGAGATATCACTCGAGATACAAAAATGGATCGACAACTTCATTGCTTCCAAGCCGAAGTCTTTTTTCACAAGGGAATCGGAAACTTAAACCCGGGAGATGAGAGTAGGTCGTAGACAGCGAGAGGAAATATTTTGGTGACTGAATTGTATTTTATATATCGTGAAAATAAAGCGACAATTTGAGAAAAAAAAAGGACTAAAACTACATCTAATATACGATGAGTGAATCCATTATTTCTCAAAGGTATTATGGTCACAGTCATGTAATTGCGAGTCCATCCTTCCTTGTTATAAATAGCATTCTCCTCATGATATATTCTTCCAGTCAAACTAATGGATATAATATTGCAGAAAAGTTAAGTTAAAGTATTCCACTACAGGTCTATGGAGACGCTTGGGGTAGCGGAAGAAGGCTCCCGACTCTTCGTGACCAACGGGACTAGGTTTGGGTCGGGTGGTCAGCCCGACGCTCGCCCGCCTTTAACTCCCGGGAAATAAACCCGGTACCCATTTTACAGAGGGCTGGGTAGGCCCTAGGACCCGTTTGGAGGAGAATGGAGCGTGGAAAAATTCCCGCCCTCCGCCGAGGCCGGGAATAGAACCCGCCACCTCCAACCCGCAGCCAAGCGCCCTTACCCACTCGGCTATCGGGCCCACAGCAACGATCTTAGTAGTAGCCCAAATGTAGGTCTTCATCAACCATTATCGTTTGCGAGAACGTTGCAATGATGCATTTCCTTGGAACTGTCTCGAATCGCTTTGATATTCCTTCATCTCTGGTTGAAAGTGAGTTTCATCTTAATTGGGCGAGAAATTCCATAAAAATAGGTTTTTGGTTCACTCTTTTGCAGCTGTCTTATCAGAGTAAAAGCACAAACCAATGAAAGGACAGACATTCGAATACAGTTGAGCAAATTTCAATATTTGTTCTTTTCTAGAGTAGTAATCTTCAGATCCTTCTTTATTATCATCGGAATTTTGCTTTTTTTATCTGTTAGTAGCAGATTTGTAAACCATTTGGACCCATGTGACGTAAGGTAACTTTTGCTTTCATTTGACTTCCTTGAGATTTGCAATGACTAAATAACAGTGAAGATGATATCTAAGAATCTTTAGCTGAAATCAATATCTGTACAATTACAGATAGAAATCACTCCGTACTTCCATGGACACCAGATTATCTGTTCTCAGCAATGGATTTCATCTCCATACATGCACTCATCGTTAAATTACTGAAACTATTACAGATAAATACAGTTGAAGTTAGCCCGTGATGTTTTTCCTAAGATGTTGCTGTGCTTTGCTTACACTGTGTGCGTGTTTCTATCACTTCCTAATAATTTTTAACCTCTGGATGATGATCTTATAAGTTGGTCTGGATGTTTAAGGCCTGGAAACGATCTAAGTTTGAATCTTTCCCAAGTGGGTCTTTGTACAAAAATTAGTGAGAGAAGATGATAGAAATTCCTGTAGGAAAGCAATTAGAAACGAAAAAATTATGTCTTAACGTAAGGAGCTAAAAAGCTAGACTGCAAGCCATGAAATCGCTGGAGCCTAAACATCTCGCTCATCCCAGCGATTCTCGACCAATAGGATTAGTTCAGGTCGGATGGTCAGCCCAACGCTCGCCCGCGTTTAACCTCCGAGCAAGAAACTTGTTACCCATTCGGCAGAGGGTTGGGTGGATCTTAGGGGCCGTCTGGAGGTGAAATATCCATGGAAAAATCCCCTACCATCGCTGGGTTTTATCCAACGCTTTAACTACTGGACCCACAGCAAAAAG
The DNA here is from genome assembly GCA_023159025.1 of Thereuonema tuberculata. NCBI lineage: Eukaryota > Metazoa > Arthropoda > Chilopoda > Scutigeromorpha > Scutigeridae > Thereuonema > Thereuonema tuberculata. The sequence continues at coordinate 14,754,652 of JAFIDM010000002.1, forward strand.
AGTATTAATCCACTTATTAGGTGAACGAATTTTCGCGCGCTTTGATGTGAATAAAATTAATCATTGTAGACAATTTAATTAAATAATGAGGTTTAAATATTTTTATTTTCAGAAACGGCAAATTCCTTAATTATTATAATTTAAAAATGAACGTTGGCTTTTCATTTGTCATTTTCATGACTTTAAAAGAATAAAAAAATAATAATTATAAAGCGAAAGTAGATTTTTAAGTTCCTTCGTGAACATATTTGTCGAAATAAAAATTAGGACCATCTTTTTACGAATCAGTAATTAGCAGTAGATAAAACAGATCCCGTCTATTTCACAAAGATTAAAGTTAACCTCATTTGTTTTAGCGTCTGTTATCTGTAGATAAATTTGTATAATCATTAAAATACAGCGCTAAAACGTCACTGTTGTTAAGATTCACAGATATCGTAAACTCTGTTTTTCAAAATAATTTTTATCTTTTTTTTTTTTTAATTGTTAAAATGTTATTGGGAAACGGGAGATATTTCCAAGTTATATTTTAATTATTTTTTCTGGGTTCAGTGCAATATCCTCTTATGTAATATGAAAATTATGATGAAATGTTCTTTGGTGATTTTCATCCTGTTTTGACGCAGTGAAGTAACTGAATGTAATTACTTTGCAAAGGAAAGTGTCGACATAAAGCGAACTAAGGAAATTCCCCGTTATTTAAAAATTCTGTCTTAAATTTTGAGGTTACCTTGGTGATGTTTTCCATAATAACCATTTTCCATTCAGTTGCTCTACAACTTTTATTGCTATTTTGATGAACTAAACTTTTGAAAACGAACCTTTTTTAATAAAGGAATCCTTGGAGTCACACAATGCAATTTAATTAAAAGGAAGAGGAAGTGGAGTGGTCTACTCGTGACGATCAAGAGGGAGGGGAGGAGAAGCCCGCGCTATTTTTGAAGGGGGCGCAAACATTTTTGTAAAAGACTTGAAAATTCTTGAGATCCATCGTGTTAGTTTTAAAATAAATGAATCACGCTGGGAATTATTTGAAATCGATAACAAAATTCTCAGGTTCCTTGAGACAAATTTTCTTTACCTAATTAAATCTTGACGTTTCCTTACCTCTGAAGAAGTTTGGCCTCTAAAGCGATTTGCTATTATCTGTCTAAATACAAGTTAGAGCGCTATTACAGTTGATGCGCGTTGCTAAAACATGGTTTGATGATGAAATGAATAGGGAATGAGAATGGACAGGGGATATTCAGCACTCAAGACAAGAAGAGAATTCACACAGTGGCATTTTACTTAAAAAAAAATAAGTATTTTATTGATAATTTTATTGTCTGTAATTTTCCTAACATGGCTTAAATTTTTAAGAAACATAAAACTGGAAGGACTATTTTAATGTTATTTGTCTTAGTTTTCACTTATTATTCCAATCATTACAAAACTACGAAAGTAACTCCCGTTATTTAACACTAGATTAGGCCTATGTAAGGGACGGACGGATGATTACCGTATTCCTTTTGAATGTTAGATTTTCAATGTTTCCGGCGACTTTTCTGAATTGTATCTAATATTTTGAAGGGATTTAATTGAAGCGCGGAGAACAACTTTGAAGATAATCAGTAATTACCTTTCATATAAAATAAGCTTTCATAAGTAACATAGTTTTTTACTGGAAGTTTTGGTTCAACATTAGGATTGCCACATGTACCAGAGAACCATAAATATGCTGGATTGCTAGTTAAAAAAAAAAAAAAAGTGGGAAAGGTTGGAATGTCGAAAACCCTAGATCCTAGGGGTTATTTGAAATAGGCTGTATCAGAAAACTATGAAGAGTTGATAAAGGATAAAAACAAGTAAAGCTGTAACATCGGGTTATTCTTGTACTTTCTGAAAGACAAATATTTGTAGTATTCTTGTTGTCCTTTCAATTAACATTTCTCTTGGTTTTCTTATCCTACATTTCAATAGAGGTGTACTGTGTTCAGTTTTATGGCTAAAGAAAATTGCCAACCCCAAGTATTTTTCTTTTCTTTTATTTTATTTTTCCAAGCTGCCTGTAGGGATATAATAGAATAGTTAGTGCTAAATATTCAACACTATCCGAATACTAAGAAAACCAGTTGAAATTTTCACGATTTCTTGATTTCTAAACAATGTGTAAAGAGTAAATATAAGAAAGATGATGTTTGTGGCACATGATTACAAAGCAATATGCTACTGTAATCAAGACAAAGAATTTTTTTCAAATTATGACCTTTATTATAATAGCTCATATAAGCAACAAAGCTTATTATAAACTTTTTTTGTAAATATCACATTATCTTATACTTTATCCTCAATATACTGTACATGAATTCAAATATATTTAGCATTCATATATAAGTATATGAATTTAAGTTTTAAAAAGCATTATAAAGAATCATTCTCATAAAATATATTAAAGATATTTTAAATTTAAATATGTTTAAGAAATGAAAGTAATCCATTTGCTTTTGAAGAAATAAATTGAAAATTAAATTTATTTTGTTGCAGCTAATTTCTTTTTCCTGTATTGAAAAAAAAGTGAAGACAGTTTCCCTTTTCTACAAATAATTCTAGAACAAACTCAAAAGCCAGACAGTAGACAGTAGGCTTTTTTGATTTAGTAATTAATTCTACATTACAATTATAGTGGGGGGGTTTGTAGAGAAGGATTTACTGTTGGGGGAGTGGGTGTAGCAGGTGAAGTATCGTCCGTGATGTCATTCGTCTTGATGAAGGTTGATATTGCTTTTTGTGACTCTCCCTCCAAGGAGAGAGAATGGTGTAATCCAATGCCGCGTCGGAAAGAGAGGGAGGCAGACACAGTTCCAAAAGCAACCCCACCCCCATGGTCGTCTTCCCTCTTTGTCGATTGCAAGCAACGAAGCCCTTTTCCCTAAATATTAATTATAAAAGGATGAGGTGAACTTTTCTTCTTTTTCTGTTTGCGAACAATTTTAGCTTTCAAAATAAATCATGTCGTTTAAAAAAGGGATCATGGTACGAAGCTACTTTTCTTAACTGATCCACATTTATATAATACAGGCAAATACTTACATGAATTTCAAATAGCAGTGGTTTTAAGAATGGCTTTAGCATTATTCCTCCTCTTACCGGAATTTTAGAAACAATATGAAAAAAACGGTCAAGTCGCTAAGATAAGCTAAGAAAAGAATTGAGGGAAGCCTCTGAAAAGACGCTATTGCTTTGTATAAGTAGAAGACTTCAAAAACTAGAAAACTATTAGAGGGTTTCTCCCTTCCAATATTTAGAATATTACATCTTTTTAATATTTTGGGAACCTGTGGTTTGAATTGGATGTTCCAAAAAAAGAAAGCCTTCAATGTGGTCTTCGTCAACAAAACTTAATTAAAATGAGAGTTTTCTGTTTATTTGATCTGGAATCTTCCTTATATCGTCATGGTTTCGTTGGATCCTTTATTTTAATTTTCATTAAAAATGAATTTCTGTTCATTTCCTTTTCATTCTATAAGAGCTTTTTTAAAATAAATTAAACGTCTGTTTGTTGTACTTTCATGTGTTATTCTTGTTATCATTTTCAGAGTCTGATGGATTTTCACTTAGGCATCCACTCAGAAAATAGTCAGACTTGAGGGGGAATGTTACAAACGTAATTCTGATAGTTTTGCATTCTTTCTTTTTCTATTTCTAAATGCAGCTTTAGGAAGAACGTAAAACTGTGTAGAGGAATAGGAGCTACAGCTCCAACAAGATCAGTGGAGGCTGATTAGTGTCATGGCCTCATTTCTGAATCTGATGGTGTTTCCGTAATTAGAAAGTGGTTGATTTCTATTAATGGTTTTGTTCTTTATATTCGTCAAACCAAACAAATTAAGAATTCAGTAGAACTGTAGAATTCCGATTAATTTTGGGGAGCTAAAAGTTATTTGTGTCCTGCCGACATTTGTTATTATGATGATTGGAAAATTCTCCAAATTAACATGGGCTGGCAGATGGTAATTGCATTTGTGCTAATTGCAGCCTCAATGATTAACTCTGATAGTTCCAGTAATTATATATCGACTTCATTTGAAAAATCGATGTTTAAAGGGAAATTTTATTATTTTTGTTATCACTGTTAAGATAGAGAATTCAATAATTCAGGCCAACATTTCAAACGTAGGTGACCAGTTCACATATAATCAATAAATGTCTCAACAGTACAGTTTTATAAATTAACACAATTACGAAATTTATTAAGTTTTAAAATGCCTGCTTACACAAGATTACTTTTAATGAAGATTCAACAAAATGATCGTATTTAAAAAGACAGAAAGCAATCGATTCTTTTAAATGCAAACCATTAAACAATTTTAATCTCACAGACATCATCAGCAAATGTAGGCCTAAAGCATTAACTGAAAAAAAAATAAAACAAAGTTTACAAGGATGTTACCGTAATGCCCCATTTTTCTAAGCTTTTATTAATTTAGCATTTACTTTCTAACGATGTTTACCAATGCGCCGTTGTCTATTTTTGTAATCCCTTTTAAATTTTCCCAAGCTTAGTTTGATTACAATTAATTAACCTTGTGGAATTAATTAATGTTCACCAAAAGGTAGAACATATTCAAATGGCTATCGATGGCATCGAGGGAAAGGGGGTTATGGGTTGTAATCTCCCCTAATGCTTTCAAAAAAGAAGAAATCTCCACATTTTGAACTTTTTTTTTTGGTTGGGAAGACATCATGTTGTTTGTAAACCCCTCCCTGTCTCCCTCCCCTTATACGGAAAAAGGATGATTTTTTTTGGTCCACCTAACCAAATTCCTGGCACGCTTCTGGAGATCAGTACCTTTGACAAATAGAGACTAGTAGCTTAGTTAGATTTTTTTGGCTGTTCGCGACATCCCAAGTCTCGAAAATCTTATCTGAGGTCCATAAAGAAACGACGGGTCTTTTGTTTAGAACAAAATAAAAAAGACAACTTTCTTCCCCACAACCCTTTGTAATCCAGACTTCTTCTTCCGTTTATTTGAGGGCAACGTACATCGGCTGTATTTAATTAAAAAAATGAATCGAGATCTGTTTTTCTATCCAAATGCAATGAGCTTCAAAAGTTAAGTTTTTGATTGATGTCAGCTGGGATGTACAGAAGGTATTTTTCTTTTGTATTATGTCAGTGGACAACAAAAATATAGTTGTGTGGTTTCAGTATTTGTTATCTGCGTTGTAGAATAATATTTTTATTCTATAAGAAAATTATATACGCGATCCATCACTGTCAGCGCGGGTGTAATGATGGGTAGCCCACTATTGTCGAAGGTTTTAAAGCCCACAATAGCTTACTTTATTTTTAGTAAAAATAAATCACAATAACTTCTTTTTTAACCCCTCGTTTTGTAAAGGCCTTTTACCCCTGCAGTGGGCGTTCAACTGCTGTCTCCGCAACATCATCCTAATCCACCCACAACCCCAAACCTAGAGCTAATTGTCATCGTATTCGACAGCCAAACCACGACCTGTTTAACATTGACGCACGAGCCCTAATATAATTACGAACACAAAGCAAGGCATTGACAGAAGACCACAGCATATGTGACAGGTGAGAAAAGCCCGCACACATTGACTCTCATATAGGAAATAGTAAAGTTGTTTGTCAGTTTTATTTATTTTGATGAAAATAGCTTTGGAATTCCTTATATTATTTTTTTTCTAATCTACAGCAATTACTATTATGCTTATGGTGGATCATTTAAGAACTTTGGAAGAACTTATAGTCTTTTTTCCTTATAATGTCGCAGTTAGTTTTTTTATTCCTTTGTTTTTAAAAATTGTTAAAACAATACGTACAAAAATATCACTATATTTGTAAACAATAACATCTGCTAAATACTGTTGTTGAATTTAGATTAAATTAGCAAATACAGACGACGGTCCCGGACTTACGAACGTATTTTTTGACTTTACGATGATACGATAGCGAAATGCAATTAGTAGAAACCGGAAATGTTAATTTTGTTGTTTTCCTGGGATAGCGATAAGCGGTACGAAGTGGTCTGACCACGTTTAAGATAGGTTAGGCTGAGCTATAATGCTAAGTTAGGATGTATTAAATGCATTGCCTACTTAACGATAGATTTATCATCGTAAGTCTATGAGCATCATCTTGTACTTTAAACCCAATTAAATAATTTTAATGAATTGGGTTAAAAGAATTTACGAAATGACTACATTGTTATATTTTAATAGGAATTCTTTTTGTTTTCCTGTTAGAGAGAACTTTGTGTTTAACCTCTGATGCATTTTTGTGGGAATTTTTAATATCTTTATGCTGAGATTTATGCACAGTGGTCCATGAGAGAAACTTTCAAATTTTCAAAAGACATCATCTTTTATCCATATATAATTTCAGTAAGTGTAAGAAATTCATTACGTTATTAAGTACCAAAGTTATTGAGGTACTTAACATGATACATGGACCTGCTTTCTTATTCCTTAGGAGAGTGAGCTAATAGAAGTGAATATAATCCCATAATCTAAATTGGGCAACAAACTTTACTAGACTTAAAAAGAATTTTAAGTTAATAATTCTTAACCAAGTATAGTCTACATTAACGTAATGTGTGATGGCTTAATGGAACTTACACACGTTAAGTTGAACTCTATCTGACTTCATAGGCGTTCAAATTCACAATTGTCCATATACGAAATTGTTAGTCAACAATTTGTTATGGGTGTATTGAACTAAATTATTCAATTTCAGTTCAATTCAGTGCTATTGTGTAAAACATTGTATACATATGTAAAACAGTTGAAACTTTGTCTTAAGGGAGAACCCTTCGAGAAGACAAGAGGACGTCATGCGTTAGGCAATTAAAAAAATGAGAATAAGAAAACAATAAAAGAAGAAGAGAAACAAAATAGAAAAGAGAAAAGTTACGAAAGTTTCAGCAAATATTTACTTTGTTACTTGATCAAAGAAAGGAATTCACGTTTTTATGTAGTATTATGGAAAGAAGAACAAGAGAAAACGAATAGAAAGAGGAGAAGAAAGGGGAGAGGGTGGAAGGAAAGAATTCAGATCGTAATTTCAACCCCAAATGAAAGTCTTTAGTTCAACGAAACAAAAAAGTAATTTTAACTATTTTTTTTTAATTGTTTAAAAGAGAAAATTCACGAATATCACTAGGAATTTTATTCCAGACGACGAATGACTGCGGCTCTTCTTTGATAGTTTGATATCGTCTTCAGAATTGATAAAGGGCTTTTGTGTCGTAGGAGTGGGAGTTGGGGTTAATAGAATACAAGGAGAGGTATTTTTTTATTAATTATTTTTTATTTTTTAAAAAAAAATTAGTTTGTAGGTGTTTGAAAGATGGATTTTGTAATTCAGCCAAATTAATTGTCTGGATTTTTTTAAATATATATAAATCTTAGAAAGTATTTCTGCACTTTTAATAACCTATTTGCATAAACTTTATATGTTGTATATGCAAATTATTTTAAAGGATTTTTATGTCAGCATTATAAAATAAATGAGTATAATTCGGGTTCCATTGAATGAAAAGTCAGAGCCAGGAAAATAATTATTAGTAATAATAGAAACCTTTGAGAATTTCGATTTTGGATATCAATAAAATCGAAGTTAAAGATATAAACGTAAAAAATCATTTTTCTTTTTCAAATAAATTAAAATAAATTTCATTGGACATTTTTATCTGCTTGCTCGGATAAAACAATTGGTAGATACTTACATTTGGATTATTATTACAATGAAAACTAAAAAACCGAAATAGGTTTTTCCCATCTCCAGATCAGAATTTGGTTGAAAGCTTAGTTTTTGCTGCGGATCTTAAGAGATATAATGCTCCACGGAAACCTTAATTTGCTTTTGGTAAAATAAATATTCTAAATACTAACGATGACTTGAAGGTTAGTATTTATAATGTTTGAGCAAAGGAAAATAAAAAATTGAAACATACAACCTTCTTTAGGTTTAGAAAAAAAAAAATGTGAAGAGTTACTAACTTAGATAACTTTTAGATTATTAATATCGACTGTCATCACATTCAGAAGATTTGATTGTTTTGTCGAGAATCCAGCATCAAGTCGGATCGATTGAAGTAGATACAATTTTATTTCATTTAATTAATTAATTAGAAGATTTTAATAAAGCTTACTATCTTTTTTCAACTTTAACCATTTATTAAAGCTCAACTGCTACATAAAAATGTATTATATATTTCATTTAAAAGTATTACTTGAAATATTACTTTATTATTCAATCTTCTAGATTAATACTATCTATAAATTTAATTCATTTTTTTATAAATAAAATATCCTTTCTCTAATTATTTTGTTAATAAATTAACAATTAAAAGATAACGTTCCAAAACTTGCTCATATTTCTTTTTTCTTTATCTTAGTTCCTATGTCTACGAGTAATTGCCGAATATTCAGTAAATTAATGTTTAAATTATTTGGAAAAATAAAGGAGGCAAAAATTAGTAGGAAATTTCTGCAATCTTAGTGAGTGAAAGTTTGAGAATTGGAACATAATTTATGAGATGTTTGAAATATTCTAGGACATACGATTTTTGTGAACTCTATTTTGATTCTCTCTTGTCTTGTTTTTTGATTAAGATGAACTTACTCTCGTGGAACTACTCGAGCTTCTTCTTGAAAACATTGTAATTCTTTAGATCCTCAATGCGGTGGGCAAGTAAAAATACTAACAAAAAACCAATTGTGTTTTGTCGCAGCGGCAGTCGTTGTTGCGGTGAGTGAGACCTCCCCGGAGTCCCAGCGCCGTGTTTACGCAGTCGACACAAGTTTTCGCTGCAATTCTTTTTGCCGACAGTTAATGACTTTGTCCATCGAAATATCGTCTCATGTTACTCTAATAACAGCCTTTCTTTCCGAAAAAGCACCTCCAGCACTCGTCTTCGCCGGATTGAGGTCAGCGAAGACACAAACTTTTGCAAAAATTCGATGCAGATGTCAGAGCGTTAATTCAACAGTTACCGTCTCGAAATATCTGGAGAGTCAAAAAAAGAAAAATAGTTGTTTCTAATTACAGTTCTAATTATTTCCTTTGCTATTTTGTCTATTGTTTCATCATAAAATGTAAGATGGTTGATTTCGACATTTACACAACAAGTACTAGACAATGTTATAAATTGCCTCGTACTAGATAACGAAAGAACAAAAACGATTATTAGTAATCTTTTTCAAAAGTATGTGAGTATTAAGTGACAAGGCTTAGCTTCTTTTAATATTTCTAATATTTAGATTAAATTTTATTGATTTACGAAGCCTACTAAAAATACGAGGCAATTTTTTTTTTTGCATTTGTTTAGTTCTATCAAAAGTACTCTGATGTTCCTAATGTTGACGATGAAAAAAAAACCTAACTAGTGAATTTGCTTTCACTCCAGACTGACATTGGTCCACGGGAAATGTTCTTCAGTCATTCTCCAAACTTAAACTTGAGAAATGAACCTTCTATAGAAGGATTCATCCAGAAGAACTTTTCTCTGTTCAAGACACCACAATAATGGTTTTTAGTATTTCCCATTAAGAAGTAACCCGGGGCTATTCAATTCTCTAAAAAATTTTGTTTGCATTTCCTGTGTCATCAGGAAATCTTTTAATAGTTCGTTTTCTGAGGTTTGTCTTCTGGAAGCACATCCTCTTAAGACTCAGTAATTTTTTTTTTTGTTTTCTTGATAATCTTTTCACTGTCATCCTCGGCTATTTATCATTCTGTATTCTAAACAATTTTCTGTTGCATTCAGTGGCATTTGCCTAATAGCAAATCTCGGTAGAACTGTCGCTGAATTTTAATTGACTCTCATTTGTTATTCCTACATCTTTTTAAATTTGTTCTTAATTTGCATAGAACTGGCATGAATCACTTCCCTGCTTCCCTATTGGAATACTTTTGAAATGAATGTATGTGGAAACGTCCGTAGCTATTCTGAGACTTATTAATTGAAGCATTGTTCGAAGTAGTTAAAAAAAGTTAATAGGAAAAGTTAAAATTTTAAAAAAGTGGTAATTTGTCTCTTTATTCTGCCTTACTTCTACATCACTTTTTTGGGAATTATTTGGGCGCCTTTCAAGTAATAAAACAATGCCAAGAACGCTGATATACTAACAATGTTGATAATAGCAATCAAATTCATAAATAGATGCTACAGTAACTGAATATTATGGAAAAGGAAAATAAATCCAAGTATGTCATTCATATTTCTCTTCCACTTACTTATGATAAGGGATTCATAAATTTCATTTGAGTAAATTACTTTTTCTAAAATAAATAGAGGTTGCCTTGTGTCTAGGCATTAAAACAATGATCGATATTTACTAAATATATTTGCGTTTTCTCGAATGATAATAACAATGTGCAGATTTGCCATATGCTATTACAGAGATAATAGTCAGTTTATCTGCAAATTCATTAGGCGATACCTGAGGCAATATGACCATTTGATCGCGATTTTTTAATTTTTCTGTACGAAAAGATTTGCAATATGTTTATTTTGTAAACATCATTGGGTTAGACCAAGTGTTTACTAAGTGACATCCAAGAACAAATGTTTCACACACTTTGGCGATCATCAGCTAGGATAGTCACCAGTAAACAGAGGCACCAGTACATAGCCTTGATACAGAGGCATAGGGTTTATCGTCAGAATTAATGCGGAGTCTCCAAGGCTTATATAAACAGTAAAAAAGTCACCTAAAAATTATAGATGAGAAATACTTGGTCCATTGATGTTTAAGTTATTAATATTTATATACGCTAAAAAACTCATTAGGAAAGCCAGCACATGAATTTTGTCACCTAAATTTTTGGCGAATTTTTTTAAGCAACCCATATGGGTGCTGTTCCCTTTGTCCTATCCGTCCGTCCGTGTCTGTCCCTTCTGCCCCTAACAACTCCCGAACGGAAGGTCGGTTCGGCAAACCGACTTCACCATCGTGTTCACAGGCCCAAACACCGTAGAAATGCGGTATTTATTTCTGCCTATCGAAAAAAATGCGGACAAAGTCGACTGTTTGTTTCCGCAAACTGTTATAGATACGGGCGCCTCAAACTGTTGTAGATACGTTGGAATAAAAATATTCATTGTATAGAAGACACTCTAAACTAAAGCATATCCAAATTTCAAATCGATCGAGTCAGTAGTTGTCAGGAAAAGAATTCCCAAACTTCACTTTTATTTCCGGTGGACAGTCGGCTGTCGTTGTGCGGAGGATAACCCTCCAACGTTCCTTCGGTGAAGTTGAGGATGTAATGGGTCGCCTTAAGTTTATGTTCATCACAATTAAAGCCATACACCTGTTTAAATATAAAAATATTTATACAACTAAATAAATCAATACATAGCAACTAGTTTCTCTGTCGAGAGACGGTATTCTCAAGCAAGTGAGTTCAGAATCGGTGTGGAAATATATAATAAAATGGAAGGTGCTGATGGCTTCTGGGTTTATGCTTTAGAACATTTTTGTTTTATTTGTTAATGTTTCTTTAAGCTTTGGAGTTTCCACATAGATTCAGACATTTTGTTTTTATTTCTTTCCTAATTCACAAAAGCTGAATTGATGTATATCAGATAAAAATATAGTTAAAAATTCATATTATTCAGTATTGACCAGACTATTTGAAAGGACTTATTGTATGTTACTGTTTGTTTATTGTATGTTTGCATTTTTACTGGAGCTCTATTGTTGTTGGGTGAGATATAACGTGTAATATTGTTGTTTATTGTTTTGTTACTTATCATTATTATAGTAATGTTAGTCTGTATTATTAATATGGTAGCGAAGGAATAGAGATAAAAAAAATATATCTTACATTGCTAAGAGGACAAGCTTTTGGAAGAACAGACAGATATGAAATTTATTTCCAAAGCAAATACTATCTCATCAAATGGTTTTCTAGGAAGGCAAATCGGGATTGTATCAACCTAGAAATTATTGAAAAATCTGTAAAAGTGTAGGCTTAAAACAAAACAGAAAACCTCCTTAGAAATCGAAGCCCAGGGTGATAGTGAGGCTGAACTTAACAAGTTTATTTTAAGTTTTAAAGAATTTTCAGAGACCGGAAATGTCAATGGAAACAGAAATCAGTAGTTGTGTAGACCAGACTTAACTTCACACCAGTGACATTAAGACGAATTTTCTGTTTTTTGGGAACTAAAAGATTCCGAAATACTTAATAGATAACTTACGTAAACGATTGAAAACTGGTTTTGTTTTGTATTTTTTAAGAAAATTAAAAGATTTACTTGGAACTCTTGTGTTGGCAGCGGATGGACATTTTCAAAGCAAGAGCTTGTAGCGTCTTTAGGAAAACCCACCTGGCGGCAGATTCATAAGATCCTTCCAGGATGTTTAGTTTGGAAATACAGAAGAAAAAAAAAATATTATTCATTTCGGAATGACCCTCAATTTTGCAAGTTGTTCGCCATCTTTCAATTAGTCGAAACGCCGCCATTTTTCTTATTTTATAAGCTTCCGCAATAGAGTCCCATCTTATTTTCTAATTTTCTTAAAAAGATACAAAATAAAACCAGAGTTTTCAATCAATTACATGCCTACTTCGTATTTCGGAATTGTTTTGTTTCCCCCCCCCCCAAAAAAAAAGAAGAAAATTTGTCTTAATTTTAGTGGTTCCGTGACCTACACAATTACCCAGAAATCTTCTTTTTTTTTCAACCGAGATTATATTTGGACCTATAAAGAAAATGGAATGAAGATCTTATTTTGGAACTGCGTTGGCTGATGGTCTTATCCAGCCTTCAAAATGGAATAAACTCGAGGCTGGATTCATTTGTTCGAGAATGGTTCATTTAACAGGACTTTTAAGCATAAGTGAAAAAGATAAAAAACATTTTTTTTTAGAACATTTGGATCCTAATATGATTCTGTTTTTTTCTTCTCTAGTATGCATACAACGAGAAGAATAATTTGTAATTTACAAATACAATAAGTATTATTCTATTTAATTAAATTGGAAAGAAATTATATGTTTTAATAAGAAATACTTGGGGTTGAAAAAGATTTTTGCAAAGTTTCAGAACAATTTTTAAGCTTGAAATTTATTATCCGAAGTTCGAAGGCTTTCAATATTTCGTTTGTGAATTGCATGAATCTTACTTGAAATTTTCACTAGCACAGTTATTTACTACGAAACAGATAAATAATTTTGTAATTATGGATCCTGTATTTTGAAAAGTATTTTAATTTGTTTGTATTTAACCTCTGATTGAATAAATTTTTAGTAGGGGTTGATTTGCTTTAGAAAGATTTCTTTTTTTTTAATATTTATAGAAAAAGGAATTCATTCTTTTTGAAAACTAGGAGGGTTTGGAAACGATAGCAGAGCTATAGTTTTGATTCTAATATTGACATAGAGCAGGGAGAAGTGGAACGTGTCATATTCTTAATTTCGCTCAGTATCATACTGCACTGAATCGTTTAATACACAAGAAGTATGCATATATTGATATGTAGTTTTCAAATTTGTTTCCGCCTTTCAAATGCTTTCTTTTTTGATTATTCTCCTGTGAATAATTATTATTTTTTTTTTTTTTTTGGTGAGTAGGGTCTGTCTGACTTGGTGGCATCCAAATCATCTCAGTTTTTATTGTTGTTTATCTTGGAGGTCTTTTAAGTTATTTTTTATTTGCTGTCTTTCAGTCACTGGTTTTATTATCTCAATTTTATGGTGTCTTGTCTTTTAACAAACCCTGTAGGTCTCCAATGGTAACATCTGTATCTTCGGTTAAGATATTTGTCTATTTATAATTAAGTAAATTGAGACCAACTTTAATTTAAGAAAAAATAAGTTACTTCAAAAAATATGTTCAAAAGGAAGGCTTAGTACTGTTTGTTAGAATGTGGATTCCCTTTGCTATTCTTATCCGTTAGGTTTTTGGAACATTGAAACATAATAGTCTATTTATGATAAATCATTTGTCCTTTCGCAATAGCTTCTATGGTCTTTCAGGTTTATTTTTCCTAAATTCAGAATATATTTTTAATCTAATTTTATAAAAATTGCCTAGTTTGTTTTGCCTGATAGCTATGTATATAAAACATGAATGTAAGGAATTGGCCATGTGTTGTTCCTATATAAAAATCAGATTGGCAGTGACTCATCCAAGAACTCCTTTCAATTCTATACTTTCTTTGCAGATGTTTAAAAAAAACCTTGCTCATTAAAGATGTGAATAAATAGTTTTGAAATTAATCCTTTGTAGTTATTACACTGCTGCGCTGGTGTGGTCGAGCGGTCTCAGGCGTCGGTCTGTCGTGAGATCAATGTGCCAGCGCCCGGGTTCAAATCCCGGTAGCGAGCATGGATGTTTCAAAAATTTCCTTTCCTGTGTTGTAGCCTCTTCTTCACTTTCTCTTCGGTCTGACGTCATTCCTTAATGGCGTCCTGGGGAAGGCCACGGGAAACCACCCCAGTATCTTTCCCTTGTAATTCTAGGGAGTCTGCTAGGGGTTCGCCGTCTTGGGAACACTAGCGCTCCCTGGAGCACGGATGCTTCGGCAACGAAGCTCGCACTTCGGTGCGAACCGACCACACACACAGTTATTACACTGTATTATCAAAGTGGCTCTATCCCTTGCCGCTTAACGTCATCCCAAATAAAGTTTCAACCCTGTTCTGTAACAGTCTGATTTCGTAGCATGATTTTCCTTAATTTAATATGTTGATACTTCTGGTTGAATTTAATTTTCATTTTAATTCTGAACTGATAATTTAGGGTTTAATTTGAATGATCTTTGATTAACTTTGTGAGATCATTAGACAGTTTCCAATCCATCCTTAATCTGACTGTTGCGATAAATTACTGTGAACTCTAGAATAGAAGAAAGTAGAGTCAGTCGAAAAATAAGAAAATAATAGTTCATTGGGAAGTAACAAAGTGTTTTCAAAAAATTTAGTTTGGAAGAGCAATTTGAAAATCATCTACAAACTTTGGACGGATAATCACCAGAGCTTCAAAAGATGATCAAGAGAAGTTTGGTTATCAGACAGTGAATTAATATCCTTTTTAAACTTTTGTTAGTATCGACAAGAATCGCGAAAATATCTGCAGAAAAGCAGTATAACGAAATCTTTACTATTAAGAATACCAGATCAGTCATTTGGAACCACCCATAAATGAGACAGGGAAATTCTGTCTTCTAACTGTTGTCTCTCATATGAAAGAAGACATCGTAAATAGCTCTTAAGTTTCCAGAACCCTTAGATTCCGGAAATTGATTTAAAATTCTAGTGTGTATGAAAGGTTGGTGTTGATCTTGAAATACGGAGATGCATAGCTCTTACGAACCATATAGATATAATGATTATTTGATATCACACTTAAAAACAAAAGTTAACTTAAGTTAGCTATTCAAGTTCGTATTGCTAGAAAGAATGGTTCTGTCATGTGACTCCTGTTGTCATGTTCTGACAAGAAAAATTCTGTTTAGCTTATGGACTAAAGTGTTTCTTATCGACTTTTTCAGAAGCTTAAAATGTGTGTGGCTTTTATAAAACCATTGTAAATTGATTGCAAGGTCATTGCTTTCGTAAAGGAATTTAAATTTCATCCAGAAACCTCAATAGCTTCTCAAATGGACTTAGAAGCATGTCACTTAATAATTCAATTTTAGGGTAATTGAAACCACGAGATTGAAGTGAATGGACCTCCCCCCCCCCTCATAAAAAAAAGCTTTTAAATGGTGTTATGTAATTTATTGACTTAGTTACAGCCCGAAATACTGAAGGAAATTTCTGTAGGAAATGAAAAGAAAGATAAATTTTATAGAAAAGAAATAAAACACTTCTTGAATTCTTGAATTTAACTGAAGAATTCACAGATTCTTGAATTTAACTGACATTCACATTTATATTTAGTTCTAAATTCCGGTTTCCCAATAGTACAGTGTAACCTCCTGTAACGGACACTCCGAATAGCGGACACCTCTAATTAGCGGACATTATTGCGGGTCCCAGTCCCTTAAAATGGGACATTCCATGTTATCCACTCCGAATAGCGGACACTCTGAATAGCGGACAGTTATTTTAACTGTAAATTTATTTTGTTTTTTGTTTTTTATTAACATTTCGACAAACACATCATGGTTGTATTTACATCGGTGTCCCATACATTGATACATTGTATCGGTGTCCCATACATTGATACATTGTATCTGTGATTCAATGCACGAATCTGAGGCCCTTTTTTTCACTGCAGTTGCTTTGTAAATATCAATCCCTCGTCAAGCTATCCTATAAACGTGATGATTAAATTTAGTGCGAATTAAAATGGCGTCAAAAAGGAAGAGATTGGCACTGAAAGAAAAAATTGATGTTCTTGAAGTTGCTGAAAAAGATAAGCTGAGTATGCGTTGTCTTGCTGAACGTTTTAAAGTTGGAAAAACTCATATAAGTGAACTTTTAAATGACAAAGAGATTAGAAAAATGTGGATGGTGAATTCAAACGAAAATTCGAAGAATTTGAAGTTTCGTATAACTGTAACAAGCAAAATCGACGAAATGGTGATAAAATGGTTCCGCTTCGCTCGTGCAAAGAACATTCCTGTAAGCGGTGTTTTCCTTCAAGAAAAAGCCAGAGAAGTCGGTCAAACTTTAGGATTGGATACGTTTAAGGCATCAAATGGATGGCTAGAAATTAATTTTGTACTGTAATTAATTTTATCATTATTTTTAAGTAAGACAAACGGATTAGCACTCATTTAAAAAGGAATATAGTAAATAATTTGCAATTGCTCATATTCTCTCATATCGCAATGATAATTGTAGAAATTTAATTAAGATTGTACGTAATTTTTCATTAAATGACATTCTGTAACCTAAAAAATAAAAAAAAGACAGTCCTCCCCAATAGCGGACACCTCCCAATAACGGACAAAACTTGCGGCCCCGTGACTGTCCGTTATTCGGAGGTAACAATGTAGTTAAGAACATAGCTTAGCTGCAACCTGTCAATAAACGTTTTCCAAGGACATTGGTTTTCAAAGAATGCAATAACATTAAACAACGATCTCAAGAATTAAAACATAAGCAGTAAGGTCTGTGAAGATTTCAATAGTGAGTTCAATTTTTTTATGAGTATCGTGCTTTTCCAATCAGATTTTATCCAAACTTAGAATTATATAAACAATCGGAAGCCTGATAACGCGATTCACAGCGTGATTCCATCACTTTTGTGGCTTCAGCGTTACTTGAAATTCAATGCTAAAACAAACTTTGAAAGAACAACGAACACTAGTAAATATGCTTATTGTTTCAAGAAACTTTTATATTTAAAATCATTGTCCTAAAGCAAATGTAAACATGATCATAGAAACCACATTGTTGATTGTTTTTTTTTTCATATTATTTTTTTCTTTTGTTATTTACTGAAAGACAGTGTATAAAATTATGGCATAAGTATACAAAGCTTAATCGGATATCTCTTGTTAATTTCTCTTTTGCTTTTATTGTTGTTGTTGTTGTTTTTTATGAAATACGATGTAATCATTAGCAGCTCAATTCAAGACTGTCTCGTAGTGTTTTACGAGAAAATTCAAGTCCTTTTAGACTTGTTTCAGTTTTTGCTTTTAAGTAATAGATGGAAAGATGTAGATTTTTAATACCTCTAAGCCCTTGCAAAGTTAATTCTGTTGATATTGCAAATACTCTCCTTATAATACCCTTGTTTGCTTCCTCTCTTCAATATAAGTAAACGACAATAACTGTTGTTAGTTACTACATCAGGTAGGACAGACACCTGAGATCATTGTCAGATTTCTAACGATGACGTTGATGTATAGTTTCTCTGTTACAAGTCGCCACAACATTGAATAATGATAATTCATTGTTACGGTAATCTAACAGCAAGAAAACATACATCACTATCATTAATAGCCAATGGTCGACAGAAATCTGGGAAGGATTTTGCAATAGTTTTGCAGTGAGAAAGCGAGTCCTTTTTATGTTACTATCAACAGGATTAATTTTGTTCTTAAGATTAATTAATCTTGTTATTTTTGCTCCTTCGTAAGAAACTATTGAAAATACAATAAAAGCAGAAAAAAAGCAGAATAATATTTAGAAATTCCACAAATTACGGATTTAATTATTACTTAATGCTTATCGATAGTGTTAAGGCAGTCGGTGAAGTTAGTTCTTCTCAACTTTGGAGGGGAAGAGTCATTAGAATCGTCTCATTTATTGTCTTCTTCAGGAATATTTTAACAAGTGTAAAATAGTTTGGCTTCTAATGTAATCCGAGATTTATTAAATATTGAATTTAACAACATTTTTCCTCATCATCAGAACATAAATATATATATAGGAGATACTTTGTTGGATTTTGTTTATTTTGTTAATCTTCTTTTTTTTTCCAACCTAACTACAAACCGTCATAAATTAGCTGGTGACATTGCTTGTTATGACGGACCGCAATCGTTCTGACCCTGTTCCAGGGGCCACGAGGGAGTCATAGAAGCGACGCAGATTGGTAAAGACATTGCGAGAGGGCGTGGATGGATCAACAAGCATCTCTGACCCCGAGGTCAGGCAGGAGAACAAACGGGGCACTGTTTTGCCTCCTCCAATCTCGGGAACTCCCGCCGGAGGAAATTCACTGCCGCTAGAGGTCAGAACGATAAGTCGAGCAACATAAGGGTTTAGGATAGGGTGGAGGTCCTTTTTCAAAAAAGCTTCTTCCCGTCACAAAACAGGCCTGCGCTTTGTTTTGGGCGCAACCTTTCGCCACAATTCGTTCATTCACGCCTCCGCAGAAGAAAGAGCAACCCTAAAGACGAGTTATGCAGATGAAGTAGCGTCCGCACAATGCTCCCGGCCAACCTGATCCCTGTGCGATGATAACTCTTGATAAATTGCCTTTGTATTAAGTTGCATTGTATATCGGGCGCGTCTTAAAGAATGGCGCGTTTTATTGGTGCGTGGGTTGAGAAAGCGATCCGGTTGCATATGATGAGGATGTTGTGATGACTGACGGACACTACTATTATAATGAATGGCTTTTTGAACGCACAAGAAATAGCGGCACAGCGATCCCAGAATGCAAGAGTTAAAGGGTAGTGGTAATTTTTTTTTCCTTTCTACAACTCTATTCAAAAGATATTTCATTCTCAAAATCCTCAGTGACTTCTTCATCGAGGCGTTTTAACATAATCACCAACAAGATGCAAGAAAAAGATGGTGTTGTCTTCTCAGTCTTTTAGTTAATAGAATTTCTCATTCAGTTCTTTCATCCATTCAGGGGTTTCGTTGTTTCTGTATTTTGGTTACGAGCAATTTAAAGTTCTGTTAGCCTATTTGCACAGTCCAATTCTCATTTTCTCAAAGAGAAATTTTTCAAAAGAATCATACTTTTAACATGGAAATTTCTATAAAACTTGGAAAGTTTGTTAATAAAAATAGTTTGTTTTTTGAAGGATTTTGTCAAAAAGAAAGATGTCCCGAATATAAAAATAATCATTAAAATATAAAATACTGTAAGTTCCTGTGGTATTCCCTATCTCCTGGTGATAAGTTTTCTTGAGATTTCAAGATCTTGATCTTGCTTTAAACTGTTCTGTTCTTGTGTTTCTGTCACTTTCAGGATTTTTTTGAAACGAAAACATTCGGCACTTTTTTGAAACGGGAAATATTCCTGCCGGAAAAATCAAACGTTTGTAATGTCTTTATGGTTACCGATCCAAAATATCGAGAATTATCACCTTGACGGGGACATAGTTCTCAATCTTTTTTGTCTCACGCACCCCTGCCGATATATATTTTTCTAACAGACTCCTAACCCTTCTAAACCAGGGGTGCATAGCCTTATGAAGTCTGAGGGCCAATATTTTTATAAAAGTTCTGATGGAGTCTCATCCTCCAACTCCCCATACATGTTTTACTAATTAATGATTTGATTATGTCATTTATTATAATAATAATAATTAATAATAAATGTAATTTACATAAAATTCAAATTGTCAAAGAACAATTTGGGCGCAGTTTAATGAGAAACTTAGCGCTGCTTAAGTTTTGTTAACTTCTCATTGTCCGTTATTGCAATGCGTTTGCTTGCTCCCAAATGTTTGTCAGTAAATCGGGATCGTCCTTTGGATTTCAATTGTTTTATCACCGAAAATGACTGTTCACTTTTCATTGCCTGGTCACGGACAAGAGATGTGCGTGACCTCGAATGCTGAGAACCGCGCGAAAATGTGCTTAGAATATAAATCGCTCATCCCAAAAACAGTGATATAAGTCATTCAATGCAAAACTCAGCTGTTGTCTGCAGAGCACTTTGAAGATCTGCACTTTGAAGACTGAATAGCTGTGCAACACTATCAGGTCAGTAGGAAAAGTTTGTAATTAGCGTAATTATTTTAAGCAGAGGAATTATTTTAAATTAAAGCAATTCAGTCGTGACTACAATATACACTTGAAATATGTGTGTTTTTGGTCCTATCATATCGATATTTTGTTTCTTCGCGTTACCAAAGTTCCTCTCTTGGACCTTCAATAAGTGATCATTCAAATGTCTTTCGTGGTAAGACGTGCAGTTTGCAAGAGAATAACTCATATCACTGTTTTTGGCGATTTATATTCTAAGTACATTTTCGTATTGTTCTCAGCATTCGAGGTCGCGCACTTCCCTTTTGAGATATTTCTTTCGGTAGGTAGGTCCTGTAGAAATCCTTTGCCTTATTTAACTCAGTGATACTTTGAATATCAATTAATTCCATCGGCAAAATTCTAGCATCAAATTCTCAACATCAAAGGGCAATGAAAATAATTTGAAAAATGGCTTTTTCTATATTTTGAATATCCTGGAATCTGTTGTTATAAACTCATTATAACACCCTTGAGTAGCTTGTCTACTGGAAGAAGACAGTGGCCTCTTAGTGCAGAATAAGAGGAGTATAAAGATCTCTTTTAACTGATGGGTGAGGCGTTTCACGCTCTTTGGCGATCATCAGTTAGGAGTAGTCACCATTTAAGCTTTGGAAGCTCGTCTACGATTCCGACGATTGTAACTGATGTTGATGGCGCCACTTGTGTTTCATACTAACATTCCAATAGTAACATCTGAAACTGTTGCCAACATTGCTAAGTTATGACAAGTTTTTCAATAAATCCGTTGGCAGGAACAGTCAAATTTAACCGATCCGCAGCAAATTTGAACTCAGCATAGGTGTATTCCTCTGTCCGTCCGTTGCCTTCAGCCGTCGCCGTCCCTTGAGCTCGGGGTTCATAAATTCTTTGCCGTCTCTCGTCCCCACTTCCTTCCGCTGGCTCTTCCAAGATGCCTCATACAAACAAGAGGCCTTGATTTTGTAGTCCTTTGGAAATCTTTTGTTTTAACTCTCGACTTGTCGCCTCCTTCCTCTCTCTTTTTATCCTATCCCTAATAGAAACTTCCTCCCCCGCCTATATTGGCCTCCTTTTCTCTCGTTTCCTCATCCTCGTAAAGTTTCCCATCTAATGGATACAGTGACAGTTATTGTCACTTCTTGAAATCCCTTAAAAAAAGGTACAGAAAAACATGACTTTAAAACTTTCTTTACATTTCACTTTTTCAAATCCTCCAACAAAGACTCAGCCAATTCCTAACCCTAGAAAAACAAAAACGAAAGCTTTTCCCTCACTCTACTTAAGTAACCCATTTAAGTTAATAAAAATCGTAAAACCCTTCACCAAAGGCCTATTTCAAGAGATTTCTCTGTAACATATTTAGTAATATAAATATTTTACATATACTAATCAAAATATTTGTCAGGCCTAAATTTCAAAATTTAGGCCGTAACCCATTTATTAATATCAACTTTTCCTCTTATTATCAAGTCCCAAGATGATGTCTATTAAAGACCATCGCTATGAGGTAAGTATATAAAAATCATTTGACAACTACAGAATTTCAACATTATTGATTTTTAATCATTCTGCATTAGAGTTGACCAGAAACTCATTGATAAATCGAAAGTTTTTGTCAAGCACTAGTTTCCATTTTTTTGTTGTTTCTTTTTTTACCATAAAGAATCCACATTTATAATGTGATTCAAATATATAAAAAAGATTGGATAAGTAATTCATGTTTTGAATATATTTCTGATAGTATTCAAGAATATTTGTAATATAATAACCGACTTAAATCTGTAAGAAACGGCCGAAGTTAGAAACCAATATTTGTCAGCCAATTTTGTCTTTTTTGGATGAAAATGTACGTTGTAGTGGAATCACGTTCACAAAACCTAACCTACCAAGCAAAATCCATACCACCATTTCTTCGTGCAACTTTGGAAGCTGTGGGCGTCTAAATGAAGCCTAATTGAAATTCGCGTCTGATGAAAGAGAATCCTTGTCGGGACGAGGGTCAGAATGACAGGGGGACAATATGGCGTGGCACAAAAGAGCCCCGATGGCTAATGATGACCCGACCCTTGATTATGGCCTTCCGGGGAATCGATTAACGTCACGTCGTTGTCAAATCCACCCCCTTCCCACAAGATCCCCTTGTTCTAAGCTTGGTTCATCATTGCGCAGAATCGGAAAATACAATGGGAACCACATCAGCTCATTACTGATATTACAGGTTACAGGTTTTCTGGCTTTTATGGAACTCCACAGTAGCCTCACCTGATACGTTTATTGTAAATTTTCGTAGTATTAGTTTCAGGAATTCTTGATTTCGTAATTGGATAACATTACAAAAAGTTTTAAAGTTCTTGTATCAAGACAAGAAATCAAGTTCTAAGCATTCTTATCTTTGTAACACAATGACGTTGTTGCATCTTTCCTTCAAACATTGATGCAGATTCATTGCATAAAAACAGCCATTTTCTGGCTAAGCATACAATGTCTTACTTCCACTTGAACATTTTTGATCTATTTGTCTGTTTGTGGGCGCATCACGCTAAAACCGCTGGACAATTTCCTTAAAAATTTGTTAATTGATTATTTGTGGCCCAAAAAAAACAGTTATTTATTTAAAGATATAGTCACGTGTATTTCGCCCATTCCATGCTCAAAAATAACCTCCGAAATCTCTCGCTAAAACCACTGGACTGATTTCTTACAAAGTCTGGTACGATGTTTATGTACGGTTCAATTGAAAATACCAGCAGGATTACTTCGCCCCCATTCCTCAAAATGGACATCTCTGCTTGCTCAATGGATAGCTAAGCATATACTGTATCTAGTATATCAGACAATGCGAAACAAATCAGCTTTTCTCAGTTAATGAAATATTCGTTGATTGAACATAAAACTACTCAACTATCAGTTTATATCACGCTAGAATGGCTAGGCCGACTTTCTTAATTATTGGAATGGTCTTTATTTAAGGACCAGTTTAAAATATGCGAGGGTTTGTGTTGGTTTTATCCCTTTCCTCATCTCTTTCAAAAAAAACGTCTGTTTAGTGTCATCTCAACAATTCAGGAAAGAACAGTGATTCTCTTTCAAACATTTGAAATGGAAATGATGTTATCAGTATTTTTTTTTTATCAACTACGTATTAATTAAAATTAATTAATTGATTGTGAGCGTATTTTAGTTTTGAGTAATTAAAACGTTACTTAAAAAGTTGTTATTGTCGTTTTGAGTATTTATCTTTTACTAATCGTTCTTATTTAACCAAGAGATGTATCAGAGGAAGATTCGTAATTGATTTCACTTTTGTGGAAAGGTCTGCATTTGCAGTAACTTATTTTTGTTTCTCAATGGAAAATTCAAGAGACAATAACTACCATTTTCATTAGGTGCCATCTCGTGATAAACAAAATAAGTTATTGCAAATGCAGACCTTTCAACAAAGGTGATACAAATTACGAATTTCAAATTAAGAGATATCAATTTAATATTTGCTAAAGAGGTTCACTTCAAGAAAAATAATTTTCTTAAAAGTGTTGTTGTTACATAACCATCCAAGAGCATTCCCTAACTATTTGAATATTTTATTCCTTCTTTATGTGTTAGACGTAGAACTCACTTTCTATATAAGCCACCATGAATATGAAGGAAAAGAAAAAAATAATTTTAAAATTAAAATAACAATATAAAAAAAATATTGCAAGAAACTTTGGATGAGTTTTCAAAACACAATGTTTTAGATTTCAAACATATTCTTCCTTATCATTCCCCTGAAAATTACCGTTTAAGAATTTATTTATTTCACGATTGAAATTCGTAAGAGAAGAATTTATCAAGACCGTTCTGACGATTAGAACAGCATTTGTTTAATTATTATTTAGCTCTGTCTTTTTCTCTTTTGTTTTTTGGCTGAACGAAGTTACTTGAACCAAGGGGTTTCGACTTAGAATCGAGAAGCGACGGTAGATCCACAGTAGAGACAACTTTACTATATTTCTAAAAGCAGTCTTTGTCTTCAGGAGATAATTTTAAAATAAGAAGTAAAAGGAATTTGAAAGAAAACATTTTGTGTGAATGGTGGCAGCTAAGGTTCATTGATAAAGCAAAAGAATTTTAAAAAAAAATAACCATTTTCTAATAATTCACAAGGTTAGTTGCAGTATTAAAGCTATTTAAAATAAATTTCATTATAAAACTAGCGAAAGGCTTCTAGGTGTTTCGCTCACTTGTTTTTAACTCTTTGTGTAATTCAATCTGTGAATCAGAATGATGGTCTCACAGGAAATGCTGGTCTCCATGCATGACGGCAGTTTTCTCAGTGTACTCATTTCTAAATCCCAGAAATATGGTATTTGGTTTTATTTATTTTATTATTTTTTTTTAGTAGTTTTTTTTTTCTAGTACTGGCGACATTTTTATTTGAATTACTAAATTTTTTATAAACATTTCTAATGTAGAAAAAAACCATCAGGTTACGTCATTGTGATGCTATTAAAAAAAAAAGAAAATTGTTTTTAACCCGTATTTTAAGGGATCTTATGTTGTCCTAAAACCCGCAGTAAAGAGCTGTTTTTTTTCGTGGTTGGCGTAAAATGTTTTTGATTTAAAATTTCAATTCTGTTGTGAAATTCTAAATCTTAAAAAGGAACTGTCATGTGCGAACTAACTTACATATTGTCTCTTAGAGTACATGAGAGTACATGATAGGTGTACTTGCGAATGCAAAAAGATCCTTCTATTATGTTCCTTCTGCTGTTACATTATTTGGAAGTCGTTGATAGAATCTTTTAAAAAATCTAACTTATGAACTACAAAATGTTCTTAATTACTTTAGAAAACATCATCTTTCTTTGTTTCTTGTCGTTTATTAATTTGAAAGCAGGTTTACAGAGACAGCGAAGACTTTCTCACACTTGAGCCAACATCAACGTGAATCCTGAACAGCTGTTTCGTCCTTATTTGGAATCATCAGCAAAGTTTACCCTTGATGTTTGGCTCAGGATTCCCGTTGATGTTGGCTCAATGTGCGAAGGCATATTTATTTTCCAGTTCTGTTTTTTTTTCTTGATTTATGAATTATTAAGTACGTTAAATTTTGCTTTTCATTGAATTTAGGATGTTTCTTATAAAAAATCGTAAAGACTATCATTAAATGGCTGCAACTTTTGCTTTTGTGAAATCTGTAATCTAAAATCATGTAATCATTAAGTAAAATTTCTTAACTCTTGTCAAAAAAAAAAAAGTATTTACAAAATCAATGTTAGTTAATAAAATAAAAAAATGTTGAGGATAATCCATTTGACGAATGTTTGATTGCGGTTAAATTGAGATCGATTTTACAGCAAACGTCAATGTTATAATGTACTCAATAGACGAGGTTCAAATTATTTGGTTTTGTTAATAGTTCTTGTTTATCAGCCCTTTTTATAACCATTGCTGCTTACAAGATATTAAGTCTAATCTCAGGGAGATACATTTTATATTTATTACCAGGCTTTTGGAACAGATACTGAGGGGTTTTTTCGGGTCTTCGTCAGGAAACTATTATGGAATGGCTTCAAACCGGAAGAGAAAGTGAAGAAGAGACAGACAAACAAGGAAAGTGCGTCGGGATTCGAACCCAGGTTCCTATACATCGGCTTCGACAGCCTAGACCGCAAGGCTATGCCCAAACGTCTTGTTAATAGTTATAATTACTTAAATCAACAAGAGGAATCGGTGAGACGCTAAGAAACAAGAAAAATGCATAAATGTGCATATTTGATTTAAATCCCCATTCTTGCAACAGTGGTTGAGTAAAATTAGTTGGAAAAGGGGAAAAGGATTTACAATTTTCTTTTCTTGCGAAATATTGCATGAGATTTAATTTTTTTAAAAAAAGGCAAATAATGTGATGTCACGCTAAAAGCAATGTAATTTTAAAACACACAAATTTAAAAGAGTGTTAAATCATCCTGTTATCATACACCAATGTCACTGATTATTAAAATGATCTCACTGTGGGATCAGCTAATGGATTCCCATTTCATAAAAGCTCCTTGGCTGGGCTGGCATCAGAGCCTCTTACATAAGACTGTCCTAAGTGAATTTATTCTTTTCATAAGAAAGTCACGTGGTGAGAGATCTAGGCTGTAATAGGCTGTATAGCGAAGCATCAAAACTCGAAACTTATCCTTAAGAGATGGGAGGGAGATCGTATGTGTTTTCTTTCATCAGTATTTTCCAAGACTATTTTCACTATTAACAATATAGTTAGAGAACGAATTAGGCTCCTGACGTAATGTAGTAATAGTAATATAGTAATAGGGACGTAGCTACTAAACACAACATCTATTCAAACAGCCGGTTTTATCTGATTCCCTTGAATATTTAGGTTACATAAAAGACTTATGTTATAATTTTCTTTATAAGAACATTATTATCATTGTTTCCTTCTCTTTACAATAAACTATTGGAAGTGCTTAACCCTTTCTTACTAATTGGTTGGTTTTGTTACTCCTCCGATCACTTAGATTGAGTTGCCTCAAGATGTCTTTCCGTTAGGATTTTCTTTTAATTTAATGGTTGCCATAAATTGACATTTTATTTTGTAATTTTTATTTATTTTGTAATTATCTTAGAATATGGAAATTCCTTTACATTATTTGAAAATTCTGGAAAGCAAAATTTTCTTGTTGGTAAAAATATCTAAATATAGTCACAAATTTAAACACATTTATTCATATTTTTTTCAAACAGAAGTTATTCACATAAGAACTTTGCTGAGGTCATCTCCCTCATTGGTAATTGTTTTTGTCAATTAAATTGTAATTTATTACAGCTACTCTAGATGGAATTCATAAAGACATAGCTTGGATTTAATATCTTCGTTATAAATTGATCTTCCGGTTTTCTTCCAAACAGAAGAAAAGTACTCGTGTATTTAGGCTGTGTCTCTCTGAAGATCATTCGGCAAGATTCTATTTTCCTCCAAAGCATTTAACTAATAATATTGTCTTTTGTCTTTCTCTCTCATAAAGGATTGTTATCTTAAATATTCCCTAAAATGGCAACTTTCATTTATTAGGCCTAAGCATATAACTTGTACATATGACTAATACAACAGATTTTTTTTAAATACACCCTTATCCATATAAACAACTTTTTTTCTATAATAGACTGTCATTAGAAATTGGGATAATTGATTAGATTCTGCATTTTGTTATTATTATTATTATTTTTAATCAGTATTAACTAAAGTTAACTTAGAATTTTAAATAAGATAAAGATTTTTGTATTCCGGAAATTAATCTTTATTTTATATAGAGAAAAAGTCTGTTTTAAAATCTGAAGTCTGTAATTCTGTTGCGGCCATTTTGAGCTCTGGTGGAAATTATAAAACATAAAAATTGATTTAGCAGATTTTGCTAATATTGAAATTATTGTTATAACTCTTATTCGCTCTTCACTTGAAATATTTTAAAATAAATGACGGAATGCGAATTACACACATGTCAGTCTTCGTAGACCACTGTGGTTAACAATTGATTGGAAGTGAATTGGATGTTCACAGGACTTGCTTCAAACAAGAGTTCAAATGAAATCCTGGTTTTTTTTTTTTAGGAATGAAAATTGAATGAGCGCCAAACGTGCCTCCTCTTTGCCCGTGGACTGCGGATCACGAGAGCCTCTAGTCATGTCAGATTGGGAGTTTGTAGCGTTTTCGTGAATTCCTTTAACCTAGTCTTAAACCTTATTCGTCACAGTAGACCTTGTGTAGCTACATTGTTTGAAGAGAGAGAGAGAACTTGGAGACAAGGTATAAATCTACCTTCTTAATATAATGGAATTAAATATAATGGAACCCAATTATTTCGAATCTCCATCAGATTAGGATTCTGTGAAGAACAATTGTTATTATTCTACTTTAGTTGATTGTACTTCCTTAATTTTCCTGATGTGGTTAAATACTAGCTCAAATAGTTGGTTCAAACCCTGATATTTCAAAATTGTCCTCCTGTTCGAGTTACTTGTAGTGGATTTCTTAGTTTAAGATAATAATAATCTATAACTTATTACTAAAATCTTTTATTTCTCTTTCTGTCTGTCCGGCGCAATTTCCTAGGAGAAAAGAAAATAGAAATAATTTTTACAATAAAACGTCCGCGGCGGGAATCGAACCTGCAACCTTCTGATCCGAAGTCAGACGTTTTATCCATTAGGCCACTAATAACTCACTTATAAATATTGTTTTTTTGACTTATGTATCCTTCTCCTTCTTCCATCAATGTATTCAACCTTTTTTTTTTTTTTTTAATCTCAAGATTGTTTATTTATTTCCGATCCGTCTGTTTATTTGTAATTTGAAAATGACATTTAGAACCATAATTGCCGAAACGTTGCAATATTTTAAAGATAATATTCTTACTTAATCAAATTCTACGTGATTTAGAAAAAAAAGTGCCACGGGGGATGGCTAGTAATAATAACAATATAGTTAAAAATGTGTAAGCTATTTTCTATTTATATCCATTAAAAATTGAATGAAATTCATGAAATCCATACGTTAAAATAAATTAAAACTTTACAGTGAAATAATAAGAAAGGCTTGATTGAGTGGATTTAGGCAACCGTTGATGGTAGATAATTGAAAACTAAATTTAAAGCTATATTTAATGTTACTTAACTGAAAAAGAAAAGTCCCAAATGCAAACGAGTAAATTCTTTTATTTTACATTTTAAATCACTTTTAAAATTTTATTAATTTATTGTCTACTGTTAAATAGAACTTTTATTTTTGCTGCGTATTTTTTAATTGAACGTCGCCATTACTTTTGATTAAGAATTTTCATGTCTTTAATTAATAAATGCTTAATCATTTTGAAAGCTATAAACCCCATATTTAACACCTTTAAGTTCTTTTTTTCTATTCTTTTCAATTTGATTCATTTTTAGTCGGAATCGGTTGGTTTCCTGTCGAGCTACTGTTCCTCTCGCCCGTCTGTCAGGCGAGCATTCCCTGCTCCGCCTGTTTCTCGATTGGTCCGCGAGGTGCGCAGCTGTCGCCTATTGGCTTTGGCGGCCGTCCTTCACTAATGTAGAGCCCGCCCAACCTCATTCCGAGCGGGGAAGCTGCAGCGAAGATGGAGGGTTGTCATAGCAACCGCCAGAGTCTCATTATATTCGTGCCACCGTAGCGAATTCGCGCATTCCCATCCGGCGGACAATTTGCAGATCAAAAATATTGCTTAATTAAACTTTAAAATTAACATTTTATCAATTATGTGAACTTTTTCAGATTCTTTTATAGATAATCTATTTTTATCTTTCCAAGCTGTGAGCTTTCCCCCAAAAAATTTTTAATTGTATCATTTCACGTACATTTCTAATTTCAGTTTTAATGGCTAGGAAAATAAGTAATAAATCTGAAATCAATCTTTAGAAAATAAGAAGTTTATGAACTAACTTAGAAAAAAGATAATAAATTAAAAAAAAAAAATCCAACCTTTCCAAAGAACAAATTTCCTATTTTTATAAGAGAGAAAAAAAAAAGCAATCTGTAAACATTTTATAAGTAGAAACCCTATTGAACCACATCACTACTAGCAGTTTCTATAACAAAACCAATATAAAAAGAGAACTGAAATTCATTTGCATTTTACAAAAACAAAAAACATTAAAAAGAAAGGTATAAATGTTAAATTAGAATTTAATGATAGATGCATGTATGTAGATCAGTGTAGATACGAAGCAGTGCCGATTTCAAATATTTCCTATTGATCTCTTGTGTAGCCAGCAAAGAATAGCGAAGAACGACAACTGCTTTACTTTTTTTAATAGCCGTTGTCATATTACGTGAATCCCTCCTATTGCTTGCATTATTGGTATGATATTCCAGGTACGTCATTGTTTCCGGTCTTTTTTTTATTTATTTATTTTTTCCATTGCAAACCATTAGAAATGAGAAACAGGTGCCAACAATCCTAATATTTATTTAAAAATGCTGTTGCTCTTCAGATATAATGCATTCCCACACAACATTGTTTTTGTTTTTGTTTTGGTAGCTCTAATTCTAGGAAGGCTCTCATTTTCTCAATTTGTTTCAAAAGATAACGAAGATTTTTCTTCCTGATTCAGAACAGCGCTGTCCTCCATTTCCAGCACTAATATCAAAAATAGCTCAGTGAATTTGTGTTTTGTTTTGTTTAGTTATGTGCGTTCTTTGGTTTATTTTACTGTAAAAATGTACTAACGCACGTTAATTTCCTTGTCTAAATACTAACCTTGTTATAAATTAATCCCTTGATGCTATGCTAAACGCTAGCGGGGATTAATTACTCACCCCTTTTTATTCTTGATTTTATTTTGATGTCTTTGTAATTCAGGGTTCATTGATTTGTATGTTTGTCCGTTTTGTCTATTCGTCCCATTTCACTGAGCTTAGGTATGCTGGATAGGTGGAGCTGATGAGAGGCCAAAAAGCCTCGAAACAGCGCTGTCCTCCATTTCCAGCACTAATATCAAAAATAGCTCAGTGAATTTGTGTTTTGTTTTGTTTAGTTATGTGCGTTCTTTGGTTTATTTTACTGTAAAAATGTACTAAAGCACGTTAATTTCCTTGTCTAAATTTCTACCGAAAGTTAAGAAAACTTAACAATCGTCACGAAGCGCTGTTATTGCTTTTTCTTTTTGAAGTTCATGATCGAACTGAACTCTGGTGTAGCCTCCAGATCAGAAGCTTCATTTTTTTTTTCATTTCTCGTTTGCGTCAAATCATACGGAATCTCGTTGTCAAGCACTGACGACTCTAGAAAAGTTATTTTTAAAATCATGAAAAAAAGAATGATATTTATTAAAGCTTTATAACCATTTTTTAAATGCATGGTTATTTCTTTTACTTAAAATACAATTTACACAATTAAAATAAATGAGTCCTCCCTGGATATGTTTTCAATTTATAACTTATGAAAGGATATTCAAAATATTTTTGCTTGCTTTTTTTAATTTAAAATGTTGTTAGTTAATTACTTAATGGAAATTATTAATATTAATATTCAGTTCTAAAATGAAAAAGATTAAAAAAAAAAAAACTTTTTTTTAAGATTTCTTTGGCTGACAGCATTAGCCTGTTATGTAAATGTTTTTACTCGATCCATTATTTGACGGTGCTTGGGATAAAAGGAATAAAATCTGTTTTTTTTTTTGTTTGGTTTTTTTCCAGTAGAGCGTCTCGCAAACTTGTTCTCGCAGTTTCCGGAGAGATATTAATGTCGACTGCTATTGCGAGATATCAATCAATGGGATTAAATAAGTCAAATTTAACCCTTTCAAATCGTTTTTTGATTATTATTTTTTTCCCCTCTTTATATCTGTAAGTTGTGGGCTCGGAAGCCAGGAAGTAAAGCACTTGACTGCGAGCTGGAAGAGCCGAATTCGATCCCGGGGATTTTTCCACATTGGATTCGTCTCCAAATGGATCCTAGGGTCCAACCTGCCCTTTGTCGAATAGATACCGAATTTCTTTCCCGAAATTTACTGACAGTGTTCTGTTTCTCTTGGACTAGTAGCTCCCAGCCCAAAGGCAGGTGAACTTAATCTCTCATAACCCCAAAGGCCTAACCAAGCCTTATTTTTTTCCTTTATATAAATACATATACATCTTATAGTTGGGCTTTTTAAGTATTTTAGTTTCAGATATCGAAATCCTCAATGAGAATAGATTTATATCTGAGAAACATTAAATGCCAACAATGAACGAATGTTTTAAGGTCCTATGCTTCCTAACTCTTGCTTGAATAATTGCATAACATTTATTAAAAATTAATTTATAAAAATGACTTTCAATAAATAAATGTATTAAGTCATTGCTTTATTAATTAAATAAAGTAAAAATCAGAATAATATTTTTTAATTACTTTTATTTAATTTAATACCCGGTACTTTTTCTCACTCTTTGATTTTATTTCCATTAGCTTTACAGACTCTTTAATTGTTATTTCGTTTGTAAAACCTTTTAAAAGTTTTATAAGAAGAATTATCAAACAGAAACCAAGACAAAACAACAACAACTGCAATAAAACTTCCTTTAAATGAATTCAATGAATAAATTGATTTGTATTTTAGTTAATTAACGTAAATAATTTAAATAGCAAATTAAATTGTATCATTTTTTTCTATCAAAAGGATATAAACA
Organism: Thereuonema tuberculata; assembly: GCA_023159025.1. NCBI lineage: Eukaryota > Metazoa > Arthropoda > Chilopoda > Scutigeromorpha > Scutigeridae > Thereuonema > Thereuonema tuberculata. Next base: position 14,787,213 of record JAFIDM010000002.1, read on the forward strand.
GATCGAAACTACATCAATACAAGATAATACCGTTAGGAAAGGGAGGGGCTAATTTCTAACGACAGAAACATAATTCAAATAAGGAGCAAAAAAAAATATGTATATATAATGGTTTACAGGCGATGATGTAGTGGAAAAAAATACAGAAGCACCAATGTGTCAGTAGCAACGGAAGGGCTACAGAAGCAATGGTGCTGGCGGAAGGGGCAGTGGCAAAATAAAGTTCAGATTTTGATTGTTTTTCTTTGGTTGAAAACAGAAAGACCTGCTACTCTTTCTTTTTTTACCTTGGACGGGATTTTGAGCAACAAAAAAACCTTCACTGTTACTCTGGAGCAATGAGTGTCTGAATAAGACTAAGAAAATAAAGAGTTGAAATATTCGATAATCTAAGACCCAATGGAAGAAAGATGAGATTATGTGGAAAACAGACAGGAACAATAAGTCAACATAAGACTGAACATTTTCCTCAAACAGAATAGAACGAATAGAACTGCTGTTCACGAGAATTCGCTCACTTCGGTTTGTTCTACGAAAGGGGAAATGGGACAGAGAGAGATGGTACTGTCAAAGGCTAAAATAATTTAACTATAAATGAAAAATAGGTAATTATAGATTAATAAATTAATAAATAATTTATTTACTGTAATAATAATAAAAGAAAATTTATTATGTTATGATAAAGCAATAAATAGAATTTATTTTCCCAAGTAAATGTTAAAAGCCCCAAAGAAAAAAAAGAAAAATCTCCTTTTCTTTAAGTACGAGGGTCGTTCGATAAGTATTTTTTTCCTCGCTAATATTTGATGAAAAACGTGAAATTTTCAGTACAGTATCTTCAAACATTCCCGCACTTTCTCAAATTGTTTCATCATTCTCCGCTGAGCGGCAGCACTGTAGATAGGGTTCAAGATGGCGTCTGTGAATGAGATGCATTCCAAACAAAGAGCAGTTATTGAATTTCTTTTGGAGGAAACAGGAGACCGTGACAAATATTCAAAAGCGCTTACAGAATATCTACGGAGACCAGAGAGTTGATAAAAGCCCTGTGAGTCGTTGGGCGAATCATCTGTCGTCGTCGGAAGAAAGAAAAGGGAAGCTGTCTGATTTCCTGCGCTCTGGTCGGTCGCACACAGTTGTGACTCCTGCAATGTTGCAACGATCAACTCAAAAGAAGACTCTTCTTCTATGTGAAGACTTAAGAAACTGAGGAAACGATTCCAGCATGTTCGTGGCCACAAAGGCATGAACAAACTTCTCCTGCTCCACGAGAACGCCACACCACACTCAAGTCTATCCGCCGGCGAGGAGATCACAAAACTTCACTGGACTGTTTTCCCTCATCCACCCTACAGCCCTGATCTCGCACCCTCGGACTTCTAAAGGATGCAATCCGCGGGAAACGATATAGCAACGATCAGGAAGTTCTTGACAGAGTAAGAAGTTGACTGAGGCACAGACCAGTAGAGTGGTAATGTCATGTGCATTTCCAATGTCACATTGCGAAGTAGTGCTTTCCTGCATTGCTTTCCTTAAACCAGTCTAACAAGGGAATGGTTAGGTTTGTCAGATCGAAACATCCCTTGAAATTTTTATCATTTATTCAGGATTTTAAGGAGTTGACGTATACCAAATTTTAGCTCCTTTTTTTGCACTGAAAGGGGGTAAAAAAAAAATAAAATTATAAGAGCTGAGAGCTTGTTGCACTGCGGGGAAGCATCGGGCAGCTAATGTGACATTGGAAATGCCGGCGACAATACCATCAAGACATACAAGCTCTGACATCTCGGTGGCGTAAGGCCGCAGGTTTGAACGGAGATTAAGATGAAAAACAGTTTTATGTAGCTAAAAAATTGAGGAACAAGATGATGTATTTAAAACTATAATAAAACAAATCTACTTTGAGAAATGTATTGCATTATTTATTGAACTACTTTCATATATCCTTTTTTATAATTGAAAAAAGAATCTTTTTAAGTCCTGCAAGTCTGAACATTCTTACTTTTTAAATAAATTAATATTATTGATATTATTATTATTTTCTTCCTCGGAATCTTTCTTTCCGGATTTACCAGTCCTAGTACATATAATACCAAACACGTAGTCCATTCACTCTTGGCCTAAGAATCTTCTGGCTATTCTGCAAGTGTTCATAATCGTTATCTTCTGGCATTCCTTATAAAGTTCTCCGGAACTTCCAGAATCTTTAGGCTATCATGGACAGCCTTATGGAATTATCTTTGTTGATGATGCTCCGTCTGTCCTTCTTCCGTGGAATAGTACAAAAGATCTTTCAGGTCGACGTGCTCGGCAGTCATGCCACCCACTTTCAATTAATCTAATCCAATCTAGTTCATGATAAGATTATTGGGACTATTCCAAAACTATTCATCTTCCACATCATTTTCACTTCATATTTTAGTCCATATATTTGATTACTTTCTCCTCTTGTATCTTCTGAAGATTGTTGGTATTTTGTACTGTATATCTAAGAGGTAACTTAATCTTTTAATCGTAACTACCCAATGTAATATCTGACATATTGTTAGTTATGGTTCTATCGGTTTTAATTGCCAGTCTCAGTACATCTTAAATGTATATAAAATATATAACTTATGTTCTCAACTACTGCTGCAGGTTTTTATTTATTATATGATACTTGATCTTCAAATAACCTATATTTGACCGATGTTTCTGGTGAATGATCACCTTATGTCTGCAATTAGTCAGTCTGAGTTAGTATTTTGCATCCACCAATGATGTATTGTTTCTGAGACTTTGTGGCTTTTTCTACAGGAGTTACTTGCTGTTGTGGGATCTTTAATAATGTATTTTTTTGAAGTTCTTTAATGGAATCACAAATCATCGACCTTTTGGGAAACAGGGTTACTTCAGTTAATCTTGTCTATGTATGATTGTCCAAGGTGACTATAATGTCTTCCGTGCAATAAGTCCAAGTTTCCTTCTTCTGAATGGTTCCATTGAGTGGACTGTACTTATTACGAGCATGAATTATTGCTTGGTGTAGCTGTGTTTCTCTGTTTAGGAAGTAGGCCTAGCTTCTAAGATTCTGTAATTGATTGGTCATGTAGTGCTATCAGATCACCAAGACCTCTTCCTGTATTGGTATTGTCTATGTTTTGTGAGAGTATTTTTTGTTTTCCTGATGTTATGGAGATAACTTCTATCTCCATTTCACCCTATTACGCCGAAAAAGTATGTGAGTACTGAGTTAGCATAGGTGTTTATTGCTGTTATGATGTTCCGCTTTTTAAAATTGATTATCATAATGTTGTCCGGTCTCTGACAGCATTTCGTAATAAATCTCTTCTTCATTTCCTTCTTTCAATTCGCTTTCCCTACAGAATCTTCAATTTTTCCCCCATCTTCCAAGTTATATCCTTGGTGTTCATATTTGCCCTTGCATAGTCTCCTGGATTCTCTATTTGTCCAATCCAAATTTTATCTTAATGTCTCTTGTGGAATTCTCAGTAATTCTGATCGGTTTTTGTATTTGATTCGATGTTCTTATGTAGAGTTTGATGTCATCCATGTACGTTATATGATTAATTGATTGTCTGTTCTTGATGATGTTGTAGCCTGTTTGACTGATGTTTAGTATATTAGAAAGAGGATTGAAGGCTAGACAGAACCGCAGGGGACTCAGAGAATTGTCTTGGATGATTCCACGTCTTATTCTTACACGATCAGTTGTGATTTCTCCTAACGTAATTATTGTTCTCTATTGTCATAATTCTGCTAAGGGAGCGTATCATTATTGGATAAATTTTATCTCAGGTTCTTCAGTTAGCTAAGTGTGGCATCTTTTTGTAGTTGATGTAGATAGTGTTTAGTTTTCTACGGAGTTTATAGGCTCGTTCCATGATCACACTATCTATTACTAGCTATTCTTTGAAACCTTCTGATTTTACATGGATATTTTCAGCTAGTAGATCATTTGCTAAATGATCTTTCTGGCTATACAGCTTGTCAGGATCTTGTATATTAAAGGCAGGCAAGTCGATACATGGAGGTATCTTCATTCTTGGACTTAATATAGATGCTATCTTAAGTCAGAAACCCTGGGGTATCATTTTCAGAATGCTTTATCAATTTAGTCAAGTTCTCAGATAGTGGCTAAACAAATCTAGTTTTGGATGTTATCAATTTCTAATGCTGTGTCCTTTTTAACACAAATTTACTGTCTTCTGTGGTAATGATTATTATTTCTGTTATTGGTAGGATCATTTACGCTATATCCCACTCATTAACAGTCCATGGTGCATCTCTATTGGGAATGGCTGATTTTCTCAGATGTCAGTCTAGAATACTGCAATTTGTATTTTACTTGGTGTCTGGTCTGTTTCAGGTATTTCTTCTAATCCTAGTTTTCTGTAAAATATTTTGTGATTTTGCTTGAAGATCCTATCTTTGCAGTTAGCTTAGCTGGACAAGTATCTGCTTCAAGTAGATATTCGTTAATATTTTTATTGTCTAGTTCATGCTTACTGTTTTTCTTGACATTTTCTTCATAATCTTCATGATTTGTTTTTATATTGTATCAAACGGCCAATCTTCATTCTGAATTTCTCGATTCGTTTCTCTGTTCGTAGTTGCCAGGGTATGTTTGATATCAGTCTTTTTCTTTGTGTTGAGTTCCAGTGGTCTTGTTTCCTGTCCCTTAATCCCTCGACGCTGCTGTGAATTGAGATAGAGTACTATTTTGTTTTATGTATGTGGATTATAATATATTTATTAAGGTATTTGATAGTTTGCCACAATTTCCGGAAGAGTCTTTGTCTAGGTATTCTGTTTTGTTAGATTAGTCCATTCCATCTAATTCAATAGGAGTCTGGCTGAAATCTTCCTTTACCTGCTCAATTAAATTATTCTTTCCGCACCTCCATTTGTCTGATTCCTTGAGTGTTCTTACTCCTCTTCTTCAGGTGATTTTTCATCTATCTTGTTATGTAGCTTTGATTTAAGATCATCTTCTGTTGTAGACGTTATCTCTTTAGTAACTTCGTCCTTCAGCATCTGTAAAATGTAATTAGGTTTTTGATAACTGTCGTTCGTCGTTGATCAATTCTCTGCTCTGTTACATTCATGTCCGGCTTTTCTTCTCTAAATCTGCTGTACATCTTCTGTCCATACATGGTTAAACATTCTCCGCTTTGTCTCATGACAGCATAGTCGCTTTATTCATCTGTTTCCATTTCATGCTTTGGCTTGGGTTTACTTTTTTCATAAGCTTTTTTTTTATTATTGCTATTATTTAATTTTTTTTCCGTGTAAATTACGAAGAATTCTGCTGCCAAGTCAAATTCACATGTGATGACTCGGGAACGAGACGAATAAGCTGAGCATTCTGTTCTGCTCTTTCTGTTCGTTGCTCGCACTTGACGCGGCCTAATAACCAGCTTTTACTGATAATGATACCAATTACAAAATGCAAAGACAGCAACAACATAAATAAACGGGATGTGGAATATTTGAAATCATGCTGATTTAGTTTTAGCTTTTTAGTGTTTAAGATAAAATGTTTTTTGTTTTTGTTTTTTTATTCAACTCTTTCAGAATCTTAAAAAGAAGGTAGACACCTTTTAACTAAATTTTTTAATTTCCTTTTCTAAATGGAACAATAGATGAGAACTCTACGTGCTTAGGGAAGTTAAATCAATGTTGTGGGAAATTAAACTAAATGGAAGAAACTCCAGTTCTCGAAGAATACTGAATGTAGAATGCTGGAATGTCTATAGTTTAATAACTGTAGAACTGTCTATATATTTGGTTGAGTGAAATAGGAAGCTTTTCTTTTTTTTTTTTTCCTTAACCAATAGTTTGTTTTGATGCACAGAATATATGCAAATTGCTAATTCATATTATTAGTTCTTTATCATAAATGTGCAATAGGGCAAATAATAATAACAATGAGAGTGCGAAATAACAATAGATACTCGTATAAGGCTTATGCTGGTGTTTGTGTTTATTATTGCAATCTATGCCATGGATATAAGCTACTTAAAAATAGAGCATTAACAGTTACAAAGATAACTGGTTGTTTTTATATTTGTACATATTTTAACTTATTTTGCTCCAGCCCAGTGTTCAGTAAAGGTGAAATCACAATGTTATTTTGCCAGATTCTGACTATAAAATTATCAAAAGTGTCAAAATTATTTGATAGCAAATGAATAAAGTGTGTTCTCGTTGCAATTTGATAAGAAATGCATTATTTTGAGGGAAAAGTGTTTAGTGACCGTTGTTAATAAATGCTGCTTCCATTTGGAGGGTTTATTTTATTAGTACGTTACTCTTAAACAATAACAAATAAACATTGGCCAGTGTATCTATTTAAAGGGGGTGCTAATTCCTGCTTTCCATCAGGGATCCTATTTCAGCAACGACAAAGGTAGTGCGCCTCACTGAACACGGGGGTGGTTCTCATTGCTGCCAAAAAAACAAAAGAGAAAGAAAAAAAAAATACTTAAAGGAAAAAAAAAACTTATTTGTTTGGCAGCGTTTGCTGTTGAATCATCGAGGTTTCACTTTCGTTTCCAGTTTGTTTCCGCGAAATTAAAACACGTGTTAACCAAGAATTGCCAGTCATAGGATTGGGTTACCAGACAGTGAACAGAAAAAGGTTCCTTCGCTTCAAGGCATTGTTGAGCAACAGGATTTCTGCTGAGTTTATTTAATAGTAATTCTTTTCTAACATGTATCAAATTTATTTAATTTGATTAATTAATTTTTTAAATTAGTTTTTGTATGAATAATATAAGTTATATCTTAATAATTTAAATTGCTTTCTTAAAATTAGAATGTTAATTTATTTAAAGGATAATTTCCTATGGTCTCTAACAGTACTAAAAATATTATCTCGTTGTATTTTTGTATTGAATTTTTGTTGCAGAATTCAGAATTTGGGAACTAATATAATAAGAATACTTGTTGTCCAATGTAAGGCTTACTTAAGTTATGTTTGTAATGTAATCGTAAATTAATAAATTAAACTTTTGTGTTACGTTAATTAATTTTTTAAAAATATCAGTTTAAAATAATTAATTAACAAGTAAGGAAATTGATGTTGTTCAGTGCGATCTTAACCAATATTACAATATAGGTTTACAATAAAGAATTGAAATGGTTAAATCCTTTCCAGGAAAACTAGAATCAAAACATCTTCTGGATAAATTTCAAGATTTGCAAGTCCTTAGAAAAAACAGTTTAGTTTGAAGTATTTCCTATCAACTTAAATTATAGATAGGATTTTTTTTTTTTCAAAAGATTAAAAACTCAAAATTATTGTCTATTCTTAATTTTACAAGTGTTTAAGAAAAAATAAATTTCCTATTTGAATGGGAATTTATAGTGAAAATGTACCAGGCAAAAGTGTTATTGTCAGTTGAGTCTGTCTTCCTTCCCAGTACATTTCTGAGTTCAATGCTGATTTTTTTTGCATCCTTCGTTGGTAGGACCCAAATGGACATTTATTAGAAATTTATTAGACATTTGCAAGAGAAATAAATTGAGTTGTGGACTTAATTTTCATGGCTCAAGATTTAAGATTATCATCATTCATGCACTCTGCCTTTTACTCTGGGCACTTTTGGATTGAGAATGAACCTACTTGCAGAAAACATATTATGTTCCTGAATTTTAACTTTTGCACTTGATGCACTTAACAATTATATGCAACTTCGTACTTTTGTGCTTTTTAAGTATAATAGTTAAAATTAAGTCTTTAAAAACTCTCTGAATTTGTCAGTCATATCGGATTTTGTTTCTCTCTCTTTCAACTCTCGTATGATAATCTTCGCTAGTCCAATTTCTGATAAAATTATTCTTATACCACTTTGCCATTCATGCAAGGAAGACTAAATGGCGATAGTAATTAAATCCATCTGATATTAAAATCAAATTGACTACTTTTCTCATTTTGAAAGTTATTCAGTTGAACTAACAATAATTCAAGCATTTCTCTTTGCGAATTTCTGCTACTATTGTATTAAATTATGTAACATCTGTAAGAAAGGATTCTTAAACACTTGAGTTTGAATGATTAGAACTTTAGCATCTGAGCTAAAAATTGTAGAAACTCATGAATATTGGAAAATATGTGAATCAGTTGGATGTTGAAGAAATCAAGTTCTTGGAGAAGTTCATTTATTGGGATTATATTATTATTATTATTATTATTATTATTATTATTATTATTTAATAATATTTATTTCTTGGGAACTAAATATACTGCAATGAACCATTCTTACTATATTAACGAAATATCGCATTCACTATTCGTGCATAAAAAGAATGTGTATATCTAGAAAGTAGAGGATTAATGGATATTATTGCATTGCAATCAAATAATTCACTTTACGCTGTTACTTTTAATGGAAAAGAAACGTCATCTACATACTCTGCAGTCTTTCACATTGATTAAAGTCCGCACGCTCAAAGATGAACCTCCCAGAATGCAACGCAGATTATAGATTTACCTTTCCTGGCTTTTAGTTAACATTCAAATGGAAGGGAAAATGGCGGTCGTCCAACAACGATGTGAAAAGTAAAAAGGATGCGTTGAAGGTCACTGCAGAATATACTACTAAAATTAGAATGTTAATATTGCGAATGACGTAACAATCAAAATCGTCAGGCGAACTCTTTGGAGCCAAACGAGGCATTTTTCTCCCTGGCGTTCGTAGCAATGGCGACTGTAAAATTCTCTTCACCGTTGACAAACTCACTCCAGTATATTCTGCAGTGACCTTCAACGCATCCTTTTTACTGTTCAAATCGTTGTTGGGCGATACATCTTCTAGAAATCGACGAGCAACGTTAAGAATAATTTCCCTAGCTTGACTGTTGATAACTCTTCCTCGTCGAAATGTTGACTGTGAACCCGCGACCGCCATTTTCTCTTCCATTTGAATATTAACGAAAAGCCAGGAAAGGTCAATCTATAAGCTGCGTTGCATTCTGGGAGGTTCATCTTTGAGCGCACGGATAATAAGTACCACGGGCGGATCCAGGATTTTTCAAAGGGGGGGGGGCTAACTTTTCTGAAGGGGGGGCTAACTTTTTTGTAGGGCTGATTATACCTGTTTGTCTGAAACGCACGCTAGTAGACAGCTTTTTATTAGCAATTGAAATCGTCATCATGGCAATATTAATGTCTATCAGGCAGCAGCCTTTGGATATCTCATTTTATCCCATCTATACTCACAGCTAAAGGGAGGGGCTATAGCCCCCACTAGCCCCCCCCCCCCCTGGATCCGCCTATGATAAGTACTTACACACTATGGCTTGCTGAGCTAAATTGAAAAATACGTTCTGTTTCAAATTATTACTATAACTATTATTATTATTATTATGTTATACAAGTCGAAACTAAGTAAATTTAGTAGAGTTAAATTAATTATTCCGTTTATCAAGTCAAAATACTAATTCGAGTCAATTTAGGTTCCTAAATAATAAATTCCCTAATAACTTAAATCTTGTTTTACCTAAAAGTAAGATTTCAATTTTTTTACTGAGGATGGGGACATTATATATATTGTTAATTTTATTAATTATCCTTTATTTTATATCGGTCCCAATCAATAAGGATGCTATTTTTTTCTTCTGTCAACGCTGTTTTTGTTCGTCGACCGGCGTCCAATTAATGTTGACATTTCTTAATGATGTTGAGTGAATTAAGTCTCGTGCGTTGGTATTCACGTCCACTTGAACTAATTTGGTTGTCGTAATAAAGTTTCCTCTTTTAATGAGATGACGTTTCGTAAAAATTGAATCAGAACACTAACGCTAATTGGGCAAAGAATAAAACAGCCTTCTCGAGGTTCAACTGGAATGATAAGAATATTTTTAAAAACTTAACTAACAAGGAGCAGAAACAAGGAGTATTTGGAATTAATAATGCAATCAAGCAATTGGAAAAATTTTTTTCAAGATAAAAATCTATTATCCAAATAAAAAATTAAGTATTTTACCTAGTTAATTTACAAGGACTAAAATAATTCATCCATAAATTACTGATTTGTAAATTTGTGGAAGACTAATAAAAAATAAAATTACAAATTATTCGAGATAAACATTGAAAGATATCGTTCCATTCATGTTTGATATGATACTGCAATAAATATTACTTGGTTTTGTGTCTTAATTCCCCTTTTTAACCAATTTAGAACGTGAGTTAATACGATGAATGCAATATAGTAAGGGATTGTCCATTAATCACGTGAGGCTCGAAAAAAGATTTAAAGATAATATTCTGAAAATTTTTAAGATACTTTGTATCAAAAAAATACACATGATTTTGGGTAGGGGTGGGTGGGTGGGTGGGGGTAGTCTAAAAACTCATCACTTATCATCGGGGGGGGGGGTTAAAAAGTTGCTAAAAAACATCACGTGATTAATGGACGACCCCTAAAGTATAGATATTTAGAAGATTTCTGTAGAGCCTATTTTCTTATTTAATTCCGTGGCAGTGAAACTAGTAACTCTCTTACAAATATAAATAATATAATACCTTCATATCTTATCAAAAATAAAATATAGACTAATAATAATAATAAGAAGTTGAATCAAGAGGACAGAGGATAAAGACTTGCTCAGTTAAATCATCTGATCTTCATTCTTTTAAACCAAATTTATCATTTATTAATACAATTGAACCAATAATAAAAATAAAATACTTATTCTAAGGTAGGTAATTCATCTAAAGCTAACGAATGAAATTCTGAGAAATTCTGAATTTTGATGCAAAATTGATTAATTACTTCAATTAGATTATTCTTCTCTAGTTTATAATATAAAATGTAAATTAATATTTTATACAGGGTTTGTCAGGAGCATAGCCTTTCCTCTGTCAGTATAGGAACGAAGAGAGGCTTAGATGAGATTATACTTCATTTAAATATGATATGCTTTTATTTTGTCATTATTAAGAAAACGGTGGCCTAGGTTTCTTTTTGTTTTTTTGTTGATTTGTTTTTTCAATTTGTCTTCATTTGTTTAAACGATCATTTATTTGTTTATTTTGTCAAACCTGAATCAAAGGCAGATTAAACTCCCTCCCCTTCAGAGCCATTGTGTTGCTCAAAAATTGATGTGAAACTATTTAAAAAGACCATGAAATTTGCCTCTAAGAATTTCCTGTTATCTTAATACGCTAAATACATTTTTTAAACAAAATCATTTTAACAATTACAGAATCTTTGCCCTTAAAAAAATATATATATATATATAAAATGCAAAAATATTTGAACTTTTTTTTAACTTTTCTTTAACGAAATAAAATATTTCTTTGATTTGAATAAAAATCTGAACTTCAGTAAAAATAAACAAATAAACCCATCAATTTCAATTTCTGTCTAAAATTAGACTTCGCTTTTCTGAAAAAAAAAAAAAAAATTCCTTACTCTAACTATGCGAGTCCATTATAGTGTTGGCTTGGAATTATAGACATTGGCTTCCAAATATTAAATTTCACGCGATCGATAAGTAATTGAAGTGTTTCTCAATCAAAATTTGTTTCTATAATTAATTGGGACAATAGGTTTAATTGCGCAACTTGATGTTTTCGTATCGAGTTCACAGCGAGTTATTAAGTTATTCTATTAATTTTTCAGAACATTTAAGTTTGCATTTCAATTTAAATGAAACATTTGAAATGGTAATAATCGATTTGAATTTTACTGAATAATTTCCATTGCCTTACAAAAGCAGTGATGATATTAATGACTCTCTTGCTATTATTAGGTACTATAATGAGTCTGATGGTCCAGTGGTAAATACAATACACTGTGTTGCGAACTAGAAGAGTGGACTTCCTAAGGAGGTCTTTGATTTCCCTAGGTTATTTCTTCTCTGGAAGGGTGTATCAGTCCTCCAGAGATTTTTGTTTCGGGGAGAAAGACAAGCGGGGTTTGGAATGACCATCCGATAGTCATTGAAACGTCAGAAGCCTTCTATGAGAAATACTTAACCTATGATTTTCAGAGGAATAGGGCAGAACAACAATGATCCAAATCATAGCTTTTCAAATTCAGAGCGCGCCTTTTAAGATTGAATATTAGTTTCTTTGTTATAATCTGTCTCGTATTCTTTGGACCACTGTCGCATGATAAATAATGCTCTTGATGCTCTTTCTGTTTGTTCATCATTATTCACTGTAGTCACGACCGGATAGACAGAAAGTAAGTTATTCTAATTATTAATATTGACTTATTTAACCCAAGAGTCAGTATTAATTAATAAATTATGTAAAAGTAATTGCATTATAACATGCTAAGGATAACACAATAGCAGTAAAAAGAAGATTTGTTAATATTTCGGTTACTTCTTGTGTACTTGCACATATATTGTAAAAGGACAACTAAAATATATTTTAATTTGTAATGAAATCCTGTTCATCCTAAGATCCGAAGGCATTCAATTTAATCAACAGCTGTGAGTTTTTATTTCTTGAGTTTTTATTTTATTATTTTGATGAATTCCTTTGACATGTTTCCAATGGTTTTCTGTTGATAAGTGCAGAGTTTTTGTGTTCTTTAGTAAAAGTAAAGTCCTTTTGACAATCCACTCAGCCAATAATTTGCTTTCAATTGAAGACCACTGTCCATCCCTTAGAAAAACAGGCAAAGACGCGTTCTGTAAACTAGTTTTTCCCACCAGAAGTGGGGGCGGGGGTATCCCTTCTTTCCCTATTTTTACCCATCTCCTGCCCACAAGAACCACAATGGCCTCCACAGTGTATTCTTCGGCAGCCATGTTCTGGTTGTGTGAAGTCAAGAAAATGGGGGGTGGGTTAACGGAGGGGAGGGTTCATTCAGCTTGTGTGTACTTACCTCCCACTACCGGCCGTTTTCCACTCCAGCAGACACACTGAAAATCCCCTGAAGACGTTCAAATGAACAATAGCTCTTTTGGGTCCATTTGGGATTGTGGAGGAGGAGTTAGCGAAAAAGGTGCTTTAATTCAAGGAAAACCACTTAGCAAACGAAATTGTCAAGTAATACCAGCGGAATATCGCATTATAGCGTTTCATAGAGCAAACACCTCCTCTCTGCTACTCACTGACCCCTTACAACATTTTAATGTCCATAGGAAGTCATGGGAACTCAAGAAAAAAACAAAAAGAGTCGTAATATGATAGCCTCAGGGAACTTTCATTCACAACAACGAATAAATATCTAAGTTATAACTTATAAATGTGTAAGATAAAAACAAAAATTATTGATTGTTTTTCAGCAGTAATGAATTTAAATAGAATTTTTGAGACATTTTCATGAAATAAATTTATCCAGAAGTTAACTGTTGAATAACTCTCTGTTTCGAAGCTTTTAAATCATAATTAATAATAAAATAAAATTACGGATAAAGTAATATATATATATATGTATATGTAGGTATATAGGTATATATTATAACCCCACGGTTATCAGTGGAAATGTGGGACAGGGGAAATTAGAAATTTCGATGAATAGCTCAAGGGGATTTGCAGAGTTGTTGATCTCTCTCCCGCCATTGGTACCCAACAAACAACCAGTATCTTTACATGGGAAATTAATTAAAAGGAAAAATATAAAAAAACCCAGAAATCATTATTTTCAGTTTAACAGATGTTGCTCAAAAGTAAAACCTTATGACAACTGTTTTGTATTTGTTGTTGAACAAATTTTATTTTTTGGAATTATCACAATGAATAATTTATAGATTTTACAAAAAAAAATAAAAAAAAAAAATATAATAACATTGATCTCGAGACAAAAAAATTAAGAAAACTTACAAAATAAATCCTTAAAAAAATACCCGTATTCCATGAATGTTTTCAATGAATGATTTGGCAGCATTCTGATTTAGTCTGTAATTTGTGTTTTAAATATCATTAATTTGCTAGTTTAATTTTACTTTTATTTACATCCATTTTTATTAATAAATTTATTAAATTTTAATTAGCAAAAAAGAGAGCAAGTTTTGGATGGAATTTTATCTATAAAAGCTTCAGGAGTTCTTGTGAATGTTATTGCATGTTTTTTCTCTCTCTAATATTCACTGGAAACTAATGAAAGGAAATGAAAATATATAGAAATAGACTAATAATAAAAGTTAAGATTAGTCTTACCAATGAAGAATTTTCTAATGTTTATTTTTCACATTGTTTAATTAAAACTCTATTTTGTTTAGTTATTCAGTAAATTCCATAGCTGTCAATTGCAGCTTATTAATAAATTCCAGGAACTCATTTCTGGCAAAGGCATTTGAATGTTGCCTAAAAAAACTGCTGCTGCTGCCAGTCATCGTCAGTTGAAAACACTTTTCTTTTAATTTCTTCGACCACCTATAATCTTCAGCTGCATTTCTCGTTGTCCTATCATCCGAAATAAACTTCAAAAAAAAAAAAGAAAGAAAGAAGAAGAGAAGGAATTATCATAATTTTGATCTTTCGTTTTGGTCTTCGGAGGAAGCTAATTCAGTTTTTCCACGGTGCTTTGACGTCTTGTAGACTCTGCCAACAACACATGCCGGACTCTCAGATGAGCGGCAAGACGCCGACGTCAGGATTTCAAGAAAGAAAAAAAAAAAGGAACATCAAGCTTAAAAAACTGCTTCGTTCTTTTTCATTTGGACGAAAGTCTTGTTTTGGCTGCGTCACTCATTTCGCCGTACGATAAGATTAATTTGTCCCAATGTCATGTCGTCGTCGTGTTTTTGGCTGTAGGCTTACGCGACTAGGTCTCTACCACCCTCGATAGGATCCCGCCCCCCTCGGCAGCCAATTGGCGAACTGGCAACGGAGCTCCTGGCAAGCACCTCCCGTCCTGGTGCGCGCGCGCGCTGCTGTGTAACAGCCTGTGTTCGGATGCGGAGGGACCCGGCGGTACTGGAAACTGGAGATCGTAGATTGGAGACATCACGATCATGCTGTACAATGTGCCGTACTACAATTACAGCCCGCTGCTCTACTATCAGGTGGGTGGAAAAATGGCCATTTATCCTTACTAAGCCTACTTTGCATCCTGCCACCGAGCCGCTGTGGGCTTTTGCCGGGGAGGGTGAGCACTGGGTCGGTTGCCTGCGGGCTTCAATGCATCATCTTCCAATATAAATATCAACGTGGACAACATTGTTAATAGGATAGAAGCCAGTGTCAGTTCCGTTTGTCGTTCGTCTCATTTGTATTATTTGCTTAACTGCAAAACCGTTGGCAGAAGCCAAGAGATAATAATTGTGTCAATCAACAGATCAGTTTTCGCTGCTTGTAGTAAGGGCAAGATTAATTTCCACTAAATGTGTGTCTTTTTAAGTAATTCCAAAAAGAATAATAGCTTTGCCCCCATAGAAACACTACTAACAATAGGATAAGAAAGGCTTTATTATATAGATTGCATAATAATAATAATAATAATAAATAAACATATCAAAATACTGTCTGTACAATGAAAACAAATTTACGTGAAGATATCATTTGCAAAATCCATTTTTAATAATTGTGCTCTTGCATATTTTATTTGTAAATATCATATTTTTCATTTTAAATTTGATAGTATTTTCAGATCTGCAAATAGACTATTAATTTCTTCAAGACCTCCAATATCTTAATTTCCTTAATAAAATTTACGTTGTTAAACAATATCATTAACGTGTGTGTTTGTGTGTTTTTTTTAGTTATAATATTTTGTAGTATTTATTTGTGTGTGTGTGTTTTTTTTAAGGGGTTTGGAGGTGGGGAAGATGTAAATGTGTAGCTAAGTGCAGTGTAGATTTCTTTAGTCAAATTAATTAAAAAGAAGATGTCTTGGAAAAGGAGATATTAATCTTAATTCACGGATAAAAAAAGAAGGAAAAAAAAATACTTATTTAGCTTTTAAACAAGATACGGAAAAAAAAATCAATTTAAGATTACTTTGAAAAACTTTGATCGCAATTTATAATTAGATCCTGTAATTAAAGAGAAAAAAAGAATTATTGATCAGTTTAATTTGCAAGTAATTAACTTTGCTA